>SRMA01026102.1:0-75612 GCA_007224835.1 Danionella cerebrum | reverse complement strand
ACCACTGTATAAATTTTATTTATTTCTCCACATGAAGCTTAAGAGCATGAACAGATTTCATGAAACACGGGGCGGTTGGTGTTTTCCATCTTAAATAGTCTCCCTCGATTCATGTAAAAAGTGATTTAGTTTCACTCTTATGATGATAATAAAAGAGCAACGTTGTTTTGAATGAGCGCTGGGTGCTTGCTTCAGCTCTGGGATCTTAAACGTGACGCTTAAACGTGAACGCTTGTATGTCCGGTTCATTGAGCTGCCAATCAAAACTGTACTAGCCAATGAGGGCGAACCACTGTTATCCCCACCCCCATGGAAAGTTTGTGCCAGAATGTAACTTAAAGAATCGCAAACGAAAACTAAGAAAGCAACAAAGCTTGGAGTGTATTTAAAATTAATGTCGATTTTAATGATAATTACTTTTTTTTTGTTTTGTTTTCAAGCTGATTTTTTTTCCTTGTAATCAATTTATTTTTGTTCGTTTTAGATGAAATTATGTTAGATCTATAGTGTCCTTGCCAGAATAAATGGAGGAGGTGGAAAGCTAATGAGAGTGAGTGGCAGAGGGATCTGTGCATGGTAGAGGTGTTCTATACTTTATTAAATTTTTATTCTCAGTTGTAATGGATTTACTGTATTTTTATTTTCTGACAGTCATTCTTTTTACTGTATTTTTCTTTACATGTATTTTCAGTTTTCAGCCAAAGATTGAAAAAGTAAAGAACTCCATAAATACTTGCTTCAAATCCATTTTATTCTGGATTCAATTGAAACTGTAAATTTGGGGCAGTCTATATAGAGAGACAATGCAAACAATGGACCACTGATTTGCACTGGGTTTTTTGTTGTCCATCATGTAATCATTGATGGAGAGAGCTCATATATTTGTTTGCAAGTTGAATTGTTGGAAGACAAAATAGTGTTTGTTTCGTATTTTTAATTTTTTGGCACGGTTAGACCCTTTGCTGACACAATGGATCATTTTGATCATGAGTGTTAGCGTTTAGGTCTGTGTGTGACCTGTTTTGAAAAAGTGGAGTTTCGGTGGACATCACGAAAAACTGTAATTATGTTATAAATATGCTAATGATTTTAAAGGTGAAACCTCCATACAAAGATGTGGAACGTATGTGGAGCGTCCAAAAGGACAGTTTGCTTGTTGACAGTTTGACATCTGGAGGTGCCACCCAGCTTCTATTATTCCATTAACCTCCATCCATATATACCAGACCCATACATCTCCTTTCTGACTCTGTCTGAACCGGCTTCACAGCACCCTCTCCTAAAATGCCATAATGAGGACCAAATGTTTGCTGGGTTAAGTCTTCTCAATAATATCCAGTCCTTTATCTCTTATTTTGTAAATTAAAATGTTGAAAAAGGACATTATTCAATCGTTTCTTTGTGTTTACTTTATTTTCTGGATCTTCGCATCGAAGCCTGGAGCTCAGGAGCGAACCCACAGCCACACGAGGCATGACGGTGTGTGTTTGTGCGAGGAATCAAGCAGTCATGCAGACGCCTCGGCAGTCGTTTGCTGAATCGGCTTGTTCCCATAAGGGCTTTGGTGAATGTAGGTAGAGAAATGTTCACACGCAGGGCAGTTCAAACAGAGGCTTTTCCCCCAGTGACTCCAATCCAGCTCCAGAGACAGGCCCATGACACAGCAGAATTTCTGGTCAGGCCACAACAGATGCACCAGCGTCTCACGGCCACGTGCTGCAGATAAAACCTCAATGAATGAACCGTGAGAAATTGTTGAGGATCTCGTACGCTGCAAACCTCAAACCATTAGGCCAAACATTTGTGAAAATGGTTACCTCAGAGTCAACGATTTAAGTAACAGAACTCAAATCAGTGCAGATACTAAACTAGAAAATGACTGATAAAAGTTCAAGTAGCTGCTTAGAAGTTGCAGAAGAATGTGAAATCTACTTTTTTTTTTTAAAAAACTTGTTTAAAATAAACAAACATTTTATTTCTCACTTTCAACCCCGAATAAATTTGAAAATTAAATAAATGAGAATTTAGTAAATATCTTGCAGCTTAAAAACTACAAATACAAACAACTAAAAGCTTTAACAAAAGCTGATGCATAACTGAACAGAACGAAATAAAAAAATTCTTTCTTTCTCCTCGTAACACATTTTTAGATAAACGTTTGATCAATCCCAGTTAGAAAAGCACAGCTCAATAGAGGAATTGAGATCAAGCTCAAGCATCACTAACATCTTCTAAAGCCATCAGAGATTTATCAAGTGACAAGATTTGTTTTGTTCTCAAAGAAATGAAGTATGGATCCGTTTGCCTCAGCTGCTAGAGACCATAGCTATCTATTCGAAGATTAAAATCACACGGACGCCAGCAGAATATGTATTCCGTAAACTCTAGCCAAACTCATTCTATCGTTCATCGTCTTACCTACTTACCAACAGGTTGCCAGTCCATCTCAGGGCAACACGCACATTCGCACATAAGGGGAGATTTAGAGATTCACTAAAGCTGCCGCATGTTTTTGGGATTGTGTGTGTAAGATTGTGAATAATTATGTATATGTTTATATACAAAAAACATTTGTGAATGTATAAATAACTCAACAGAAATCTAACAGTGTTGCAAGGAGATAAACCAGGGGGGTTGAGACTCTCGACCACTCCCTGAGCTTTGCGTTGCAAAGGTGTTAAAGCGATTACCATCCGCATCTGCGAATACTTTGGTTAAGAATGGCGTCTGCCTCTGAAAGATACACTAGATTCGATTACTTCGTCTCTGAGGAACACCATATATGGCCACGTGGTCTCTCGAACATGCTGTCTGATTTCAACTAGACCCTCCCGTGGGAGTGGATTGGATCGGGATGGTACTTTGGGAGGGACACAAGAGGAGCTTGCTGCTGTTCGTCTATAATAAGCCTGTGATCAGGAAGGCTTAGAGCCTTTTCAGATCACGTAGCTGCTGCTATTGTTTGACCTTTTTGCTGTGTAACTTAGTGTTTGTTAATAAATGAGATGTTCAATCTTGTCACTAGTTACTCTCTAATCACTTTCTAAAATAATGTTATATGCTAAGAACTAAAGTATCACATTATGTAACAAAGGTTTAAAGGGTTAATTATAACAAGTGAGTGCATTTCTCTAGTTATTAACAATTATTAATACATAGTTTACTATAGCTTTAATCAAAGCTAATGATAAAGGTAAACAATAACCTTCTTATTAAAATATGGAGTCAGATAAAAGTTAAATTAAAAAATTAAAGTTCCTGCAAGCTCTGAAATACAGAACACGGCTGAAAACCTTCATCCATGGTTGAAACCCGTTTTTGGATCAACCCATGGACCAGCCTTACATGGGGGAAACTGGGGAACTTATAAAATGTTTTTTTTTTTCATTCTAGCGAGTGTGCAGCTGTATAATGTGACGGATAGAGAGAAGAAGATTCGTCCGTATTAATTTTAAAAGATTACCCAGTATTTTCAGTATTTTATTTTGTGCTTATCTCTATTATCTTAGGAGTTAATAGAAGCGTTCATGCAGTTCATGACCATACCTGTAGAGGGTAGTGGGGCGCTAATAAGGAGAGCAACAGCTTGAGTTCCGGGTCACATTAAAAACGAACTCAAGCAAGACAATAACGTGTCTGTCTCCTTATCACATACAGGTGTCATTGCCTGTGTGTGAGTTGACTTGTGCCGGCACAGATTCCCCTAGGTCTGAGGCCGGTAACAATAACACCCAAAACTTTTGGATCTTTCCCACAACGCAATGCAAGAGCACTTTAGATACTGAACTTTACAAAATGAACCTGAACCTCAAAATCAAGTTAAAACAAACAAAACTGAACTAACCCACACTCTCTTCCCACCTCAGCTTGGCTCACAGCTGCTTTGATAAAGTAGCTGCGTGACCAGGGCTGAATTATTTTCAATACCATCAGGAATGTACTGGTCACGTTTATAAACGCAGCTCTGTGCCTTTGGATACATGAGGATTTATCCCAAAAAGGTGCTCACTGACATGTCATTGAAACCAAATCCCACTCGGTGTAAGCATCGAGTGTGAATCTAAAGCTGGATGCTCCTCTCTCACACAGGCGCCTCGGACCCTCAGCCTGTGATCTCAGTGTGAGCTGGGATCAGAGGCCTTTGCAGATTCCTCCACTCGCCTTTTCCTGAGATTCATTGTTCCTGGCTCAGCGATGTTAGTTTAGAGCTGAGAGAGGATCAGCTGTTTCCACACACTCCTGCAGGTCCACCCCAGCACCATGGGTCCTCTCTTCTGATCCTTCTACAGAGGTTCTGCAGGACCATTATCCTTGGTTTAACATTAAGAGCTCCTTTATAAAGAGATCTCATAATTAGGAGTGATCGTGCATGGAACGGCTCACTTTTCTGTTGCTTTGGTACATTTCTAAGATCAAAATTGAAGTTTACAAAACAGATCATTCTATGGATAACAGTTCTGAACCGTGTATGGCTTCCAAGAGCCAATCTTCAACCTCCAAATCTGTAGGTTATCTTGAAAAAAGACATTTCTGTGGCACAGTGTCAAGGAATGACAAGTCCTTGAGTCGGCGAGAGATGATGCGTGCTGGAGCCATGCTCTAACATAACTATGACACTTCAATATAAAGTACTGTGCAAAAGTTTTAGGCACATGTTAAAAATGCTGTAAACAAAGAATGCGTTCAGAAGTGTTTATCCTTTTTTTCATAAATTAACAAAATGCAGCGAGTCAATGAAACAGAATCTGAATAATAAAAAGTGAATATTCAACTGAATCGACCACTTAACGTAGTCTAATCGAGAAAAATTTCGACCTGAAGTGCAAACCTAATGGGCAATAAAGCTTCTTTTATTCAGTCATAAAATTTAGGTCCTAAAATCACTTGTTTGGAAAAAGGCAATACCAACAAACGCAAACGCACAACCTCCAAGCCAAACACGCTTTAAAAAAAAATGATCAAAACACACAAAATCTGGTTCATGTTCAGTTTATCACAAATAAACACATATGTAATTATTTTTCTTTAGTTCAACAAACTGTAAAGTGTTCACAAATTTTCAAGTTTCATGTTATTACCTTATGTGTGTACATAATTTTACAAAAAGTTTTATGCTCACTGTATGTGACGTTTAAAACAAACATGGGAATAGTGTGTAAAGGATTTCATTCAGTTTTATTGAGCCACATCTCCACCTACCGGTGAGAGGCGTGTATTAGAAAAGGTTTGCTTTTGTTTCAAAGAGTAGCTAATATCATCTTAAAAGTATTGTTTTTGAATGAAAACACTTTTTCAAATGAAAAATGTAAAAAGTAATTCTAAACTTCTTAAAGACGGAGCTTTACATCCAAGCTTTACAAGCTTTACAATCTTCTTAAAGCGAGAGCTTTTGTCCTACGGAAGCCGAGAAGATTCAAACAGGCGGCTGATGACGAGCTTCTTACGCGCGAGGAATTCCGGACGAAGACGAGGTTGAGTAGACTCGTTTTCAATTTTTGGTCCTTCCCGTTTAGAAAGCCCCGGCTTCACTGCATCCTGTAGAGTGTGATGCTCGTCTAGGACGAACGCGAGCTGAGTTTGTTTGGAAGAAAACCTCTATAAGCAACATTTTTGTGACTTATGTATTGCCGTGATCCCGATGTGCTAACGAGCCCTGAGCCAATATGGCGTTTAGAGTTTACAAATCATGTTTAGTTGAGGAATGTTCATAGCTGTTTAGAAAGAGCAAATGCCCTGCAGCACCTTAATAAGTGATATTTTTACACTACAGGTTGTTTTTCTTGCTCTATAAAATCGTGTGTTTATGTGGCAGGTCTGGAATAGATGGAGGAGGAAGAGAGAGCTGTGGAAACTCTTCGTTCTGGAGAGGCAGCAGATTCCCAGTCTGTAGAAACATCAGCTCAACTGGTAAAGCCGTCAGAACAAGTGTAGTGTGGTGTGCATCTCACAAATACCCACCAAATGTGCCCTCAAGTTTTATATTCATTCATCAACATTAGTTTTCTGAGTTCATTGAAGAGTACTGAAATATCACACTCAACTAAAAGTACCATCAATTGCCAAAAAATAGAGTAAAAGTGTCTGTTGTAAAACGTACAAGTAAAATGTAGTGAGTAGCTTCACATCAGAGCCATTTTCTTAAGGGTGTTTCTCAGCGAGATAGAAATAGAGAATAGGTAAAGAGAAAGAAACAGAAAGAGCGAGAGAGAGGAGATGAGAGAGTGAAAAAGAAGGGAAAAAGTGAAAGAACAAAAGATGTAAATACAGGAGTAATAGAGAGAGCAAAAGTGAAGAAAGATATAGAAAGGGGGGATAGAGAGCAAAGAAAAAGGAGGAGAGAAGGAGACTGAAAAATGAGGAGCAAGAGCGAAATACAGAGAATGAGAGAGAAAGTGATCTAGAGAGCGCAAAACAGTGGAAAAACAGAAAAAGAAAAACTGCTACATAATTAAAACGAAAAACTATTTCCTGTCAACTGAAACGATATAAGAAAATAAACGAGTTGTTCTTGCAAAATAATTTCCATTTCTACTGATTGTATTTATGTGACAATCCTGGATTGGTCTAGATCTCATTTTGGGGAATTCGCTAGATCTCAGTTCATTTCTTTATACGCAATTTGATTGGACAGGATAGATGCCAATCTCTAGAAAGAAAGTAGTTAAGGCAGGTTGAAAAATGTAGTGCAGCAAAAGTACAGATACAGGCATTTGTGTTTTTGCACACGCAGTGTTGAATGATCATTTTAAGAAAGCCATGAATCAACTGCCACCTGTTGGTTTGGTCATTGCAGCGTTTCAGGGGTGTTTTTACTGTCCGATGGGATGTAGTTTTTTTTAAATGGACGTGTGGACCGGGGTTTTGTTTTGCACACAGTGAGTGAAACAATAAACTGTTTTCAAAAAACCCGGGTACATGTGGAAATGGGCTCCGTCATGCGGAAGATATCTACTGCATCCTCAGCAAGCTGACAGAACTATGACTGTAATGTTTTCTCTTCAAAGCTTCACAACAACGACAGAAACGTCTGATATTAAAAAATGTCTTTAATCCGCGATTGTAGAACGTTTTCAGGCTGTTGTTGCTGTGCGTGACCATGTGCTCTGATGGCAGAGCTCCATGTCAACCACTGCTGCATAAAGTCCCTTCTCTAAGAACTGAGGGGTCTGGGGTTTAGTGATGTAACTGTAAATGGCAAGAGATTTAAGGTTGTTGTTGTGACTGACAAAAAGCCATGAATGGACTTAGATCGTACATGTGTTGTTACAGTAGCACATTTCCTTTCATTTTCTTTCTTTTCGTGTACTGATATTTGCATGGATTACATTGTGTTTGCACAAAGCTGGAACCTAAACACACAAAAATCTACACGAACACAGGTTTAACGCAGCGATGTTCTTTGTGTATCTCAATCCTTATCAAAACAAGTGTAGATGGAAAATCTCATTTACATACTTTTAAATATGTTAACCAGCACGTTTGATTGAGAAACACCGAATCAAGCAATCAAAGCAATTTGTTTTCAAAGAAACTGAATTAATGGTGCTTTTGAAAATGGAAAGAAGAAAATGTATTTTATTTAGAACTTTGCCTTTGCTGTTTATAATAAAGAGGAAGAAAGTAGAATTTGAGTTTTGGTTTTGGAAACCACTGATTTGACACAAGAAAAGTCTGATTTTAAGGTATTTTTAAGGAATTTAAAAGCACTCTTTTCTAACGTTCTAATGTTATTGAGTCACAAAAGAAAGTGGTCTGAAATAATATGAATTTGACTGATCGGTTTTAAGCTACTTAGATCCAACCTCGTTGATGTTTTTCCTGCTCATTTCAAGTTTATCTGAAACAATCCGGTCCACAAGTAAAGGCTGAAAATGTATCTTTTATAAAAACATACACACTTTCCCCACTTTCCCCCTTTAACTGTTTGTAAATCTGAGCAAGAGCACCGAAGCAGCCTTATGTTAATACACAAGACCCCAGGTCCAGTGAGTATCGTCTGTGGTCTCTTTTAAAGGTCACTGGCGGTCAATCAATAGATGGCGCTAGGGCACCGCCGCACCTTTCACTTGTCTTCTAAACAAGATCATTTAAGCTGCTGAAAATGAATGTAAATATGGCATTTATGTTGAGATCGATGCGCCAAACTTTTTTAGACATTCAAAAACTCATGTTTAGGAGATGATTATATCAGCTCTTGTTATTGAAACACTTTACTATTTTGCGCTACCGTGTTCTTTTTAAAGCACCAGAATCAGACTCTCACCGGTGTGACTGATTTAAAGCACTTTTCTTTTTTGTGTTGTTGAGTAGATGAATGTATATAAAGTAAATGTGAAGTTCTTCATATGTTTACAGAAAGAGGTGATGGTATAAGTGCAAGCGTGTTGCCATTTCTGACAGTTTTCTAAATTAGTATGGTCCCCTAAAGGGAAAATGCACCAATAGAACTACGTATATACATTAATTTAACTATACAATATAATTACATTTACAGGTTAATAAACTCCGCCCCTGAGCTCCGTTTGCCCCCAGTGTTGTACAAAGTGTAGAGAGAAGCAAACACTACATATTTCTAATTTTTTCATTCTTCATCTAATAAACGTTCAGATTTACTGTAATGTTTAGGGAACCATGAAGATTTAACAGCTGTTCATTGTTTTTGTGATATATCAGGAATCTGACATAATTGTAGAAGAAGATGCATACGCAGAAAAGCTTGCTTCAGTCATTCCTGACACAGAGGCCAATCAGAAGCCCTTCATACAGATGGATAACTTGGTTATACTTGACCATAATGGACATCCTGTTCCGTTTGAGCAGCTGGTAAGGACTTGTTTTGCGCTTTAGTGTGTTTGTATTAGACCATGTATCCATTAAAATACTTCTGCTAAAGCAGTGACTGCTTCTGGGTTTCACAAAAGTGTTCTAATGGAAGTTTTTAATGGAGAGAAAAAAAACTGAGGACTGTGTTGCTGTTTATTTTTGTGCCATTTTGGCTGACAGCATGTGCAGGATTATTATCTGAACACCAAACAGAGGTGCTTGAGTTTTGCCCACACAGTGCTAAATAATCATTTTAAGAACGCCATGACATTGTTTTAGGGCTGTTTGAGTGTCCTTGTGGATGTGTTTTTCTTTTTGTACACAGTGTGAAAAACGTGTGGAAATGGCCGTAGTTGAAACCCAGGTTTAATGTTGAGAAAGCTGTTTCATGTCACGGCAAGAATAAGCCCAGCAACAAGACACAAGGTAGTTCTACTGCATCAACAAGGTCTCCCCAGAGCAGACTTTTGAAGAACCACAAAGGCACCGCCAAAAAAAAGCCACCTCTGAATTAAGAACAAAGCCTGGCGATTCTAGAAATCATAGGAACTGCGGTGCAAAGAAAATGCGGTTGCTCTAAACTGGTGATCATAATTTAGCTTTAGCAGAAGAAGTACAATAATGAGTGTCTGGAGCTGCAGTTAAGCAAGGTGGAGGTTTCTTGAATGCTCGGAGCTGCATTTCTGCAAATGGACTCGAAGCTTTGGTCAGGATTAACTGTTAATTACCATCAAGCAGTGAAAAAGAACAGAAAAAAAAACAAACAGAGCCCTGATCTCAACATCGAGTCTGTGTGGGATTATATGAAGAAGCAGAAGGACGTGAGGAAGCTGCATCCTCAGAATATCTGTCTGTTGTTCTCACTGGATTTTATGCTCTTTGAAAACATTTAATGTTTACAGCATTGTTTACCGCCTGATACAAATGCTCCAGGTTTGCTCTCGTATATCCACACATTTATTGATAATCTGTCCTCTGCTTTTTAGCTGATTGTAACTGGAGGGGACACACAGGTCCTTGGTTCCCCCTCTCACCCCGGGGTAAAGGTGTTACTACCTCAAGGTCAGCTTTTGGATGTGGCAAGTACCTCAGGTGATTCTTTATATAATCATAACTAATTTTTGCAGTAGATCTCAACATTTGCATCTTGTCTTTGGGAAAAAAAGGGGGATAGGTAGAAAAGCAACTTCGATTAACTTTATTTTATTCTCTTTGATGATTTACAATCTTGGATGAGTTAACGTTTGCCAGGACATTAAAATAATATAATGTTTGCTGTTTTTTTTTTTTTTTCTTGAAATTACCTCATAGAAGAAGCTTTTATCATCTGTCTAATGGAAAAGCATTTTAATGTTAAGGTTTGGAAGAATGAAACTAATGCTAATGAAGCTGAGGGGATGGGAGGGGCACTTTTTGAATCACATGCTAACTAGCCAGATTTTCACCACACATCTGCTAATTTAATAACAGATTCCTTCGTTCGAGATTCAAAGCGTGTTTCAGGTTCTTTTTTCCTCCATTTTAACAGATGTCTTGGTGCAAAACCAGCAGCTTGTGATCACAGATGTAAAAGCTGATGCTGGCGCTAGTTTAACAGCTCCAAATCTCTCTAGTCCTGAAATCCAGAAGAACGGGTTCGTACAACTGCACCCACTGAATGCCCTCAAAAAGTTTAACCCCTGAAAGATGATCTAACCTCTCTTTTAGCTCCGCCGATATATTTGAGCCCCCACCGAAGCCACTGTCATCAGGGGTGCCAAACTGGGCTTTGAGACTGCGCCGCTGTGAGGTTTGTCCCGTCGGAACACATTTCTTTATATTGAGTCAACCTTTTAACCTCAAGACAATCGTGATTTCCTCATTTTTTGAAGTTCAAGCGAGTTCTTGAAGTTCTAGAGCTGGGGTGTCAAACATACGGCTCGAGAGAGAGAGCTCCCTGTGACTAGCATTAGAAACTTAGCATTTTAATGAATTAATGTGACATAAACTGCTAATAAATTGTTTTTAAACAAGTATTTAGTGTTGCGTGTTGCGACATCGCAGCAGTGTGTTAATAAAAGGGGTCTATTTTTTCTCACGGAAGAATGAATAATATTGTCTTGATGAGCCAGACTTTGGTTTCCCTGTTCAAAGATGATTTGTTCTCCAGGAGGCAAAACCAGTAACAATATCATCGCTGTTGTGCTGCTAAAAGCTGGTCATTTTATAAAGTTTTGATACGAAGCTAAAGCTAATTCTGGTCCAAAATCAGAAGCAGATTGATGCAAAATGATTCTGTAGAAAAGTTGGTTTTATGTTATGTTTATTTAAAACTGCAGTGCAATGTCCCTAATTCCTTTAAAAACACCCAAGTAGAGAGTAATATCATGTCCCCCACTGTTTAGTTTTGTAGTTAAACTGGGAGCTCAGGGATGTGTTTCAATATGAAGTGAAAGCTTTGATCCTGCCGTCTAAAGCACATTATAAATCGTGAAAAAATTGGGCTGCTTTTGGCTTTTAAAAGCATTTTTTGTAGAAATATTTGTTCGTTGAATTTTTTTTTACAACTTTCAGAATCTGGTTCTGAAAAAAAACTGTTAATAGGAATGATAAAATTTTATTAATGAATGAATCAATGGAATATTCGATATGATTTGTCCGGCCCCCAGAGCTCAAATGAGTTTGACACCCCTGTTCTAGAATATTAGAGTATTATTCATGGTGAAACAGAATATTGTATTAGTGTTGTTTTTTCATAATAATAGTAGTATAAATAATAGTCACTTTGGGGGGTTGTTAGTGTACATTTGGCCGCAACTTTTGTCTATTTCAGCAAATTGAATGCTTTTTGGTGACATTTTTACACATCTTTTGCGAAGGTGCTTTGAAATTTAAAAAAGCTCAGAAGTGCACTCTGGGAAAATTCACTACCCCTTTGTGTTGTTCGTGGCTGAAAAGAGCCACAAAATTAAACCTTTGTAAAAATCTTTCAGATAAATATCTTAACAATAATGCAACATGAATCTGAAACAAAAGAAAGATAAGAACACCAAACACTAGTCAATGGGGCAAAAACAGCCTTGAATAATAAATGAGGAAGAACAAATCTAACCATTCATCAATACCATTGTAATCTCTAACAAGTCCAAGACGAATAAAAGGTTTTTGAAAATACGTTTTTTTTTCTTCTCCAAAATCAGTGTCATTATTTTATATCTTGGTAATTACAAAGAAAAACTGCAGTTTTTTTTATTATATTTAGTACTTTTGAATAGAAGTGAGTAAGATAAAGAGATTTATGTTGAATTTATGTTTAAATATTGATCTGAATATTAATCACAGCAGTTTATGCTGAATTTGAACAATGCACAAGAGTTAAGTAATTATCTGAAACTTATGGTTAACATCAGAATGAAATGTTGAATGTAATATAAATGGAAAGATGCTTGTAAAAGACAGGAAACGGCTTGTAGCATAATTAATTGAGATGAAGAGACAGATGTTGAGCAGTTCATTTCCTGTATGTGTGAGCAGAGGATTGGAGACTCATACCGCGGCTACTGTAACACAGAGACTGAGCTGGAGGCCATACTACTGTTACATAAGCAGCAGACCCACGCTGTTTTCGGGACACGTCAGTCACCCTCTCTGGCTAAACCTGCCACCCGACTCATGTGGAAGTCACAGTATGTGCCCTATGATGGCATTCCCTTTGTAAACGCAGGTAAATCTACCTTTTTGAGAAGAGCCCATCAGTCTCTGACCTCAGTAGAACATACAGCTGAAGGCAAAATTATAAGCCCCATTTAAATTTGTACATTAAAAAAAAAGATATATTTTAAACATGATAAACTCGAAATAAACATATCACCAAAATGTAAAAAATATCTACTTTTCAAAATGAATATCCCTCTGATATTAGTCTCCTGAAGAATAACGACACATTCTTTCTGAGCAGATCTCTCAAGCTCTTACAGTTTTTTGGTCTTGCACAAACTCTGGACTTTAGTGTGACCCACAGACTTTGCGTTGGATTCGGGGGTAGGCTTTGTGCAGGACAGAGAACTTCTCTCGCTTTGTTTGTGGAGGCATTTGTCTGGAGGTTTGTTTCCTCATCGGAAATTGAGGTTAGCCTTGAGTCATTCTCATACTGGAAGACAAAATATCGACCAAACGTTGAGGTTATCATCTTATACTGTCCCCTTTTCCTGTTTTCTTCAAAACTTACTAGAGTCCCAGATCCAAACTCACCAACAATGAGGAGCACAGACCCTCTCCTGAACAACTGATGGTGCTTTGGAGAACTGCAATTCTCTCCATGCCACACGGTGGCGCAGAAACAATTCGCACTGTGCATGAGGCACATTTATAGAGAAGAAGAAGAAGATCAGCTCTCGCTCATCTCTAAATATGAACCCAAACTATTGTTTGTGTGGAAAACTTTGTGGTTTTGACAAATGTGGTGCTCAGCAGACATCTTTGGAAGCTGTTAGAAATGTTATTTTTGTCTTTTTAAATGGTTTCATCCTCATCCATTGTTTTAAGTTTGAAAATACCAGAAATCACAGCAGAGATTTTACAGCACACAAGAAATATGTTTTACACAAAAATCTTTTTCCACAATCTCAGACTAGATCTCTGATTAGATTTCTCAGGCGCTGTTAAACAGTAACTCTGGGATTTTTACAGGTTCTTTTACAGATTCTGACAGGATTAAAAATCTCGTTGTGAAACTAGTCCAGGCCGAATAGTGGTTTAGTTGAGTCCTTCACTAGAGTCTTTGCAGTTGTTCTTGGGTCTTGAGGTCTCTTTCCAAACGTTGTGAAACCTTTGGCTTTCTGCCTCTGCTCGTCTTGTTCTCCTCCGTGTTTTTAACTCTTGATGATGCTTCTCACTGCAGTTCTTGAAACTGATTTGATAAACTTGAGCATCTTTCAATCTTAACCATTACATGGTTGGACACCAGTGCTTTATTTTATTGCCAATCAAAGAAATAATTTCTTATGGGGGCTAATAATATTGACTTTAGCTGTTTTTATGTCTTTATTTTGTATTATTTCATCTAAGAAACTACAACAAATCAGATTTCCCTAATTTAAATATTGGGAATTTTTATGTCAAAACATTCCCCTGTTCTGTTAAACATCAGTTTCCAAGGTTTTTTCTGTATTGGTATTTTGTTTTCCCTTGCATTACATTTTTGACTGATTAATTATTTGTTTATTGGCAAAGAGATTAAATCTAGGGATGCACTGAAATTTCAGCTGCCGCAAAGTTGGCGCTGTCATTAAGTATCAAACACGGAGTATGTCGGCGTTATAAAAGCATTTCAAATTTTAAGATGAGGACAGGAAAGTTGCAATATTTTTGCAATTATTTTTCTTCTGTTTGTGCTGTCGTTTGGTACAGTAAATTAAAATTGAAGTAAAAAAGCAACTAGCATTTTTCGAACTTTGTTAAAGGTAGACATTTATTTAGTTTTGTTATTGTTAAACAGCCTTATTACTAGGGGTGTAGCGGTTCACGGTATGTATTGAACCGTTTCGGTACGGCCTGTTCGGTACACTTGCGTACCGTTTCGGTATTCAGTATTTTTTTAATAATTTAAATTTATTATTAGCGCAGCGCAACAATGTTCCAAGGCGAGTTTCCGCACGAACGCTATTGAGTGACGAGCACGAGCGTGAGTAGGAAAATGGAATCATATCAAAAGCGAAAGAGAAGCCAGAGCTTGAAGACCCTCCCACCTCACTACGGTCTCCTGTTTGGGAACACTTTGGCTTCTCTGTTAAAATACATAACGGGGATAGACGAGTGGATAAATTTAAAGTTGTATGCCGACATTGTTCCACGGAGATCGGGCAGGCAACACATCTAACATTTTCTACTGCTGGAGATATTGTCACTGCAACCAGATCTGTGCTCTCTTCAGAAAATGTGGATAGGTTAATCTATCCTATCTATCCTAACTAGTTGCAGTATTTCATTTTTTATTTAAAAAAATGTGTTTTTCTTTATAAAGAGTGCAATTTATTTAAAATATCACCCAAATGTGTCACTTTTATTTATTTTATGCAAGAATTCTACTGTGTATTGGCAGCTTTTCAAAATAAAGATTATGTAAGTTCTTATTGTTTTGTACCGAACCGAATGAACCGAACCGAACTCTCCAAGACACTGTACCGAACCGAATACTATTTTAGCGTACCGTTACACCCCTACTTATTACTGTTATTTATTATCAATACAAATTTGATTTAATACAAACAAAAAGAAAATATTTTAAACATGTTTTTTAATGAAGCCATTTCCCATTTAGGTATCTGTTTTTGGCCAAGTGCATTTAAAAATTTCGGTTTCGTTTTCGGCCCACAGTGTTCATTTCGGTGCATCCCTAATTACATTTTTCCTTCACTGATAATTGAAGGACGTTTTAATGAAGATGAAATTTAGGGAAGAATAAGTACATTAAATATCTTAAGAGTGGTTTTGAGCCAAAAAAAATTATCTAATTTCACATGACATTAAGGAAGCAGAGCCATTGTAATGGAATGCCAGTTCGGTCCACGGAGGAAGGGCATCCAAACGAAGAAAGGCTCTGAGCAAGAATCGAATCAAAACCCTCTCTACAAAACAACATGTCCGGCCAGGTACCAGTGCCCTCAAACCAGACGTGTTCTGTGCACAAGAACGGCATTGTAAACGTTCCCCATTTTTCAGAATTTATATCAAGAAAGTGCGGAAGTTCCTGGAGTATAAGGTTTCAACGGATCCCAAAGTGGACAAGAAAATTGTGCGACAAGAGCAGGAGAAAGCTTTCTTCAACCTCAAGAAGAGTTCATGGGACGATGGAGGAGTTGTGAGGTATTCACTCAGCACTACAACTTGAACTGTCTACTACCTGATTGTGAAAAATTGGCCAAAACTTTAGAAATATTGGGTTTGTAATATTTGTTTTCGTAGTGTGGTTTTAAAGGGGGCATGAGATTTTAGTGGCTTTTATAGTGGCCTCGAATAATTCCCCCGAAAAACATTTGGGGCTGAGATTCAAGGGTATTTTAGGACTTTATTTCATTGATTTAATGGTTTATTAAATGAGTGTTAAAGTGCGTTATTAGCGATCAGCCAATAAAAACAGACGCTCCACCCAATCCTCTCTGATTGGTCTTGGTTTAATGAAGTCATTTCTTCACTACAGCAAGCTATCCACTGAAGTTCTAGTGTAGTTATTAATTCTTCCGCAGTAGAAATATCGGGGGCTAAGTAAGAAAATGTTGAGGACTAAAGTTGGTGAAGGTGCGTTTGCATCTGATTGGGGATCAGATTTTGACTCAAGGTTGTATAACGTTTCCTCCAAACCCCATCACAGCGTCTATCAGTGTTGCTTTAATAAAAAAGTTGATCGCTCAGTATTGAAGTTGCTTGTAGTTAATCACTCACATCTATGTTGATTCGAAGTTTTCCAAATTAAAATCTCTGCCTCTTTGTGGACTAAGCCTGGGCTAGAAAAATGAAGAGATTGAATGTGGGCAGTTTTGTTATCTCCAGGGGACCACCTGATGTGGTGTTGCCTCCTCTGGATGGAAGCAGTGAATCTATGTAGTTATTTATTGAATTATTTTTCCCATAGACCAGTTTGTATTAATTACATCAGGACAGGAAGATGTCAAAAAGAAAGCGGGATGTTAATGAGGGGGAAAGATTCATGAGTATGAATAATACCTACCTGAACGTACCTTAAAAGTTTGTTACAGTTTGTGCAACTACACACATATATACAGAAGCCCTACCTAGAAAAACATGTCCGTTTGTTGTAGTTTGTGCAGGTTTGTACATACCTACACACACACATTCATGTATAAATAGTGACAGTGACATTAGGAGCAAGTATGGAGTGAGCCTCCCTGTGCTCTGCATTGTGCTCTCCATCCAAGTGCGCACACACAGCAGTGAACAAACGCACCGTGAAGACACACCAGCAGCAGAGGGCAGCCATGACTGCGGTGCCGGGGAGCTGTGGTAACTGGTGACTTGCTCAAGGTGTATGAAAAAAAATCTGCCACTGGTTGGCGCTATACATTTTTTTTGCTTTAGGGATTACATTTGGTTTCCCAAATCAACACAATATGCACATCAACAGACAGATAGGATTATAACAAAGCAATTTTGTCTCCGTAAGTATTACTCTAAAACTAATTGTTAATTTAAAATACATTTTTTACATGTAAAAAACAACTTTCGCAAACTAGTCCTAGGTCTAACCCCTGATCAGAATGAAATCACAGATTAGCTATAATTATTAAAAAAACTTGGATTTTTAACTTTCTAATAAAGTCGGCATCAAAATGTGTGAAGTAGGCGGAGCTGTGGGCTGTTCCTCACTCAGTTTTAAGCCTCCTTTCAGTTCATGACTGATCATTAGCAGCTGTTTGGTTTAACTGGTGCACTCTAAGAACTACATGCTTTGTGTAAGTGCAGCTCTAAGAACTGCTGCTGGTTTTAAAGGGGAAAGTAAGTAATACCAGATTTTTCACATTTATGAAAGGTATTACATCCAGCTCCCTACTGAAAATGCGCACACATACCATGATGTGGACACTGCGGACTTGCCAGACTTGCTAGAGATCTGTATCAAAGAGGAAGAGGAGGAAGACTCAGAAGACCTTGCAAATGAAGCTGTGCAGGATGGCTTTGCGGAGGACGGGGCGTCTTTACCCTCTCGATTACACCCGCTGGTGGCGGAGAAGATTTGTGACTTGGTGGCCCAGGGTCATGATCAGGTGTACGCAGTCCGCAAGCAACTCAGGTGCGACAATTCCATATCTCTTTGTTTTCATTGGCTCAGCAAAAGCTTACAGTTGTTTCCCTTTGCAGGAGGTTTGTGGAGCGTGAGATGTTCAAGACAGAGGGAGTTCCTGAGAGACACAACCTCTGCTACTTTCCCACGGTCAATGACATTAAGAACCACATCCATGAGGCTCAGAAAGCCCTTCAGCTGAAGTCAGAATCAGATACAGAGGTACAGACAGACTTTTACGAAGAATTATATTGTTTGTTTTGCTGTTTAGTGTTGGTTTTTGATAAGTGTCAAACACAAAATGATGTAGTAGTAGTAATTTTAATACATGATACATTACCTAAAAGTCACCACACATCAACAAAGTTTTGCAAAGTTTTGTGCGATGACTTGCCTTCATATTAAACCATTGGCGCCATTGAACCGAAAGGTGCTAACCAAAAAGGGTTTTGGAGTGACTCCATTTCCGCAAGGAGAAGACCAATGAAAGCTGGCTCTTTTGATGAGGACGTAAAAGAGCCACTTGGTGGCGCTCATCCCACATTTTCATCACGACTTTGTACAGAAAACAGGAAAGAAATGTCTCACCACAAATCCTCTCTTTTCTCCACTTTTTTGTCAAACATCTCCCTGTGATCCGTCACCAACAGAATAAACCGCTCGACATCCAGGACTTTTCTATGTGTTCTTTGATTTCATCTCCGTCGTCGTCTTCTTCGTCTTCTTCTTTGCTCTTTCCCTGTTTGGCGCGACAAGCATCTGTTGTAGCATAAACACCATCTTCAGGCTGGAAGTGTCATTGCATCAATATTTGCTTGACTCAGACAAAGAGCCATCTGTAGATTCGTGCAAATCTAAACTTAGGCCGGTGTGCAGAGGCTGTAATACTTCGTCCGACGGCCTTTACCTTTGATTACGGCACTCATTCGCTGTGGAATTGTTTTGATAAGCTTCTGCAATGTCACAAGATTAATTTCCTCCCAGTGTTGCATTCATTTATTACCAAGAGATTCATCCCAAAGATTCTCAATGGGGTTCAGGTAGTGGCCAATCTGTAGTGGCCGATCCATGAGTTAAAATGATTTCTCCTGGATCCTGAACCACTGCTTCACATGTTGAGCCTGATGAATCTTGGCAGGGAAGAAAAAGCCACTGCTGGAATCACCGGGTGATTCAGTGTATTCAACGAGTCAGCTGACCTCATTCTTTGAGCACATTTTGCTGCTGAACCTAGACCTGAGCAACCACAGCAACCCCAGATCACAGCACTGCCCCCACAGGTTTGTACCGTAGGCAGAAGGCATGATTGGTTCATCAGCTTCTGGAACAGTTCAATCTGGACTCGTCACATGACCTTCCATTACTTCAGAGTCCAATCTTTATGCCCCTGAGCAAACCGAAGCTTTTGACTCACTGATTGGTGGTTTTCTTAAGGCTACGCAGCTGTTCAGTCCAGTTCCCTTCTCTTTGATTTTACCAAACACTTCACCAATCACAGGATTTTTCTCCAGCCACATCCTGATGGTCCCCACCATCCTTCGAGTTTTTAATAATGTCAATGTTAGTCTGAATCTCCTTAGATGATTTCTCTGGTTGATGCATGTCAATGATGTTACCATTCTCAAGCATCTTTTCCACCACCATGAGACGTGTCCTTCCACATGGTTATTGAAGAAATGAGAAGTATTTGCATCGTTACATCCATCTGGTGCCTTTTTTGGCCATTTATTTATAGGCTCCTGTCTTGCCAGTGTCAAACTTGAGTGAAGGCCCCTGGTAAGATTTGTTTGGGAAGGAGGGAATGCAGCCATCGAAGTCAAGAGCACTTTGAAAGCGTAGCTGATGTAACAGGTGGTCTATGTACGTTTCAGAAGAAGCTAAATGCACATGTATCCTCAAAAACAACACATTTTGATCTAGACCAGCTACTGTTCCCTCCCATCTGCTTTTATCTCCCCCTGGAGATTGGAATAGTCATCAATGTTATATAATATCTACAGTGTTTGGATGTAACACCACATTAAGAGGTTTTAATAAATCTGAGAGAATATACAAAGCATTTCCTTCTTTACTTGCAGTGGAAAGCAGAAGATAATCAACTGATTCCAGAGACTCTTAGCCCTGCCACTGTGGACGGTAATGTTAAAACACAGCTTAATACACAGAGACCCTCCGTTTTGTTGTCCAAAAATAAATAGCAAAAAACAGGTTGTCAGCATAACAAAAGCAACATTGGGAATGAACGATTCTGACTGTGGTGTTGCTTTTTCCTTACTGCAGCTTCCTCTCAGAAAGAAGAGCTCCTAGAGGAAAGTGAAACACTTTCTCCAGAAGCTGTTCATCTCTTCAGCTCCCTCAACTCAATCCAACCCAAGATATTTGCTCATCTGCAGGTGACAATGACACGCACACCACAAAAACTTGCTTTAGGAACTTTGTGCATTTTTAAAACGCAACCACTCAGGATCCCACTGCTTGTGCGAGAATCTTAAGCAAACAGTTGTAAAAAGTGCTAAACCTAGTTAAATCTAAACAAAAAAGCATTGGCAGCCTCCAGTTGTACAAGTTCTCCCACTATGAGTAAAAATTCAGAAAGTCGCATTGTAAGATTGTCGTAATGTGATATTCCATACAGTGGTTGATCTGTTTGCAGAAAGAGACCAGTAGTGGACTCAAGTGCACATGCTTTTATTGTGCCACCAGTGGTCAAACAAACAAAAGCCGATATAAAAGACACAAGTCGACAAATGCTGAACAGCAAAACCTAAATAAATTCAACTGTGAGGACTTGAACATAAACTAGTTCCAGTCAGACGGGTTTCTCTACCCAGAAATCAAAGAGAGCAGCTGCAGGGAGACGTCTCTCCTCTTCCCTCGGTGTGCCTCAAAGAGCACTGAAACCAGGCCCTTGGTTTCCCAGCATGCCAATCAGGATCATACCAATGAGAGATTACATATTCTTATCAGATCTACAACGCCGTTCAATCTCATTATAATATGCATAAAGACAACGTACATATTCATCAAAATATGAGCTTTAAACATGAATATTTAAATATCATCGACCAATCAGGATAGAGAATTTCAGCACTGCTCCACTGCATGCAATAAACAAGCATCAGCTGCATAATTTATTCAAAAAATAATTCACATGAGAGACACAGCCACATTTCTCTTCAGTTCCCTTGCTGATGGAAGGAGGTGTTTACTCCAAATCTCACTATTCATGGCCCCATTCCTTCTACACGGATCAGTCCGGTGAGTTCTACAAACTCTCATCATGTAGAACTGCACAGTTGATGGCTGAAACTGCTGTAAAAAAAAAAACAAAAGAACCCTACCCTTAAAAATGTAATGGTTATAATGGAAATTGTACTGGTTTTATAAGTGTCTGCTGCTATGTGATGGATTGTATTGGCTGGTGGGATGATAAATCCTTTTGGTATAGTGACCAAAACACTCTACAGTAAGGAATTTCACTGGAAAAAGTTGATGGTTCATAAATATATTTAATAGAAACCATTAGAAATTTTGTGATAGTTTTTTATATGACTTTTATTTTGTTTTAGCTAATAAACATAATGACATGCAAACCATAATCATACAGAGAGAACATTGTTGCATACCTTTATCTTTTGCCCGTTTCTCCTCATTTTCTTTTTTTTTCTACACTGGGCACCTTTTCCTCTCCGTCGCTGTGTTTACTTTGTAATCAACGGATTTCCTTTCCCCCAACGCTGTCACTCACAGAGTTCAAGACCAGTTCACCTCCACATCATCAGAACTGTTTTTATGACCTATTGTTATTAACAAACCATGTAGGTCTTTGTTTGTATAGTTCCAGGTGAAGTTGTCATGTGACATGGTGTTCCAAACCTCTCCGTTAGCCACTGTTCTTCTCTGATCTGATAGTCCATCAACCTGCAGCATGTGGGCTTGTGTCCAGAGGAGGACTCTAAACAGGCCTTAAGCTCAGCGCCAGAAGCTCGGGAGCTGTCTCCGGTCTCTGTTCTACTGGGGCCCTCTGTGCTCCTGCAGTCCAACGTCAGTGCTGGGGAAGGTGCATCTGAGAGCAACACTGATAGTGAGCTAGTGAGTGTGTCCCCTCACACGGACCCTGCAGCTGAAGGAGGCATCACTCAAATCCTACAAGGGGAGCCTGTTCCCGTCCAGATCGTGGAACTTTCAGGCATAGGTGAGTTCATTTTGCTGTATTTGCATAATACAGGAGGGAATTTTTTGGGGGGAACTGACCTTAACACAGTGTTCTCACATTGGGCCAATGCTCCATTTGGAATGGGCCACAAGCATCTTTACGGATGCTTTTATTTTAGTCACTCTAGACACAATGAAACTCTGGGAAAGAGTAGTGGAAGCTAGGTTAAGAAGGGAAGTGGATATTTGTGAGCAGCAGTATGGCTTCCTGCCCAGGAAGACCACTACTGATGCAATTTTTGCCCTGAGAATGTTAATGGAGAAGTTTTAGAAAAGAACATTTAGAAAAAGCGTATGACAGGGTGCCAAGAGAGGAGCTATGGTCCTGTATGAGGAGGTCAGGAGTGGCAGAGAAGTACGTCAGAGTACTTCAGGATATGTATGAGAGGAGTATGACAGCAGTGAGATGTGCTGTAGGTCAGATAAAGGAGTTCAAGGTGGAGGTGGGGCTACATCAAGGATCAGCTTTGAGTCCCTTTTTTCTTGCTATGGTGATGGACAGGTTGACCGATGAGGTCAGGCAGGAATCGCCGTGGACAATGATGTTTGCAGATGACATTGTGATCTGTAGTGAGAGCAGAGAGCAGGTGGAGGAAAACCTGGAAAGTTGGAGGTCAGCTCTAGAAAGAAGAGGAATGAAAGTCAGTCGCAGCAAGACAGAATACATGTGTTTGAACGAGAGGGAGGGAAATAGAACAGTGAGGGGGCTGAGGTCAAGAAGGTGCAGGAGTTTAGGTATTTGGGGTCAACAGTCCAGTGTGACGGGGAGTGTGGAAAAGAGGTGAAGAGACGAGTGCAGGCAGGTTGGAGTGGGTGGAGAAAGTGTGAGGGGTGTTGTGTGACAGAAGAGTGTCAGCAAGAATCAAAGGAAAGGTGTACAGAACAGTAGTGAGACCAGCTATGATGTATGGGTTGGAGACTGTAGCAGTGAGGAAGAGACAAGAGGCAGAGATGGAAGTAGCAGAGATGAGGATGTTGAGGTTCAGTTTAGGAGTGACGAGGATGGACAAGATTAGGAACGAGCACATCAGAGGGACAGCTCAGGTTGGTTGTTTTGGAGACAAAGTCAGAGAGGCCAGGTTGAGATGGTTTGGACATGTGCAGAGGAGGGATAGTGGTTATATTGGAAGAAGGATGCTGGAGATGGAGATGCCAGGCAAGAGGCCAAGAGGAAGACCAAAGAGGAGATATATGGATGTGCTGAAAGAGGACATGAAGGTAGTTGGTGCAAGAGTAGAGGATACTGAGGACAGAGTTAGGTGGAAAAGGATGATTCGCTGTGGCGACCCCTAAACTGGGAACAGCCGAAAGGAAAAGAAGAAGGAGATTTTAGTCGCAGTAGAGTTCACTTTCTCTTTAGCTACTGTTTGTTTGGGAAGGTTAGAACTTAGGCGCAGCATCAATACTTCTAGTATACATCTATAATCTACCAATTATACCAAACAGCCGCTAATCACTTCAAATGTAGTTTGAAACCCAGTCATGAACTGAAATAGAAACAGCCATGTAGGAGGATTAAGATAAAAGGAGGAACAGCCAAACTCTGTTACCAAGAAAAGAAGATTCTTGTCATGGCAAGATTGAACACAGCAACTAGAGTTTGGACGATTATCAAGCATTGTCCATCAACCCAACACTGACAGCAACATTACAGAGGGTTGTTCTACTGCGTCAACAACGTCTCTCCCAGCCAAAGATTTCAAAGCAGGGGTTTCAAGAGGAACTGTTCTATTCTATACACCCATCTATTCTCTGGAGCAGGAACAAGATCAGGAGACCCAAATATTCACAAAAACATCGGAGCTGGGTTTAGAAAATGGCAGAATCTGATGAATCACATTTGAAATATTTGTTTGTAGCGGAAGGGCTGGAGAGCAGTAAAATAATGAGTATATACAAACGACAGTGAAGCATGGTGGAGGTTCCTTGAACATTTGGGGCAGCATTTCTGCATATTGAGTTTGGTCAGGATTGTTGAGATTTACAGGCAGATACTTATCCATCATGCAACACCATCAGAGAGGTGCATGATTGGCCCCAAATGTATTCTGCAGCAGGACAATGACCCCAAACAAACAGCCAAAGCCTTAAGAACTATTGTCAACATGAAACAGATCTCAACATCATCGAGTGTGTCTGCAAGAAGAGTTAAAAGGATGTGAGGAAGGTCCATCCACAGAAGATCTGTGTTTAAGTTCTTTCTATAGCAAGCGCATCAAGAAGAATTACTGCTGCACACTTAATAATAATGTGATTTAGATTCTCTTTTGTTCATTCACTGCAGTTTCCATCCTCTCAGACGATTGGATAGCACACGACACGTGACATTCACTCTTTTTATTATTATTTATTTACTTTCACTCTCTCAGATTGTTCTTTCGCACTAGCGCAATCACGTTTTAATAGAATAAAAGAATAGAGGAACAAATAACTAATCCTAAATTCTGTAGTTTGGTTTTTTATGTAAAGTTAAAATTAATTTGACGTAAGATTCATAACAGGTATTGTTGAATCTTTAAATAAACTTCACTTTGACACTTTGCATAAGTTAACAGTACTTTATTTCTGGGGAACAACATTTCTACTCTACACATACGTTCTCTTCTATAACTCACGTAATAACTAGTTAACCTCAGTCACTATAGCGCCCTCTACTGGTCATCAATATACTACAGTCATAAAACACATTATTCTATGCAGAAATGAATGTGAATATTTAATAACTATCCACGATACCACAGGTATTAACAGTTTAAAAATGTTCAAGTACAATAATGATTTACTTTGAACAGTTTTATATTTTAATATTTAGGAGCACAGTTTTAAACACAAGGAACACGTTCATATTATAGAAATCAACCACATGGTAAAGATAAAGGGAAAAGACTACAGCAAAATATTTTGAACATTTATTTTAATCTTTACATTGACAGAACACTTTTAAAGTTTGGTGTCACACTGTGCTTCAGGAACAGATGAAGTCACATTTCGTGTGCCATCCAATAGAGAGCCAGTCGGAGTGGTCCAATAGTAGGAGAGCGGCAGTGGCAGTCTGCAGCCATGTTCTTGTGTGAGAAGGATTTCACTTCATGTTATAATGAAACAGAACACGTGACCATGGAAACAACAAAATGGCTCAAGAAGAAGGGCTATGAAGTCCTGGAGTGGCCAAGTCGGTTATCATCCTTTAGGAAATCAGTGGAGGGAGCCGAAGGTTTGAGTTGCCACACGTGTCAGCCGTGTTACTTAGTGTATCTGGAAAGATGTCAGTAATCTACAAGAAACATCTGCCCTCTGTGATTACAAACACGGGTGAACGCTTTTTTTTTTTTTGTGTGTGTGTGTGTTCAAACATTCGAAACACCAGACTTATCTCCCCGTGTTACAGGACACATCACGTGTATTTTCATAAAGATAATAACATCAAACACTGTTCTTTTCTTATTGTATAGCACCGACTCCCTCGGAGAACGCTGCTCAGAATGGAGCGCTGGGAGATCATCCGCCTGGAAGTGTTCAATGACTGCGTGATTATTCAAAGACTGCTTTACTGGTGACAGTATAATGGGAACATGGACTCAAGTGCACAGTATTATTGAATTATGTTTTGTTTCACGGATTGCTATTAAATATAAAATAAACTGTTTCATATTTTGCTGAGTGTTGTGTTGATAATGAAATTAATGATTTGAACGAGCTGCTTTTTTTTGCTCTCACAAACTACTGAATTATTTTTACCAGGTGTCCATGACTCTGCACGAAAAACCTACAACGATACAGGATTTGTGCATTTTTGAATTATTGCAAAAAAAAAAAAAGTCAAATATGCTTTAAAATCCTGCAGGGCGAGTTTGGCATGCCAGCTTTTTTTTTTTTTGCCAGAATGGTTCCCTGCATGTCCATTCTGGCGTGAAATCACCTTTTTTCTCTCTAATCTAGGCTGGTTTGGCACCTAAAGGGGAGGTGCACTGCAGCTTTTCTCTTCAGATCGGTTTCTCCACCTACTGCTCAGTGCTTCAACCATCTTCAAAGTGCCAAACTAGAAATGAGTTCTGAGCAGATAACGGTAAATACTCTAGACCTGTTGGAAAATGAATATTAGTTTTTTTTTTTTTTTTTTTTTTTTTTAACTGATTATTGTTATAGAATACGTTCACTGTCAAAAAAATGTAAAATAGAATTGTTCCTTATTTCCTCAAAATTAGTTTTAAAGCTTTGTATTGCATTGCATATCCTCAATGTAGAAAAAGACACCGCCTGATTTAGCAGAAATGTAATAAAATAAATAGATTGAATCAATGTGTTTCCACTCGATGTGTGTTTTAGGCTCTACGTTACACATGTACAATTGTGTCCCTGCTCTCCAGTAGCTCCACTCTCATGTTTACTTGACAAGGAAAAGTGTATCTAAAAAAACAATCTACATTTGGTTATACATGAACTGTATAAATGATTCATTGTAGTCTTCATTTCATAAATGAAACATTCATTCATCTTCTTGCCCCGCTTGTTCCCTTTCAAGGTCACGGGTATTTCGGGTGGGGGGGTTGGGATTGTGAGGAAACCCACGGAAGCACGTGGAGGACCGGAAACGTTCTTTACCGAATGGCTGCAGCGTTTTACCACAGCGTGAGCAGATGTGGCCTAGTGAATAAAGTGATTAGGTGCGTTCGACTTCATGCGGCGCTGCGCAGACCGATCGGCGGCTGACTTGAAGTAGTGCATGCCGGTTAGAAATTCTGTCCGACTTGAACCGGCGCTGACGTCACGTGACGTTCACGTGTGGCATCAAAGTAACGCGAGAGCGTTTCGATAACAGCCGGCTTGCTCAGCCAGAGCAGCGTTTTAGGAGCGACTGCGCCAGGATATGATGACGTCACAGCTTCTCATGATTGGCCACATTCACCACATGACGATGATCACGTGTGTTTCGTGCTTCAAGCCATACAATTGCATAAAAAATCAATTTGCATACCATTTCGTAAATAGTTTACGATCTTTTGACTGCAGTACATTTTTTTCCCTTAAATTATTTTTATTGGATTTGTGCATAAGTTTATTATTGTCCTTTTTTCATACAGACCAACTATAGTATTCAGCTGCATATTTGAGTAATATTTTTTTATGGAATAACTAAAATGTCAGTAATTTAATGTAATGTGGTTTTAATGTGGTACATTAAATGTAATCCAGTTCATCTGCGACAAAGTAGGCAAACGTCATGTTTCAGGAAGCAACGAGATCTCAAACGTGTCCGACTTGACGGCTCCGTTTTCAGCTCCTCCCCGGCTACTTTCGGCTAATCTCGACGATCGGTCTGCGCAGCGCAGCATGGGCTCGAACGCACCTATTGACTGGTTCAACCCAAGCTCCACTGGGAGTCGAAGGAGAGATGAGTGATGGATCTTCTCTCAGCTATAGCTGCAGTGCTCAGGGCCAGGGGGTGTTCTGTGTGCGCGTGCGCGAAATGCAGAGCACAGAATCCTTGTATGGGTGGGTCATAACTAAACATTACCAATATTTTATTTGAAAATCAGCATGCTTTTTGTGTTCTATTGCCAAATTTACTAGATGGGGAAATAACAAGAATTGTTGACTCATATTACAATCGTTTATTTATTATTAATGCAGCCCTATAATTTACATATGTTTCCTGGTCTTTAATACATTTTAAATCAATGTATTGATTTACACGTGTGCAACAAATAATAAAAGTTAGCTGTCAATATTTAGCTGAACATAAATAAAGTAATTGACTGTAAAATACAAGTTTAGAGAAGGCGGATAATCAACAGGCTATGCCATCGATAAATATAGAGTCGGGGTTTGTGGCCGCCGACAAATGAAAACGTAGAAGGGGCGGGATATACATTTAATTGACCAATAGTAGTGAAGAAGCTCCTCTCGTTCAGATCATGGGATACTACTGGGCGTCTCCGGCGTGAAAAACATAAACGCCACCAGCAGAAGACCGAATAACGGATCTGTTTACCGGAGTTCTTCAGTCGAGAACAAAGATGGTCAGACAAGATTAACTAATACCGCAAGTCTTAATTGTGAGTTCTATCTAATTCTTGGATATCACATTTAAAAAAGTTTTGTAGTCTTCTCGCAAAACTGATTTTCCTTCCATATCTAGGTGTGGATCACCAAAGAACTTTGAAGGTAATTGGATATTTAAATGTATTATTATTATTACTTGTAATATTAATTATATTATTATTTATATTATTGCTGTGGTTTGATCTTTTGAAATATCTCATGTTTATATCTCTGAAATGTAGTAGAGCATTACTTAATCAGTTTTTTAATTTAGGCTGTAATGGAAAATATGTGGAGAATTATAGCTGTGAACAATTTACAGCTGCTGTGAACTTACCCCCAATGCCCAAATTCATTCTGGTTACTAAAAATAGAAATAATCTTGTTGGGGTTCAAACACAAACTTTTTTTCCTTGAATACTTGTTTTTGATACATGTGAGGGTTAATAAATGCAAAGAAAGGAGGTGCTGTAACTTGTTTAATAATAACCAAAAAAACAAAAAAACAATTATAACATCAAGCAGTAATGACCGTATCCAGAAGTCAAAAATGCAGAAGTACAATCAAAAAGAGAATCAGACTTATTTAATGGATTCAAAGCATTGTAAAAATAAAACCAATAGAATTGAGCATTATCCATAACTTTATGATTGGTGCTCTTAGGTTTGGGGGCCTAGGAGGAGTTAGCAAAAGTACGTTTTTCTTAAAAGTCAAAATGGCGGAAAAATAAAATTTCATGGTGAAAAAGGACGTCATATGGTCAGATCGATTTGTCTTGAGCCAAGGAAGCAGTGGAAAGTGGAATTTCGTTTATACAACATAAGTTATTAGCATAAATGTGGGTGTAAATTTGGTCTATTGGTGGCGCTAGACAGTTTGGTTTGGAGACTTCAAAAAGGAGGGGACAAAACCTGATTAACCTGAAACAGAACACACTATTAAAAGAAACCAGAAGGTTAGTCAAGCAATTTACCATATAAAAGTATTACTGAAGCTCCAGCGCAAGTTCAGTCTTGCTGCAACAAAGAACATGGCAGAGGTGTAGGACAGTATGATCCCATGCATGAAAACCTCAGGACACAAGATGCAAGAGAAATTGAGGAGCAGACAAGAGACACCTGGAGAGGAGAAATCAAGAAGAACAAAAGACCAAGGGTGAGTGGAAGAGGAGGAGGAGAGGAGAAACATAAACAAATGCACATGCGAGAGACGCATGAGATGAAGGAGAACTGAGAGGAAGAAGACAGGGGAGAAGGCACAAACTATAACAGTATTCCCCACCATACAAGACTCCCAAAACATAAGAACACTAGAGTAAGAACAAATAATACGAGGCAGCCACGAAATGACAGCCTAAAACAAATAACACATAAATAGACTAGGTCTCAGTTAAAGTCAGAGAAGCTGGCTGAGTAGACAGATAATAACTGACGGTCACTACGTTTCAAAACCATGGAGGTGCAGGCAAAAGCTGCCAGGGCACTTGCTGACAGGAGCACGAACCAGAAGTTCAAATTTTATCTAAATGAAAAGACTTGTACACATGATTCATAATCCACTACTGCAAAACTGTTCCGGCACAGTCTGAGAAACGGGTAGAGCGCAATAGGAGCGCAGAGCGTGTACAGATCACAGAGGAGTGGTCCAGGGAAAGTGTCCATAACAGCGCACAGGGAAAATAAGTATTAGGAGTTATCAAGGAAGAGGTATAGCCTAGCATTTGAGGGTCACAAAGTCGTTGCAAAGAGACAAAACTGGTTTGACTCTAGAGGGGCACAACAATTTAAAAATAAACCATAAAACTTGGGAACACTGGGGTTACTTTCTCCTGGAGAGCACAGTGGGCTAGGCCCCATGAAGGCACAGGTAGAGATACAGGCATGGGGATGGTTCGTCCCAAAAAAACCGCTGAGGGGATATGAAGGGGGAACGCCAAAGGGCTGGCCTTGTATTGCTTGGACTCTCTGCACCTAGACAGGTCAGAAGTATGTGGAGAGTGAGGACCACTGAGACAGAACGGAGTGCCAAAAACTCTGAATCCTCCTAAATCTCAATCCTTGGGGTTGAGAGCAAAAATGAAACGGCCAAAAATATCTAAAGGTCCTAACGGGACAGAATGGGACTTGGGAATAATCTCTTGCAAGGCTGATCGAAGCTCCTTGAGAGTGCGGAACTCCAACCCCGCCTTCGGCTCAGTGAGCGCTAAAGGGGGCACCCCACAGGAAAGAGGGTCTTCCAAGATCGAGAGAGTCTCTCTTTGAGATCTTGTATTCTTGCCCTATACAATCCTAGCTCCCTGCTGTTGTCATAATCACAGAGCAGGGAAGTAAAAACTGTGTTCTCAGTGGCAGGAGCGAGGAGAAAACCTCTGCGTTGGACTCTCCAGGGTTAATTTGAGCATTCTGCTCCCGGGTCTGAGTAGAAAACAAAACCAAGGGGGTTCTGGAGCTGGGAGTAGAAAGAGGGGTCAACTCAGGCACAGAACAGGGTTGCAAGGATCCTCTCCTCTTTCTTCTTCTCATCATGCGTGTGGATAAGCTGGCGAAAGATCACTAGGCAGGGTGGTTAGAACGGTGAAATGGGATGGGTAGTAAAAATCACCAGGCCAGGAAGTAAAAACTGGGGTCTCAGCACCAGGATCTGGGAGAAAAAGCTCCATGTTGGACTCTCCAGGGTTAAAGTCAGGTGACTCTGGCACCTAGAGCTCCTCACCCTCCATCTTGGCAAAAAAGGGATTTGTGGTGTTGCCTAAGAAGTTCGTCTTCAGAGTCCTCCACCTTGCTCTCCAGTTAGCAACAGGGGACCCAGGGACTCCTTCATAACCAGCAAAAACCTCAGGGTCGAGGATGGTTTTGTAAGGGAGGTGGGAGAGATTGGGCCAATCCTTGCAGAAATAAACTTTATTCGTTTAGCGTCTGGCACTTTCCTCCTACCAGACGACATGTTAGAAGCCACAATATGAGTGTTTTAACAAAAAAAATAAAAAAAATTTTTACGCAAACGTAACTTGTTTAGTAATAACCAAAACACAAAAAAGACTGGAACAAAAATAAAAAGTCCTCGAAGGGACAACACCAAATTAACATGAGTAGGCTCCAAAGGAGCAGAGCTAGCTAATCTAAAAGAATACACCTCAACACACCTTAGGTGAATAATTTACCATATGAAAGTAAAACTGAAGCTCCGGCGCAGCGCAAGGTCAGTCTTGGGTCAACACAGAAAGTCTGCGCATGGGAGACGTGCAGAAAAGCATGATCCCATGTCAAAACACTCAGGACACGGGATCTTAAACAGAACAAAAGACCAGGCGTGAACGGGAGAAATCTCCATCCCTCCCTCCAGGACTTCTCTCTTTCTTTCAAGACTTCCTTCATATTGTGAAGAAGCAACCCCAGTTAAAATGATCCCGAGTTTATCTATTTATCAGCCATACCAGTCTGAGTCTATCCAGGGTATGATCCTGATGTTTTAATAATAAACATTGGCTTCACCACATCCAGCTACAGTGCCATTCACTTGTTAGACTTTTAATCAACTTTGTCACATTACAGCATTCAATGTTTCGTTAATGTTATTGGGACAGACCACGACACAATAGTCTAAGTTGGTGAAGGGAAATGAGAAAAATAGATACAAAAACAGAAATAACAAGCAAACATGTGTGCATGTAATTTATTAATATTTTGTGCAACCAATGAACTTAGATTCACACAATTAGTGATATAATATACCCGTGGGCAAACTAAGGGTCACATGATTTGTCATTTTAAATATTTAAATGGTATATATATGGTAATATATGTGGGCCAGAAGAAGCCATTAATTTCAGCACAAACAAAATGGCACTTTTTGAGGAAAGGGACTCCCAAAATGCATGGAGGAAGGTCCTCGGCTCTGATGAATGTTATGTCTAGCGCAGACACAACACATCAACACTATCCCCACAGTGAAACATGGTGGTAGGCGCATCATACTGTGGGGATGTTTTTCAGCAGGAAGGAATGGGCAAAACTCCCAGTGATGAAGGTGTGGGAATCTCTTAGAGAGCGACGTATCCAAAGTGACTGAGCTGTGCAAAAACGGTGGCTCTGCAAAGCATTTAGGGGGGGGGGGGGGTTATACGCATATACTTTTTCTGTTATTTTGCACTATTTTTTGTTTGCTTCACAAGTACAAAATAAAAAGTCTACAATGTTGTGGGGATGTTTGCTTTTGCAGGGAGCTCTACGACCGTCTAAAATGGAAGTCTGTGCATTACTTGCATAACTCATGTTCCCAGAAGAAGAGAATGGAGTCGGTAGAGAGAGAGAGAGCAGGAACAGTGTGAGCAATCCACTTGATATTTATACCCAGGGAGTGTGGCATGCTCATTTCACAATCGTCTTTCATTGGCCTGTTAGAAGTTGCCGCTCAGATCAGTGAAGTCATTCAACATTCATCTCCATTTCAGGGAATGCGAGTTATGCAAGTAAACGAAGACATTTCATCTAAACATCTTTGAGAACAAAGCAATATTAACAGCCTCGTGTCTTGAACACATTGCCGTATGTGATGGCTCTTGTTTTTTCTTGAGAAAAGTTCAGAAATACTCTGAAGAAACCATTCAGATGGACATGACGCATCCTGACTGGAAATCTCTTTGATAAGCATCATATCCGCGCATCTATCACTTCATCGAGGAATATCTCAGAGTTCATCTTTAAGCATCACTGAACCAAACCTTTGAAGATGTTACAGAAGTTCTGGATCGTTGTGGCTTTGTGTTCTTTTGTCGGTGAGTTCCATTGTTTTTATTGGTTATTATTTGGACTGACTGACATTCTTCTCATGTAGAATTACTGAATATTATGTACAGCAGGAGTTTATTTCGCGCTCACACGTACATTTCTTATTGAGACAAACCACTGCTGTTGGTTTCTCTTAAGTCCAGGTTTTTCTTTATTAGATTTTAGGGAATGTACATCAGTGACGTGTGGTCAGGAGAGGCTGGTGAATCCGTGCCTCACTTGGCTCTAAGTTAGGGGTGTCAAACTCATTTTTGCCGAGGGCCACATGTAATGTAAAATAAATGTAACTACTCCTTAATGTTAAATAACTCATTATTTATAACTTATTGTATGCTTGTTGTTCTCATATAAATCCTTTTGATTTGTCAGCTTATCAAAAATCACATAACTCAATTAATGAAGGATCAAACTGTCCCAATCCCAATCCTGGACCAGAATAAAAAAAATAATCCTGTCCAAAACGTCTGAATAGTTTTTCAGTGTCGATTTTACAGGTTGTTTTATTTACAAAGGTCCAGGTCTTTTTATTCAGCTGTGGAATATTGTAGAGTAGTTCCTGTCCAGCTGAAGACCTTAGCAAAAGATAAAAATAAATGAATGAAGCCATATGTTGTTGGAATCAAGAGCAGTTTTAAAGCAGTATAATATAATGTCAAAAAATTACACTGTTCCAATTTGTATATTGGAAAACATTATTGTTGGGAATAAACCCTGTGTATAACAACATTTTACATATGACTGTGATTGAGACGGTAACACGCCCCCTGCTGTTGCTGTTTATGTTTCACAACTCACAGGGGCTCTCGACGATGGTATAAACATCTTCTTTCACTATTTACAAGTGTTTTGGTACTGAAATCTAACTGTTTAGTGTGCTAAAAACGGCGGAAGAATGAGAGGAAATAAGGAAAAAAAAGACGGAAGAAGAATCACGGACCAAATACGAAAAAAAAAAAACAGTTCAAACTCTAATAAACCACCTATTACTACAACTAAGACGATGCATATGCTATTATATACAGTATAAACATTATATTTACAGTGATTTCTCTGCTAACACAACGCTAAAGTTTTGGCTAAGTCCAAAGGCATTGTGGGGAATGAAGTTTTTTTTTTTTTTTCGTTTTTTTTTAATAGACACTCAAAACTTTTAAGCTCTCGCGGGCCACATTAGATTACATGGCGGGCCACATCTGGCCCGCGGGACTTGAGTTTGACACAAGTGCTCTAGGGGAAGAAAAAAGAACTATGAATTGTTATGTTTATTCAGTATTGTGTACAGCTCTCCAGGTTAATGCTAGGGGGCGCTGGTGATCCCAGAGATGACATAACCACGGTTAAAGAATACAGTTATTCTTTCATAATATGTAGCCTCACTCTTATGATTGCAGATTACGTAACTAAACTCATGAAACTTTCCAAATTGGAAGAAAGTAAAAGAACACTTCTACAAACAAGTTATCTTTTTTTCTACAGAGAGAGTCCATTTGTAAGTAAAAGCAAGTTTATAATAATGTTTTTGGTGCTTTTTGTATGCCAGAGTTTGCATACAGGAAAAAATGTTAGTGGTCGACAGTTATTAAATAAAATAAAAAACATACATTAACAAATGAACTATTGAAAGGACACCAGATACAACTTTTACTTTTTCAAACCTTTTTGAGACTTTCTAAGAATAGTAAGATATTTAAAAGAATTAAAGAAGGGAGGAGATCCACTGTGTGATGGTGAATCTGACGTCCAGCCATGAACCTCACCACACATCATAAAACAACACCTAGAAATACACTTTACCCAGAGGGAGAAAAAAAGTTGCTAAATTGAGATAGAAGCAGGGGGTGAGGTTTTTTCCCTTCTTTTAATCCGTTCTTCAGGTGGATCTGATTGGCATTTTGTTAATGAAGGACAGCCAGTGACTCTGGCCCCTGGTTTCACTGGCCTGAAGGAGGAAGATCTAATTCAGTGTATGTTTGGAAATGAAGAGGTTTTAATCGCTGAAATGGACTTGAAAACAAACAGAACCTCTGTGTTCGAGGATGTTTTCGATGGAATATTCAGAGACCGCCTGCAGATGGATCGGGATGGATCTCTGAGCATCACTACGACCACGGTGGAGCATGGAGGAGCATATCTCTTTCGGACCACAGACATGAACAGCACGTTTATTCTGGGTGTTTACGGTGAGTGAACTGTTCCTTTAATAATATTGTTTCTTGTTCCTATTGAATCTGTGAATCAGAATCTGTTGTTTGTGATGATTCAGAAGGGAACAGAGTGAAACATGCGAAAAAAGGAGAGTCTGTCGCTCTGAGCTCTGGACGAAGGGAAATCTCGAAGGATGACGAAATTCAGTGGAAATTTGACGATAAGACCGTTGCTGAGATCGTTGAAAAAAACAACATTTTCATCATTCATGAGGATGTTCTCAACAATAGCTACATTAACCGACTTAGATTGGACAATAAAACTGGAACACTCACCATCATAGACAGCAGACCTGAAGACACGAGGTTGTATCATGTTTACAGCAACTTTTTTGGTCTTACTTTCGCTCTTTTTGTTTACGGTGAGTGAGGTACTTGATTGCTTTATTATTATTAATAAAACAGATTAAACAATGTTTCAGAATGAGACATGTTTCTTCTGTTTGTTCTAATGCAGAGGAAATATCAGCGACCGAGGGAGATTCGTTGTCTCTGAGGTCGGACGTATGGATTAATCAAAGTTTTAGGTGGGTTTTTGGAGATGAAGACACTCTAGTCGCTGAAATGGAAGACTTTGGCTCTGTCACAGTTCATGACGATGTTCTCAACGGGACATTCAGAGACCGACTGAAACTGAACAATAGAACCGGAGCACTGACCATCAGTGACATCAGAGCTGAACACGCTGGAAATTATCGATTTTATCATTATTTGCAGCCATGGGGTGCCTTTCATGTCTCTGTCCATGGTGAGAAATCTTCTATGGTTCTGTAAATTTTGTAGAATGGCTTTATCCAGCTCTCTCTGGTCCTCAGCTCGGCCGCCGGTTCCTGTGGTCACCAAAGACTGCTCCTCTTCCTCGAGGCAGATCTGTTCTCTGCTGTGTTCAGTGGACGTGAGCGATGTGACTCTCTCCTGGTTCAAAGGAGACACCTTAATCTCCAGCATCAATGGTTCGGAGCTTCGCATCGATCTCTCTCTGCCTCTGGAGGATCAGAGGAACATCTCCTGCGCGGTCAACAGCATCCAGACTTCACACGTGGATGTCTCTCAGCTCTGCAAGCCGTGTGCAGGTCTCTCTCTCACCGAATGCTACTAATCACGCTGGTTTTCCTTCAGCTGATCTCAGTTTACTGTTTGTTCCTCAGAACGGCTCCTCTGCTGTGACTCTGCTGGAACCTTGACCGGATTGGTCCTCTCTGTTCTGGTGGCCGTGGCTTTGGTGCTCGTGGTGGCAGTGTAAGTGGTACGATCCAGACGAGCTAAACGGTATCGAGCTTCTGTTCAGGATTCTCTTCTGGACTTTCTTCTGGAATTTCTTCTGCTTGTAATATTAATTGTACGGACGGTTCGAGGAGGACTCAAACGTCTGCACGTCAATTCTGAGGGATTTATTTTTATCATGTATTCATTAAAATGGCTCAAAGTTGAAGTTGATTGTAATGGAATGAAGCTGATTTGATCAGAAGATTGATGAGGACAATTTTTCATCTCTTCAAAAGAAATAATTGGCAAAGAAAAAAAAGCTTTACTTTTATTATACTTTTGGATATTTGAATTAGCTTTACGATCCACTGTGGCTCAACTCGGATGAGTTTGGTTGGTTAGACTCATCAGGAGATGTTCCGACGCCGGGAGGGGCATATACACCACTTATTAATTATTTTTTTTTCTTTTTTGAGTTTAAACTTGTTGGTTTACTGTAAAGCTGCTTTGAGACAATGTCTGTTGTGAAAAGCGCTATATAAATTAAACTAACTTGAACTTGAACTTTTATCCCTGATAGCAGTTGTGCACGCGCTCCGCTGATATTCTCTCTTCCTCTGTGTCGTAGGAGCACAATTCGTGTTTGCTCTCTTCTTGCAGACTTCCGACTTTCTGGAGAATTCTATATTAATTTATAGTAATATCCTTTTCCTTAATAAATGAGCTCATATAAATGACTTAAAATATACAATTTTACCTCATCAAACCTTTCGATTTCACAAGAGCTCAACTGAAAGGCTTATCATCTCAGTTGCACGTTGCAATGGCATTTGAGATATTAATCATGTGAGTGTTTATTCCAAACTTACATATTTGATTAGGTGCAATGTACGTTAAAGATATCTGCAGACACTCAGGATCAGACATAATCCCCCATTGACAAATATTTGCTGATATCTTCAACTGAGTTTTTACTAGTCACAAATATCTCTAAATATATCTTCACTAGCTGCAAATCTAACAAGGCATATCGACAATTATATGTTCACTAGTCACTAGAATAACGTTGCAACTAGTGCAAATTATAATCAAAGATAACTCTGGGTTTTTCTAGTCACTACCCCTGTGAAGATATCTTTAATTTGTTAAAATCAAAGTCATCTACAATATCTCAAATTCATTTACAACAGTAGATATCTTATATTGCAGATAAGAATAACTCTAGAGATATCTGCATTCAGCTTTGTGACTAGAAACAATTTAATTTGAGATAACTCATTTCAAGACAGCTGTATCTAATATAAACCTATGGGAAGCCTTTTTAACATTTACATATTTGACCTGACCCTCCATAAATACATTTAAAAGTAGGAACAAATGTATTTTGACTGGTGATAAATATATTTTCACTAGGCGTAAAGACATTTAGAGATATCTTCACTTATATTTAGACTAGTCAAAACTTATTTGGAGAAATCCGCAATAGAATTAAAGATATCTAAATCATTTAGAACAGTCATAAATATATTTGGATATATCTCTAAATCGATTGCTCCTGGTCGAATCTGCCAATGTCAACGTCAAACTACGATTCTTTAGAACCTCCCCCAGCTAACAGCTAGCGTGTTAGCTACAATACCGTGATGGGCAAACATGCCGTTTAATGTAAATAAAATTCATCAAACTAGTTCAACGAACAAAAAGCTTTAACAAATAAAAATGAAGTGATTTTGTTACCAGAAATTCAAACTCAGAGAAGGCTGTCGTGTGATTTTATGGCGCTTCTTTGAACTCGTTTGATGATCGCAATGTTGCAAAAGACTGGGTTGGGTTCTTAACGTTTACAGATATCTTCAATTTATTTTTGACAAGTTGCAAATGTATTTAGAGATATCACATACATACATACATACAGTACAGTACAGTACATACATACATACATATATATGGTGATCCCTATGCGCAAATCATTGAAGGATTTTTCAATGGAGACTAAAGATTTGTGTAACAGAGACTAGATTCGTGACAAATCGTAAATGATTTACAGATATCTCGAAATATATTGCAGATATCTTCAAATAAGTTTTGACTAGTCAAAATACAATTGGAGTTATCTCGAATTCACTTTCTTACTAGTGCTATTAGAATTAAAGATGTCTCTAAAGTCAAAATATGGTCATACTTAGTCAGCATACATTTATTCCTATCTTTAAATATATTTATATCAAATGTTTATCATACCTTCATGAACTCAACTGAATCCACTGTGATGCTTTTGACTGGCTGAGGCCGGGACGACCCATGAGTTCAAATGTTACACTTAAATGTTACAACTGTTTCATGATTGTGAAGACGTTTTGCAACTGATAATAACAATTATCTGCTATTTCCATTACGAGTTCTTTTCAGAATGTGTTCTGTGTGGACGTACCTCTGCATGGTGTGGCCCAGATGACAAATAAAGGGCCTGTTTTCATGGTTGATTCTACCTGTGAATGCTAATGAGTTTGAACCTGGCTCTATCAAGAGTATTTCGAACTCTGTTTACTTTATGTTGGGCTTTTCTTCAGTTTACATCCATAGGTGTTGCTTGTTTGGTTTTTGAGCTCAAGTATTTTGATTGTAGTTCTTTGGTTGATTTATGTCAGTTTTATTATTCACCGGTGGCACAATAAAAAACACTTTGGGAGCAAACCTGTGTGTACTGGCCTCTCTCGGCACTTCAGACCACCCACTCGCCTCAATGCGACAAGCGTGATGTTTAAAAATACATGTGACGATGTATAAAGATACCTGTGACATCATTGCAGAAATCTTCAAATGAATTTTGACAAGATGAAATGTAATTGGAGATATCTCTAATTCACTTTCTTACTAGTGCAGTTTGAATTTAAGATATCTATGTCTTTATACCAAGTGAAAATATACTTATCACTAGTGAGAAATGAGATTTGTTCCTATCTTTAAATGTATTTGTAGTCAGGTAAAACGTTTAAATGTTCAAACAGCTTGCGTGTTCAGCAGAAACAGCCTCTTTCAGGGTCTTGCAAGTAACTCCGAGACCCTTCCAGTGCTTGGATGCGGCTGAGAGGCAGAGCAAAGCTAAAGCTTTTAATGCTGTCCACATGACTAAAGGGAGAAATAAACTCTTCACAGAAAAGCCAACATTTCACTCCTTATACATCATGCAGTTCACTTTAATCATGAGTTACTAACTGTGATCCGTATTGATGCAAAAATAAATAATAAAACAACTGCATCAGCTTTCCATCCTCTCACAAACGGGCAGATTTTAAACAGATCACAAAAATATACCCGAGGTTTTGCTGGTTATTTCATAATAAAACTTCGGGCTTCAGAAAGTCCTTAACTAAACACTTGCGTAGCTTTGCAACAATCTTGTTCAGTTTGCACAGAAATCTTTCAGAGAAGGCAAAGACTTGAAAGCAAATATTTATTATTGCTGGAGCATTTAGGTGAGCTTGAGTTTGGGGACCACATCACTGACGTGCGTGCTGACAATTTAACCGGTAATTAAATGTATGTGCCCAAGAAAATCAACTTGTATTCATTAAAACGAACTAGAAAGAGTCTAGTTTGGGCTGGTGCTGCTCAAAGTGCTGAAACCCTGCGTTGACTGGGGCTGTTCTTTCGTTGTGGACAACATCAGAGAACGTGACACACATGCAGAAGAACAAAGTATTAGTTGTCATTGGGCTCAGAGTGGAAACTGCTTGAGGAATCCTAATGCATCTGTGTGCCGTCACTCAGTCAGGCCTAGCAGCTTGAGCAGGGTGAAATAAGAGAAAAGCCAGGGTCGAGAGACATCCTGGCTCTGCTCCAGACCCCCGGCCTCTTCAAACAGCCCCCTATGAAACCTCAGATGCCTTTCGAGTGCTTCCCTCTGCCTGCCACACAGAGAAATGCACACTGTTTACAGCTGGAATCTTCAGTGTTTTTATTTAAGTAAGAGTTTTTATCATTAATACAAATAACACGACTGCTGCAGTATTTCACCAGTAGTGTTACTTCCAAACTTTAATAAAGTACAGATTACGAGGAATTAAAAGTAATCCTTTACTTACAATATTACTGTCTCAGAACTGTATCATGTTTCACTACTCGTATATTACTATGGAGTTCATTCATTCATTTTCCAACCCGCTTAATCCCTTTCGGGGTCACAGGGGTCTGCCGGTGCCTATCCCCAGCACACATTGGGCGAGAGGCAAGGGTACACCCTGGACAGGTCGCCAGTCCATCACAGGGCATCACACACTCACACATTTCACACCTAAGGGATATTTAGATTATGTAATTAACCTAACCGCATGTTTTTGGGATTGTGGGGGAAACCGGAGGAAACCCACACAAGCACGGGATAAAACATTGTGTCGGTCACCGGTGAGCCTCGAACCGACAACCTTTCTAACTGGAAGGCCACAGTGCTACCCACTGTGCCACCATGCCACTCGTTTTCAAAACATTTTTTTTTTAAATATTTGTCATCAAAATGTTTTCTTTCAGAATATGGTTCTTTGCTGAAAGAAAATGCTAATAGAAAAAAAAGATGTGTTCAATGAATCGATAAGGCGATCTATGATTATTCTACAGGATTTGTCCGGTGGAGTTTGACATCCCTGGTTTAAAAGAAGGCTGAGTTAAGAGGTAAAGCTCCATCCAGAAGAAAAAACCATAATCAATCTTTCCAGGAGCAGGATCTTGTGAGATACCTGGCAAGCAGCTGCGCCTGGAATCTGGCCTGTTTTTCTGCAAGCTCCGCTGCTTCCTCCTCCTTCCTCCTCCTTTCCTCAGCTGCTCTCTTTCTCTGCTCTTCCTCTTCCTGCTGTCTCAGTAGGTACTCCAGTCTGTCGGTCTCTTGCATCTCCGACAGCTTTCTGCACTCCTCCTCCCTCTGAGCCTCCTTCTGCAGTCGCTGACGCTCCACTTCAGCTGGAAACGATCACCAACATTTATTCCACTGTAGTCATGACGCACTTGTTCTTGAGAATATCTCTTACTGTAGATTTACCTTCAGTCGTGATGTTCTGTAAAAAACCATCACTTTCTTAACTGTGATCCTGATCCAGAACCAAAAGTTTTCTGATGATTAAATCCTTAAGTTAAAAAGAATCTATTGTGATTCCCACGACTTACCAGACGACCAGCTTTCCGGGTACAGAGGGAGATTTAGATTTCCTGACATTTGTACCTTCCTGATTTCAATACAGTAAAAGTGCAAAAACAAAGTTTAAAGGTGTAGAAAAGCTTCGGCAATCAGATAGTTGGATATTTCAGGGCCATTAAAGTGCCAAAAACTTGTGGTTCTATATGGAAAGCTACACTACTCACAGTAAGTGAGGGATCTTGGTTTTTACATGTGTCCTATTTGGTCTGAAATGTGAAGACATAAGTAAATTTCGGCATAATAAACACCATTTCCATTAGATAAATCTTTCCTACGCCAGTAACAAGGTTAGCCCCAAAGAATAAAAATCAGGTGTTTCCACCATTCGCTTCCATCTCAGGCTCCTCACTAGCTGTTCTATGCCATCCACTTTTCCACAAGTGCTACACGGTGTTCTGCCAGCTCATGTGGAGGTGGGCTACGATCACGCAGTCTCTGCTTCAACTGGTCCCAGAAGCACTCTATTGGGTTCCGGTCAGGGTACAATGATGGCCAAACCGTATGAGGTTTGAGCTGGGAAAATTCTGCTTTCTGAACAGACATTTGGAGGTTTGCTGGTGGAATTGGGGACCGATGATGGACTCTGATATCTTTGGGATCGGGACCGGGAAGTGACTTAGCCACCAACACCAACCGAATCTGTTGAGTAGCGTGAAGCTGCAGACCCAGAGGCCCAAATCCACTCTCAGACACGCACTTCCAGAACAATCGCGTTTATAATTTGTTTGGATGAATATTTGGAGCAATATCATAATTCCCCAATATTATAATGCTGTGAGTAAGCTTTTCACTTTATCGAAGAGATTGCTGAAAAAGACATAAACAATGAGACCCTGCAATGATTACACCATAAACAAACCTTTTATTTATGACACTTTAGATAGATGAGATGTCACTTTTGATATTTTAAATTATTTTCCAACACGTGTTGCGCTATTATTGCTAGCGTAAGCAGTGTTTGATTTTATAAAATATAGAAAGATAGAATATATAAAACCATTATTTTGTGATTTTTACAGCCTACAGTGTATATGTTATTGTGGGCTACCGTTGTGGTTACTTGTTTTCTTAAAAAAATAAAAAGTAAAAATGTATAATTTTTAATACAATTCGTATTATTTTAGTACTATGCAGGTCTACTGTATTAACTACTATTATTTCATACTAATATTACTGCATTTACTATTAGTAGAAGTAGAATGAAAAATTAAATTGCGCATGTGTTACCATGGACGACAGTAACACAATGTAACAACTAGAAATATGTTCTGTCATAATTACAAACAAGATCTTTGGAATAAAATGCAGTCGTGTGATTTTTTTAACACCAAAATATTGAGTAGTTTGTGACTATAACTGACTGGAGGGTTTGTCGTGGCAGTAGGCTGATGAGGTTTCCCTCTAGAGAGCCATTTATCATTCCACGCATGTTTTCAAATTTTCTTTAAACAAAAACTGTTGGACTTTTTTCTTGAATATTTGCTTTCAGAAGAATTGCTCAACAAATGAAAAATATCCCCAACAAGACTCTAAAGCTTTTATTTTAGTTCATTTAATATGTAGTATATACATTATTAACCGATTCTTTTTTTCACCATTTCATCTGCATTTTGTTACAGCTTGATGACTTCCTCATGGAAAAAAGTATGCAATACAGTTTGGTGTGAATAACACAATAAAGTTGAGAAAATGACTCCGAGCGCTATCATTTATTGTGGTTAATGTTCATCCCCAAACTCAACACTGAAGAATTTGATTAATCCTCACTCATTAGGAAAACAATAAATGATTAATTTCAGTAACTTATCCATTTCTATTTACAAATACAAAAAAAAAAAGATTTAATGCATGAAATTCTGTGTAATATTTTATAAAATAATGCATTCATTCAGGGTTTTATTTTATAGTAGAAAACAGCCAGCAGGTGGCACTGTTAGAAAAAGTGATAGGTCTGGAAGTGCATGTCTGAGAGTGCATCTGGGTCTCCTGTCTGCAGCTTCATAATATTGAATCAGATCTGCACTGACTGGTGATGCCTGGGAATACCGGTGATACCAACACTAACCCTGGGGACCATATTGACCAGTTGAATTTCTCCCTTCGCATTCTCCAGCAACTACGGTATGTCCCGACACACATCTGTGAACTGGACGGTAGACCACTGTTTGCACAGTGCCCACTGCAATCTGTCTTGGTGTCAGTGGTCACCTGTAATGGTCATCTGCCATTCAAGTCAAAGCGGTGAAGTCGGTTGCCAGTGGTTTGTCTGGAAACCCTAGTACCCCTCACATCACGGAAACGTGGCTGCAGAACTTCCAAATGTAAATATTATTGTGATGCGTTTGGCATTTCAGTCAATTTTTTGTCCAATTCTATTCATTTTAAACAATTAAAATATAAATATAGTGAGTTTTTTTGTTGTCAGTATCTGGTTCTGGCAAATTATTCTTAATTAATTGCAAAACTCTGCGTAGTTATTTACCTGTCCGACGTTTCTCCTCCTCCAGTCTTTCTTTCTGAAGGCGTTCCAACAGCCTCTTCTTTTCTTCCTGTCGTCGTCGTTCTCTCTCCTTCTCTGCTTGCTCTTTCCTCTGTTTCTCCATCTCGTCCTCTTCTCTTCTTTTTCTCTCTTGTTCCTCTTTAATCATTTGTATTCTGCATATTAAATAGTGTTTATTTATTGCCCGTGTCTGTGGAGTACTGCTTTTCATTTCAGAAATGATGTACCTCGCTTCCTCTGCTCTTTTTTTCTGTTCCTCTTTGAGTTCCAGTCTCATTCTCTCTTCAGTCTCCTCCTTTTCTTGCTGCCTCTTCTTCTCTTCCTCCTTTTCCATTCTTTTCCTCTCCACCTTCAGTCTACGGTGCTCTGCCTTTTCAGCCAGCGCTGATGCTTTTGTCTCTGCAAGATTCACTGGAACTTCACTTGCTTGAATCTAGAAAATTGAAAGAAAGAGAATTACCATATTTTTTGGCTCATAAGACGCACCAATTTTAAAAGAGGAAGATCTAGAAAAAAAAGATTCTGAACCAAATACTGTTGTAAAATATTTTATATCAACTGTGTAAAAGTTAACAGCCAAACATGTAACATGAACAGACAGTAAACAGTAAAAGTAACAAAAAAAAGGCTGTAATGTTTTTCTTTGCCCCCACTCATCACTCTAAAGTCCACCATTCGTTATCACCATCACTGTTCCAGTGCAACATTGCTCCCACATTAGTAATAATAGCTAGTAACATTGTCACTACATTACTAATAATAGCCAGTAACATTGTCACTACATTAATAATAGCTAGTAACATTGTCACTACATTACTAATAATAGCTAGTAACATTGTCACTACATTACTAATAATAGCTAGTAACATTGTCACCACATTACTAATAATAGCTAGTAACATTGTCACTACATTACTAATAATACCAGTAACATTGTCACTACATTACTAATAATAGCTAGTAACATTGTCACTACATTACTAATAATAGCCAGTAACATTGTCACTACATTAATAATAATAACCAGTAACATTGTCACTACATTACTAATAATAGCCAGTAACATTGTCACTACATTACTAATAATAGCTAGTAACATTGTCACCACATTACTAATAATAGCTAGTAACATTGTCACTACATTACTAATAATAGCTAGTAACATTGTCACTACATTACTAATAATAGCCAGTAACATTGTCACTACATTACCAATAATAGCCAGTAACATTGTCACTACATTACTAATAATAGCCAGTAACATTGTCACTACATTACTAATAATAGCCAGTAACATTGTCACTACATTACTAATAATAGCCGGTAACATTGTCACCACATTACTAATAATAGCTAGTAATATTGTCACTACATTACTAATAATAGCTAGTAACATTGTCACTACATTACTAATAATAGCTAGTAACATTGTCACTACATTACTAATAATAGCTAGTAACATTGTCACTACATTACTAATAAATGCCAGTAACATTGTCACTACATTACTAATAATAGCCAGTAACATTGTCACTACATTGCTAATAATGGCCAGTAACATTGTCACTACATTACTAATAATAGCCAGTAACATTGTCACTACATTACTAATAATAGCCAGTAACATTGTCACTACATTACTAATAATAGCTAGTAACATTGTCACTACATTACTAATAATAGCCAGTAACATTGTCACTACATCACTAATATTAGCCAGTAACATTGTCACTACATTACTAATAATAGCCAGTAACATTGTCACTACATTACAAATAATAGCCGGTAACATTGTCACTACATTACTAATAATAGCCAGTAACATTGTCACTACATTACTAATAATAGCCAGTAACATTGTCACTACATTACTAATAATAGCTAGTAACATTGTCACCACATTACTAATAATAGCCAGTAACATTGTCATCACATTACTAATAATAGCCAGTAACATTGTCACTACATTACTAATAATAGCCAGTAACGTTGTCACTACATTACTAATAATAGCTAGTAACGTTGTCACTACATTACTAATAATAGCCAGTAACATTGTCACTACATTACTAATAATAGCCAGTAACATTGTCACTACATTTATAATAATAGCCAGTAACATTGTCACTACATTACTAATAATAGCCAGTAACATTGTCACTACATTACTAATAATAGCCAGTAACATTGTCACTACATTACTAATAATAGCTAGTAACATTGTCACTAAATTACTAATAATAGTTAGTAACATTGTCACTACATTACTAATAATAGCTAGTAACATTGTCACTACATTACTAATAATAGCTAGTAACATTGTCACCACATTAGTAATAATACAGTGGTTCTCAAACTTTTTTGGTCGAGCCTCCCTTTAAACCTTTAAAAGAATCTGGGCATCCCCAGAGATCAAAAGCAGGAAACCACAAACATTTTTTATTAAAAAAATCCAAGGAAACCAAATCTGGAAAAGATTTCTGCTGCTGTCTCGCTCTGTAGTCCTCAGCCCAAGCTGTGTTACTATGGTTACCGAAGCATTGCATTAATATAAAAAGCTAATAAGCTGACTTGAGCTAAAGGCCTTTCAGACCTGAGCCTTTGGAGACTGGATTTTTTTTCTCGAAAAGGAGGATTTTCAGATCTGTTGTAAAAGCAGAGGATAACGTTACACTACTTAGTTTCCGCACTCATGGTCACGTTATGTCAAATAATCAGCGGTGGGCAGTAATTCGTTACTTTACTTAAGTAGCTTTTCAAGTACTGTACTCAAATATTTTTATTTGGAGAGACTTTTTAACTTCACTACATTTCAAAGTCAAATATCTTACTTTTACTCAACTACATTAAATCAGTCGCTCAAGTTAATTGTTCAGCAGGTGTGAGGCACCAATCTTGGTACAGCGCACTCTGTTTTGAACTGTTTTGGTTTCCGCTTGATGGATTAACTCAGCGTGAACGCAGTTCAGTGTCAGTTCAACAACAGCATTTTATTAGACGCTTGTGCCTTAATAAATGATAGAAGAAACTCCCGAAACTAGTTTATGTTAAGGTAATCTGATACGACCAGGTTTTATTTACACACAGAGACATTTAGGTACAATATAGTAAAAGAAAACTTGTGAACCTGTGCTTATTAATAGTTTAGACTTTAAAAGTTTTTTTTTCTCGCCTGAGGCAGAGCTCACATCACATCTGGGTCACAAAAGACTAGAGATGACACATGGGACGTTGGTTTGCTGTTTGCTGCTTATGGATTAGGTTTCCTGTACCAAGACACTTCTAACTACCTTCAATTATTAATTTAATAACTCTGTGTGTCTCCGTTCAGATCAGATCAGACCGTGTACGATTCTGTCCACTACCGATCTGTGAGCTATCATCTGTGAGTGAATGTTGCCCTGCGATGGACTGACGATGACTGCGATGCCTCTCGACCAATGTGTGCTGCAGACCCCCGTGACCTCGAAAGGGAATAAGCAGGTTGGAAAATGTGCTCATGTGGTGGCTTTTAAGCAGGACAGGACAAGGTAAAAAAAGTTTTTTTATATTAAACTTGAACTTGCAACTATATTTACTAAAAACGAAATGGAAAAGGCCTGCTCTGAAATCACGTCGTTTGGTTCTAAAAGAAATTTAGATTCAAGCTTTAGAGCCCACGGTCACTTAATAAAATGTCAACTTCATACGAGTCAAAGTCTTTTCACATATTGTTTAAGCAAGAGTCTTGACCAAAAGGATCATGGTGTATTATAGTTGTAATAAATCACAGTACTTTGGACACTTTAAGTACATTTTAAGGCAAAATCTTTTGTGCTTTTACTCAAGAAAAATTCTGAAGGGAGCACTTTTACATTTTACCTCGAGTATCTCGACTTTAACTCAATCACTTGCTTTGTGTCGTTTATCCACCACTGGGAACAATAGTAAAGCATCTAAACTCAGATAAAGCAACTAAAATAGATAAACACCAGGTCCCTGTTTGTTTTGGAATAGCGCCCTCTAGTACCAAAGGGATTTCTGAATTTCTGTATAACAATAATCATTATGCTTTGATTGTTGTATTTAAAATACTCACATTGTTGACTGGCTGACTTTGGTTGTGATCTGGCTCGGGTTTCGTGAGGTTGCGGTCTGAGGGTGGAGGTTGTCCTGGCAGAGGAGGGAGATGGATGAGAGACAGGGAAGCTGAGCTGCATGTTGCTCCCTTTGAGCTGCTTCTCACTGATGCCTGTGAGACTCTCTTAAGGGTGCTCTCTGAACGAACTGTAATGAGGGAGTACTGAGATCTCTGAGTGCTGAATACTGATCTGGGAGTGTATGCATGGAAATCTGTGCTCTCCGAGTCTGTGTTTTCACTAATGTCATCCTCAGAGTTTACATAGCTGTGCTCTTGGTCATCCTCGATGAGAGTTTTAGCTTCTCTCTCACGGCTCATCTCCGTCTCAGGGTCATGTGGCTCCATCCCTTCAGCTTGGTGTTGCTTAGCTTGACCTAAAACACATTGGAGGAACGTTTTAATTGCCACCTATTTTTTTGTTATTATAAGAGAGCTATAGTTTCAAAACTTATAATTTATCACACAGCGCCGTATCGAGAAACATCTTATGGAAGATCATGAACTGAGAAACCAAAAATCTTTACCTCAAAGAAGCGCACGACACAATGGAAAAACACACTTTCATCCACTAAATCAAACAAAGTGGAGCATTGCAAAAGTTAATAAACATACACAAATAAAGAACTGCAAGTAAATAATTCAACAATGAACAAAAAATTAATTCTAGCTAAAATGTAGCCCTATTCGAAATATCCAACACACATTTTGATTCGTACATTTGAGCTTCTCGTTTGTTTTTGCATGGGGAAAGGTTTGAGGAAAAGCCCACGAAGCTACGTTAGCAGCACAGATCTTTTCTAGGTTTATTATTGATTTACTTATTTATTTTAAGAAATAATTCCCATCCTCAGCCAGAACTAAACTTTAAAGGTCCACAAATTGCGAAATCTAAAGTGACGGAACATGCTTAGAGTTTATAACATTGGCATATAATGTTCATTTTGTCACTTCAAAATAAAATTAAAAACATCTGTTTGGTGAAGTCCAGCCTTCGAGTTCCGTCCAGCAACACTGGTGCAAGCAGAACAACAATTGGAGCATCTTTTGACACAAGACTAGAGGAATCTTTGGTGAAATTCAGCTGTTTTTTTTTTAATGTTATGTTTTTTTTGTTTTCGAAATTGTGTTAATTGGTCTTATGTGTACAATAAAAAAACAAATGCATGAATGTGGTCACTTTCAAAATGTGTTCATTAACTATAAAACAGACAGAGCAAGTATACGTCATTTCAACAACAGCATTTTATTAGACGCTTGCGCCTTAATAAATGATGGAAGAAACTCCCGAAACTAGTTTATGTTATGGTAATAACTACATAAATGTGTTCATTACCTATAAAATAGACAGAGCAAGTATACGTCATATAATAATCAAACTTTCCTCATGCTATGGAATGTTTTATTTTGGCCGACATGTTTTTCTTACCTACAACAAAAGATGGATGACTTTTTTTCTTCTGTTTTACTTTTGCCAGTGGTTCCTGGGCATTTGTTGACTCGCTTTCTTCTGCTTTTCTCTCCTTTCCCATTTTAGTTTTCTTCTGTAGATAAAGAGTATGTTTTTATTCAAATTAATTAAATCCATTTGTAATTAAGGCTGCAGTGCAGTGGATTCTCACTGGGGGCGCTGTGTGTATTTGCAAGGAACTTACTTTCTTTGTGATGGTGGCAGCGTCGGGGATGCTGGTATTCAAGGTCTCGGCTTCTTCGTGAGGTTTTAGAAGATTTCTTTTGGATTTGCTCATTTGCTTGTCAAGCCTTTTACTTTTCTTCACTTTCTCCGGCGACTGCTTTTCTTCGTCTTTTGTCGCTGCATTCTTAGATGGTCTCTTGCTGTCAAAAGTAACAGCAGAGGATATCAGATATGAATGGGAGTGAAGTGCGCGGCGGAAGTTGAAAAGTTAAGATCTAGCCCAGGTGGAGTGAGAGATGAACTGATAAGAGCAGAGATGTGAGGCGGTCCGCTAATCTCCTCTGCTTTCTCACTGCTCGCAGACCCCGAAAAGAGTTCTGACGAAACTTGAGCCGCAATCAAAGAGCAACAGAAGACTGGGACGGATGAGAGAGAGAGAGGAGAGGAATGCAAACAGTGATTAGACAGGATGTATGAATGAGGCCCAGAAAGCTTGGAGCCAGGCTGGGTGACCTCCGTCTGACCCTTGACCCGAAGTCGCAGCCTGTTTTGTGCGCACCCACAACACGACAGGAACACAAGCAGGGTGGCGATTGAGGAGGAAAGGGATGATGAGATGGCTGAAAGCAAGAGCTCAGGGAAATGAACAAGTTATTGTCCAGAAAAAGCAAAGAAGCGACTCATATTGAACATTTTTACTGAGTATCTTAGTCTGCTATACGTGGAGGAAAACAGGTATTTGACCCCTTGTTTGTTTTAAATGTTTGCATCAGTAAACGCAACAGTGAGAAACAGCGTAACAACCAAAAAGGTCAGATTGTGTATTTCTGGGTTAGGTCGGTACCACGAGTCCGAGATTGATAAGCCGTCACTAATTTATGTTTAGAACTTAATTAGCTATTCTTTCTATCCCTATTGAATCAGCAGGGGTCACATGGATATTTAACTAAAAGTTTATAACAAAAAAAATCAACAAAAAGGATCAAATAGAAATAATGTGGAAAAACAAAGATTATTTTCAATTCATCATTAGATTGAAGAAATATTAGAATGAAGAAGAGAGAAATGCCCTCGAAACAGCATCAATTCTTCTAGACGCACACAGTTCCTGAAGACACTCTGCTGGGGCTTGTTCCTAACATATTGGAGATCCAAGAACAGATCTTCTGTGGATGTAGCTTCCTCACATCCTGCTGTCTCTTCTTGTAATACATTTGGAGGCAATGATCTGCCTGTATTTCTCAACATTGATGTTCACTGTGGCCTGCTACAGTCCAATGTTGACTCATCAGTTCAGAGCACCTGCAGCCATTTGCTATGTTTTTGTGAACGCTTGAGTTGCTTGTCCTTGTTTCCATGTCAGAAGTACGTTTTTTTGGCTGCAACCACTTCTGGCCAGACCTCTCCAGACAGTAGATGGTTTCACCTGGGTCCCACTAGTTTATGCACTTCTGAAATCACTAGATGTGACTTGCATCTGCTGTCGAGTTTCTTTGGCGATCCACTGTGTTTCTTTGTACCTCTTCATTTGACATCTTTGTCCAGGAGAGACATGCAGTATAACTACCTTGAGGCAGTATCTTGCCATGACTAAAGTCTTTCTCAACCTCAACTTGTTAGCCAAGTTTGGCTGTTCCTCACCCAGTTTTGAGCCTCCTACACAGCTGTTTCTTTTTCCGTTCCTGACTGGATTTCCACTCAAATGTGACACTGATAATCATTGATACTGGTTGGACAAAATTGGTGATCAAACACCTGAATATAATCCTACAAAATCCTTCACAGTTTATAAAAGAATCTAGAAGACTCGCTGCCGTTTCGAAGACAAAGGATGTTCACTCCAAATTTTGTTCATACATTTTCTTCATTGGTGAAAATAAATGATAAACACAGAAATGTTCACAAACTGTTCATATCAAATTTAAGTTCAAACAATAAACACAATCAACCTGTTTCTATGGAACAAAAATAATGGCAAAAGTATTTGAATCGCAAATTGGTCTTTTATGGAGGAGTAAAAGGACACCAGAAGAAAGGGGGCAGAACGTTTTGCTAATTGCACAGCTCTAAAATAACTTCCTACAGCAAACACTGCGTGCGCTGATCAACTCACCGCTTGGTCCATCGCGACACATATCCGCTTTGCACAGGCCGCTAGCACCACCCGTTGGTGAGGACGTCTAACAGCAGATGGCGATCTTCTACCGGGTACTCTATTGCTTTACCTGCAGTTCCCGGATGTGAGCTGTCGAATTCGAACCACTGAATTTTCGGAAACGAATTTGTAAAGAGAAATAAAATGAACCTAAAATTGTTTGAACTGAATATTTTGGAAAGGACTTTGTGAGGTGAATAGTAATTATTGAATTTTTAACAATGAAAAAGTAGATGAAATGTTTCTGATTGAAATATTCACTTCTTAAATAAACAACCATGTTAAAATGCAGCGCACAAAAATGCAACCCCTGTAAATACAATGCCTTAAAAAGTAAACACTGTTAATTACAAAGCACCTTTTGTCACAGTTGTGTAATTCAACAAGCTTTTTATTTCAAATACTTTTGCCATTATTTTTGTTCCATATGTATCAACCGTACACTAATGCAGCTCAACGCGTGGCTTTATGCAACAATTTAAGGCACTTTGAATATAGACCTCTCTGAGAGACCCCTCCCTCAGGTAACTTTAATGTAAGATAGCAAGCTACCTAAAAGTATAGAAATGCTAAGAGATGTAGAGTTTACCTTTTATAAGAAAACTAAGAAAAGTTCAGTCTTATGAAGAATGCAGGTCTATGGGAGTGATTTTAACGAAAGTTCCTGCACACTCAGGATTCATGGAATTTATCCCATTTTCTTTTACAGAGACTTCATAATTACAGAGACTCACTCTGGTAACGCTGTCTGAAACCCTGCTGGTCCTCCAGGAGACAGGGCCCGTCGTGAATGTGTTAGTGCAGGCGGATCTGTTGATTTTGGGCTGATAGCAGAAGCGCCACCTGTGGACCTCCTTGACCCCTGTGTCACCTCAGATTCCGTCTGTAAAATCTTTGGTTCTTTTGGCCCAGCAATGACCTCCTCTTCTGTGGGAAAAATCACAAGCTTGAATCGTTAGAACAAATCCATTTTCACTGCCCTTATGCCTTCAACCCTTACAGGGAATCAATGAACTGTCTGAAAATTGTCATTTAAAAATATTTAAAAGTCTCATTTGCAAATTTTCATTGATTAAATGTTAGGGCTGGAGGGAAATCAATCGGTTAATTGATGCATCGCGATGCGGCCCTGGCGCATTCTGAATCGATCATTTAAAGTTAAGCATTGGTAAAAAAAAAGATTTGATGTGTTAAAAAAAGAAGACCGTGCTGCAGTGGTACATACATAATTAAATATACAAATAAACAGTACGAATTTATTAATTAAGGGCCTGTCTACACTTACTCTGTTATTTTGAAAGACACTCCTATGGATATAATTTTGTGCTAATAAAACAAACACAATTTCAGAATTGTCATTCTGGCACAAATCTCCCGTGGGGGCGGGGATAACAGTGGTTTGCCCTCATTGGCTAGTGCAGTTTTGAGATGCAGCTCAATGAAGCACGTTGAACCCGTGAAAAGTTGCTTCTCCTGCGATCAAAATGTATTTTTTGATGTAAAGGTAAATTGAAGAACATAGCAGTTTGCTTTATGCGTTCATAATCTGGGTTTTGAATGTTTTACACAAGTAGTGATGTGTTTCGTGTTAGCTTTTATCTGAGGTTTGGTTGTGTTGCAAGCTGAAATGTGAAAGATCTAATGAAAAAAACAAACTGAATCAAAACTCTGAGATGCGAAAGTGAAGCTGAAAATGGAACCAACAATGAATGGAATGTATTTCGAATCAATTTCTTTGTAATCAATTTATTTTTGTTTGTTTTAGCTAGAATTCTGTTTGTTTTACTGCCACAAAATTAATTCCAAACACTCTGGACTCAGTTTCTGTGTGGATGTTGAAAAAGGATGTTGGAGGTGGAGTTGGTCACTGTCATCTCACTCTTTGATTGGTGTCAGTTCATGGTTTACAAAGACCAAGTGTAATGGTGAATGAAGGGAGGACTGTGTTGTGGTTGACTCTGTTTTCGTGGCCTACAGCATGTGCTCAATTACATGCAGATGTTTCCTGTTTGACCACTGAACAGCCGTGCCCATGTTTTTGCAAACTCAGTGCTGAATTCTCACTTTAAAAATACAAGAATTGATTGTCTAGAGTTTTCCCCCAAAAATCCTGTGTTTTTGCGAGGATTTCCATAATTTCTTCGTTTTTCTTCTTTATCTAAACATTTACTGCTACATGTACAGTGGTACCCTGAGATACGAAAGTAATGTATTCCAGGGTGATGTTCGTATGTCAAACAATTCATTTCTTGAAGCAAGTTTTACATGTAAAACGCCTAAAAAATGGAAGTGGAAACCCAGAGAAAAATCAAGTAACATTTCTTCAATCCTTAAATCTACACATTGTTAATGTAATAAATGATAATAAAACACACGCAAAATATGTAATATGTACACAAATGTGAAACTTTACCTCAGAGTGAGGCGATGTGTCTGAGGAGGTGGACTAAGTTGTGCTACAGAACAGCACTTTCAACGTTATAAACGTTATTTCTTTTACGACACATTGACTCTAACATTTGTTATAGTACATTATTAGAAAATCTATACATAATGTTTCGATTTAAAACTGATTTAAAGTGTTTTAAGTGTATCAGCCCCTTAAAGCACACTTTCTTCAAAGGGAGAAAGGAGCGCAAGGAAGCAGAAGCGCAGCGCAACGTGAGACAAATAAGTGGAAAATAGAGCAGAAATGTTTGTTACTTTTCGCATCTCGAAGCAAAAAAATTCCTGCGAGACGTTACGTATCTTGAACATTTCATAAGCACTTGTATCTCGGGGTACCACTGTATATGTTTATTTTTGGAGGACAGAGAGCCTCTCGTAAAAGATACAGGACTGTGAGTGACACAAATGTTGTTTGTTTGTAGATGACAAAACCATTATTTTACTGAGGAAGTTATTTCATTATTTTCTTGATTTTCTGGATGTTTTCTTTATATTTTCTCTCTCATATTTAGGATATAGATGAATATTACACTTGCACAACTGGTGGTTGACTCAATACTCTTCTGTGTTACTACGAGTGTCATGAGGTTGACTCCAGATTTGTTTGGTGAGCATCCCAAAGGCAACTACTTTTATTGGCGGGGCACTTTTTTGAGGATATTTTTACACTGACAGATGTCGCACTGCCGCAAACGGCACCAGCGCTTCCCTTTTAAAAAGCCATTTGACTAAGAGCTCAGATTCCAGATCTGCCGCATTCGTCTTGATGTGGAATAGAGCTGCAGCTCGGGTTACCGGTGTTGTGGAGCTGTTGAGTTGTGGAGCGGCTCATTTCCTCTAATGTCTCATCTGGTAAATAGACCTTGAGAGAGACAGGATGAGATTAACCAGGTGTTAATGGATAACTCCCACTGGCTTATTATTGACATCGTTTCCAAATTACCGGCTCATCCTGAACTGCTGCACTGTCTGAGTCGAGACATTCCTCAGGCGCCTCGCCGTGTGATTGTTTTACACGTGATGCTGCCTTTATCATCTGCAGCAGAGAGTGCACACTTACATTTCTAGATTTCCTTTAAAAGGAATACAGATATTCAGGAAGAAGCTGGAAAAGTGATCATAAAAGACAGTGTGAAAAATGTTACAAAATTCTGACTAAATCACAGGAATATTCTGCAACAGAACCTTCAAAGAAACTAGTCTAAGATAGCTGTTCAAAGTCTCTCCAACACCAAGAAATATTGAAAAACCACATTGTTATGATCCCGCATAGTTCATTGCCTGTGTGTATGTATATTTAAACATGTATGTCTGTGTGAGGGTATGTACAAACTGCAAAAACTGTACTGCACGAACTACAACAAACAGACATAGTTTGTCTAGGTAGGTATTCTTCCTATTCTTCTCATTCCCTCACCTTCCCCAATCCCTTTCAGTCCAATACCGCCTTGTCCTGACACATTTAATGTAAACTGGTCCGTGGGAAATACAACTAATAAATATTTACATACATTCAACGCCTTAATCCAGAGGAGGAAACACCACACCAGGTTTTTTAAACCCCTGGAGAAAGCAAAACTGTCCAACTCAGCAAAGCATCTACTGTCCCATGTGATGGCTTTTGAGCGGGACAGGACACTGTTAAAAAAATGCCAGTGTCTGTAGCCAATGGACAATTTTTCAAGCGGATGTTATGCTCACAGCTCACTCACACACAAGTTTTGGAAGTGCAGCAAATATATACTACTGGCACAACTCTCTCGTAACACATTTTATCCGGACAGCAAGTCTTCTTAATGTTTATGTGAAGGAGGAGTGAGCACTGTAGCAGAGCCCTAGCAAACTCTAATAACCGGCTGCCACCATAAACTGAATAGAATACGGCGAGTGAGAATCATTGGGAGCAAAATAATTCTTTCCACGTTTTAACAGCCTCTGCTCTGCAGTAATATACTGAACACCTTACAAGCTACACTGTACTTATTTCACAATATACATCAGAAGTTCTCCTTTTACTTACTGCACACAATTGAGAATAATTAGATTAAACATCTAGACCTTTTTTTTCTTCAAATTTGCAGCAGCACATTACTACTGCAAATAAAAATCAAGTTTGTGAAGTGTAAAATAAAGTCCTATTTAATCGTAATTTTGCAGTTTTGCAGTATTCTTCAGTGGTTAAGAGTTAAATCTTAACCACTCAATCATTATTTATGATTGAATCAGCCAACGCAGTAAAAATCAGCATTTTTTTTCTTTTTAAATAGGTGTTCAGTAATATGAAGATGAAAAGAAGATGTGTTTTTCCAAACACTGGCTCACTCCTAGGTAGCACAGCTTTTTTTCCCAGAAAAGTCTCTGCTGGTAGGTTAAATTCCTGTTTAGTTGTTACACCCTGGGCCAGAGCGTTTCCTTTAAAACCTTCTGTGCACCCACAGAAATGACTCCTGCTAATATAAGCTGCATCTATCCTTTTAATTGATTGGTAACGTTAGCCACAGTGAAGAGGGAGTTTCATTTCCTAGAACAGGAAGCATACATTATTCAGATTAATAAAATGATGACTCACTCTTTCTTCAGGATTCAAGTCTTTTTCGGCCCCCAAACATTGCTTCTTCTTCTTCTTCTTCTTTTTCTCAGCATCGCCACACTTTGTTTTGGATCTGATTTTAGAGTCCTATAGAAAACAATCTTTTTAGTGTGTTGAAAAAGAAAATTCCTGTCATCTATATTTCACTGAAAATTATGCCAGTTTCTGCCAATTCTAGACTCTGATTGGCTGACACTGATTCACTGGTGTCTCCATGTCAGTGTGTTCACTTTTTTGTCCCACTTGTGTAGAACTGACTCCCACTCCCATCCAACTCCTGCCAGCTTACAAATAACTGTAGTCTTTTGGAATGGATTCCAGTTTAGACACTGGTCACACCATGTCCATCTCAGTTGAATTAACCAAACCCCAAAAATGTACAGCAACAAGATTTTTAAGCTTCTGAAAAAAAGAAATCTTTTCCAGCTGTGAAATATTGTATAGTTCCTGTCCAGCTGATGTCAGAGCCCAACCTTTCGAAATCTCTATGAATATAAATATATTACATCAAATTAGATTTGTCCAAAAGAAACCCTTATGTTCCTATACAAAAATGAGCAAAAGATAAAAATAAATTAATGAAGCAATATGTTGTTGGAATCAAGAGCATGAGCAGTTTTAAAAGCAATATTATATGAAGTCAATATATAATGTAAAAAAATGACACTATACATTGAAAAACATTATTTTTGGGAATAAACCCTGTGTATAAAAACTTTTATTACATATGACTGTAATTGAAAAATTCACAAAACTCACAGGGGGCTCTCGATGATGTTATAATCATCTTCTTTCACTGTTTACAAGTGTTTTGGCACTGGAATCTAACACTTTAAAACGATAGAAGAATGCGAGGAAATAAGGAAAAAAAGACACATGTGTGCGAATGCGGAAGAATAATCACGGACAGAACACAGTAAAAAAACAGTTCAATGTAACACTAATAAATCTATTACTGGTACTAAGACAATGGTTTGTTATTATATACAGTATAAATATTATATTTACAGTGAAATTTTTGCAAACACGGGTAAACTGTTGCTAAAGCGATCACAGGAAATCAATCACTCATCTGTCACTGATCTCCTGAGCTCCTGGCCAAAAGTCTGTTTCTCTTTGTTGTTTGTCGCTGGCGGGTTCACTTCTGCTGCCGACCCGGAAAATAAAACGTTCTTCTATGTTTTGACGCATGAAAGATTTACAAATATCGGCGCATCTCGTTTGGATTGCTTAGCAAAGAAAATGATAATCTTTTAATGGTGTTCCTGCTCCTGTTGATTTTTATTCCCGTCCCATCCCGATCACGAGATTACCAACAAAAGTTTATCCCATCCCACAGGAATCCCATGGGAATCACGAGACCCACAGGAAATCCCGATGAATGTCATCCTCAAATCTGTGGCATTGTGCCGTGTGATACAACTGAAGATTTCAGAGTGGTCAGTCTAAGGCACACCTGTGAGGTGGGATGGATCATCTGATGCTCACTATCACAGATTTTGACAGATTTGTGAACATTATTTCAGAGAAATGTTTATTTTGTGTATGTAGAAAATGTTTCAGATCTTTGAGTTCATCTCGTAAAAAAGGAGAGCAATAACAAAAGTGTTGTGTATATATTTGTTCAGGTATATGATCTGAGCCGTATTGGATTGAAACTGCTACATTTACTCTGTATAAATTCACATGGAAATTAAAGTGTTCTCTTGACTCGTTTTTGAAACACTGCAATAAATGAGTCAAATTTTCTAATAATCTAAAATAGGAACACCTACATTTTCTTGAATGATTTGACTTTTGAAGCCTGCATCCTCCTCCTCAGTGACACGCTCCTGGGTATGAGGCGTCATGATTGACATCTACAGAAGAGTCGTGTGTGTGTGAGATTATGGATTATTCTAGCATCACAATTTTAAATACATGCAGGTGATAAAAACATAAAGAAAGTGAGGCTCACGTTTGCTCGATTAAAGGGTTTATCATCAGAACCCAAACAACTTTTATCCTCTTCCTCATCTTCTTCCTCTTCTTCCTTCTCCTCCTTAGAAGTATCTTGATGGAAACGGTTTCCCTCAAACATTTAAAAACAAGCAACTCACAACTTTGTCTCAAAAAAAGAACCCCAGAAACTCAGCTTAGACACTTTTTCCGCATGCACTTCTCTATAAATGAGCTTGGACAAGGAGGTCTGTGAAAGGACAGAATTAGATGGAATGACCTTTTGTGTCTTGCCCTCCTTGTGCAAGGTGTCAATGGACGTCTTTTGGAAACGGTCAAATCAGAAGTCATGTGAAGTCAACATGGTTATGATCTAGAATTCGGAGATTCTGATTTCAGGGTTTTCTTTAGTTTACAGTAGGTTTACTCTGACAAATTTAGTCTATTCCATCATCAAGGTGTATTTTATTTGAGATTTGAAACGTCATTTAAATAATGTTTGTTTTGACCCATCGCAGATTGTTGTGGAGAAATCAAGACAAATGCTCGTTCATCCAGCAAGTGGTGAAAGAACATTCTCATCTAATTTCGTCATGAATGACGATTTAAAGAAGATCATTCTGAGCTGGATTGACCTTTACCGAATTTAAAATGAAAAAAAAAATTTTTTTTACAATTTTTACAAGTATTATACAAGTGTCTGTCACTCGCTCAGCAGATGAATAGAAAGGTTCTTACCTCATGACTCGAGTCTAGCTGTTCCTTCTCTTCAGAAACCTCGGGGATGTCCTCTACAACAGCAACGACAGATTGTGTTTGGGATGACATTTCAAACACATGTAAAGCTAATGGTCACATAATTATAATATCTTAAAAGTTTCTAGTTTTTTTTTCAAGTGTTTATATCCTTTCATTTTAATGCGTATAACTGACAACTAATGAAACCAAATCACTGTCTCTTGAAATTAGAATATTTCTCAAGACAATTCAAACAAAATTTCCTTTTGGCTGAATTCCTGCATCGCCTGTAACACCACGCCAGCAGAGGGCTCCCTCTCCGGAGTTCTAACCCTTGCTGCATCACTTCCTGTTGGGAGGGTATTTAAGGCAAGCCCTCCCATACCTACAGTGTGAAGTATTGCCAACCTGAGTTGCATGCCAAGCGGTTTCTGTCTGACTTATCTGCCTGTTTATTGTGACCTGTTTTGCCTGGACTTTTGGATTACCTCTTTGGATTCTGATATTGATTTGTTTGCCTGTTGGATTGTTATTTGGATTTTGACCCTTGCCTGCCTCTCGACCTTCCTGAACGGTGTACGTGTGAGTGTTTGCTGGCACATGTGCTGCCACACGGCGCCGCCATTTTGAAAACTGTTCCTTTTCTCACTGTGTGCTTCAATAAACTTCGGCACATGGATACCTCAATGCCTCTTGCCTCAGCGTCATTACAGCATCAATGTGGCAGTCGATCAGTCTGTGGCGCTGCTCAAGTGTTATGAGAGCCCAGGTTCCTTCGATGGTGGCCTTCAGATCTTCTGCAATGTTGGGTCTGGCGTATCACATCTATCACGTGGGGTTTGCTAAACAATTACCAACATGAGCCTTAAACCACCTGCTAGTAGCATTGACGCTGTGAGCAGGAGCCAGTTCCTCCTGGAAAATAAAATCTCCATAAAGTCGGTCAGCAGCAGGAAGCATGAAGTGCTCTAAAACTTCCTGGAAATGGCTGCATTGACATGAGACCTCAGAAAACACAATGGACCAGCACCAACAGATGGCATGGCATCACTGATTTTCATTTTTTTGTTCCTCACACCGTAATATAAAAATAGAGCCTCTGCTCTCTTCCTGAGGCTTTTGGGACCTTGATTACCAAAGGAAATGCATTGTTTACTTTCATCAGAGAACACACCGTTTGGAGCCTTCTTCAGCAGCAGGTAAGAAGCTTCTGTCTCTTGTTCAAGAGTGGCTTGACACAAAGAACGGAACGTCCAAAACCCATGTCTAGAATTAGCTCTTTGTGAATCTACCCAACTTTTTTAATTGGATTTGGTTTCACAATCCTCTCCAGGGTGAGGGTATGCCTATTGCTTGGACACTTTTTTCCCCATGCACTTCTCTATAAATGTGCTTTGACAAAGAACTCTGTAAAAGGATGGAATGACCTTTTGTGTCTTGCCCTCCTTGTGCGAGATGTCAATGGACGTCTTTTGGAAACCGAAGTCTTGTGAAGTTGTACAACGTTGTTGTAATCTAGACTTAGAGATTTGCAGATGTTTAAAGTTAACTAGTGTGATAACAGGGAACCTTTTCACAATACTCAAATTTTCAGAGATTCTGACTTCAGGGGTTTCTTTAGTTTTCAGTTATAATTGAAAGAAAATAAACCCTTGAAATCTGAGAATGTTTTCTTTATCAAGTTTCACTTTGTGCTTGGAAAGAACTTTTTCATGACAATGTTATTATTGACGAGCACCTGTACAAGAAACAAAAGGACATTTTTAGTCAGAAGCTGCTTCATTCGTCTTACTTTGGTCTCAAATAAACAAAACATTGTGTTTTCTTTAGCTCTCTGCAGCTTGAGATGTAACATCAGCAGTCATGAATATGTAATGGTTACCAATTAGCGTTGGCCACAAATCTTCAGATAAATCTCCTGCAGGAAACGTCATGCTTTCTGGCAGGTCGTGAATTTGGAGAGTATTTTTTGTGTGTTGGGTGTCTTCTCAACTCATGTGATGAGTGCGTCTGTCCACAAGGGGGTGCAAGTCTTAAACCGGATTCTTGTCGTGTAAATGTATTTATAATGCTATGTTTGTGTGTGAAATCTGAGTTTGCTGAATAACATTCTCTCGGCCTGCTGTTCGCAGAATACGTTTCTCAATCACAGCTGTTTGATTTCGGCCTTCTGCATTAAAGCATGAGACAACGAGCATGTTCAATGTCCCGTCGTGTTTTCCTTCTGCCTCTCTCTGGAGCTTGGCTGTAGTCTGAGCCGCCAATGGTTTATTTTTCACCAAGTCTGTCGGCTTTAATGGGTTCCAGCGCTGCTTTGATGTCAATGAGGCAAAGCAACGGGTGTGTGCAGGAGATAGACGGGAAGGCGGATGGAATGAGCCTCTGAAACGTTGGCCTGCTACAGTAGACTTTGTGAACCTCGTCCTCGAGAGAAGGGCTGCATTTTGTTCCACATTCTTGCTGTGCACTGCGAGCAAGACCTCTGCTCCGTCTCTCCACACACATACCTCTAACCTTCCACGGCCTCTGATCTCACATACTAGCGCGGCAATTATTCATCCTGCATGACACACGGCCTGCTGAAACGCAACAGGAGCGCTCCTCTGCTTGCTCTCGGCTTCTTGCTCTTTGTGTTTCCTTCAGAACTCCTGCTAACCTTCTTTCAGTTGAAGCAATCGTAATGAGATGCATATCTCACGATTTGTTCAAAATGGAGAAGTACTCGCATGACGATTAATATGTTCAAACAATACAAAAGTATTATGCGAGTGTAAAAAAAAAATGCTGTAATCACAGAAAATCATTTATTGTTTGTTTTTTGCAAATGCACCAAATGCAAAGTTAGCAAACCCAAGAAAAATCTAAATTCCATCAATATTTGACCTGTCAGGGTCGTACCCCTGCCTCTCGCACGATGTGTGCTGGAGATAGGCACCGGCAGACCCCCGTGACCCAAAAAAAATAATGGGTTGGAAAATGAATGAATTTGACGTTTTCGCCTTTTCAAACCAGCATCAATTCATTTAGAGATACACTTATGGCACAAAGTCAAGGAGTTCGTAGGATTATAGTCAGGTGTATAATCCACCAATTCTACCAAACAGCTTCAAATTGAAACTGAAACAGCTGTGTAGGAGGCTTAAAACTGGTTAGGAACTGCTTTAGCTTCTTGTACTGTCGTGGTAAGATTGAACACAGCTCAAGAAACAAGGTAGTTATACTGCAGCAACAAGGTCTCCCCCAGATTTCAAAACAGACTGGGGTTTCAGGATGTGCTGTTCAAGCTCTCTTCAAGAATTCTCAATGAAATGCACATCAAGCTCATTACTCTTCGATGTCGAGCATTGTCATCTGCTCAGAACTGATAGAAACTGCAGGAGAGTCAAAAGGTTTGTTTGTCGAAGGGATGGAGAGCAGTACAATATTGAGAGTATGCAGGCGACAGTGAAACTTGGTGGGGGTTCCTTGAATGTTTCGGGTTGCATTCGTGCAAACAAATGGAATTGGATACTGGCCACTTTATTAGGTACACCTTGCTAATACCAGGTTGGACCACCTTTTGCCTTAATCCTCAGTGGAACAGATTTAATGAGGTATTGGAAACCTTCCTCAGTGAGTTTGGTTCATATCGACATCGCACAGATTTGTCGGCTGCACGTCCATGATGAGAATGGTTTGAGATCCGGCGACTGTGGAGCCATTTGATGATTGTGTGCATTCTTTAAAACGGATCGACATTTTCTAAATGTTTTTATCAAAGAAAAAAATAGGCATCAGAACTGACGGTAGGATCCGGATCACCCCGGCTCAGGTTTTTCAGACACACTGGAATGCAGCGTGGCACCCTTCTTACTATTTTCAGTGACCAGCTTGTTAACAACCTTTCAGTCTCCAGACAGGCGAGCATTTAACATCCAAGAATAAGCGCAGGGACACGCGCAAAGGCATTTGGTTTAAGGTTGGCAGAAACTTTGGTTTATGCCAACCTCTGCTCTTCATGTCAATAGCACTCCTGAACATTTAGCTTTGAAAAGACAAAGGTGTCAAAGAAGGGATCGATCTGTCGTTATTTGATTCTGGATAATGTTAGACGTACTTTACATTATGTCAGGTTTTCCCTCTTTACGTGCTTGTCTGCATTCATCATTGAGTTCAGGAGTGTTCCTTATTTTCTCTGCCAGCTGCCCCTTGTTTCGGTCTCTTTTAAATGCTTTTTTATCACGTCTTCATCACAAAAGGCATTTCTTTGTAGTACACCAACAGCTTTGCAGTTCCTTTCGTAGTCAATAATGTTTGACATGGCAACTTAAACCTTCAGCTCCCTCCACACGTTTAGGATTCAGGTTTGTAGACAAGGTAGGCCCCTTTTTAACCATAATTAGATTTTCTTGAGGGTGGCAGGTGGCGGAGTGGGTAGCACTGTGGCCTTCCAGTTAGTCGGTTCGAGGCTCGCCGGTGACCTTCCTGAAAGGAGTTTGCATGTTCTCCCTGTGCTTGCGTGGGTTTCCTCTGGGTACTCTGGTTTCCCCCACAATCTTAAAAACATGCGTCAGGTTAATTGAATAATCTAAATAAATGTGAATGTTGCCCTGTGATGGAATGGTGACCTGTCCAGGGTGTACATCCGCCTCTCGCCCAATGTGTGCTGGAGATAGGCACCTGCAGACCCTCGTGACCCCGAAAGTGAATAGGAGGGTTGGAAAATGAATGAATGAAAAAGATGAAAGACGGTAAATTTAAAATTAATATTTAAATTAACTAGTTCCTATATTATAAATTTAATATTAATTTGTTTCTTTATAACATCATTTAGCTGAACTATATTAAACTATTATCATATATTAAACTATTTAACATTAATTTATTTCTTTATGACCTTACATTATATTTAACATGACTAGAATTTCAATATTATAATATTTATTATTAATTTATTTCTTTAAGATTTAGCAATATTCATCATCATCTTTATCTATTTCTTTTCCTCTTGTTTTTGTTTTCCTTCACTCAACATCTCTATTACTTCTTCCCAGTTTGTTCCTTTAATTCCCAGAATTTTTTCTTCAGCTTTCACTATGATTGAGATTTTTTCCCAAAAAATGAGGTTTTTCTTTTCTACACTCAGCTTTTCTTTATTTTCTTCCTGTACTTGTTTCATCACTTGCTACTTTTGTTTTTCCTCTACTTGCTGTATTGCAATTACTTTTGTTTCTTGCACTTTTTCCACTTCACATTTTCCATTCTCATTGCTACCTGCACATCTTTTACACTTTACTGTGCTTCTACATATTACTGCTATGTGTCCAAATCTCTGGCCGTGGTGGATATAAGGTTTTACTTCATAACTCAAGTATTCAATGAAAACCGTTACAGATAACTCTCTCTCTCTTCTTCTCTATTTGTTTTTAGTCTGTTTGCTTCCAGTCCTTTTGCTCCGTTTATGTATTTCTTTTTTACATTTCTTCCATTGTTATCGTTAAAGCCACTGCTGCGATCACACCTCTGGTGAAATGTGTTCGTAGCTGAGCATTTTACTTTATATCCTTCCATCTTTTGGAGGATCATGTTGTATTTAGTCTTTGCAGATCACAGTCTGTTTCCCATCTCTCAGGATTTTCATTTCTTTTACCTCTCAAAACATTTTGTTTGTTTGATTAGATTCCAATTTAGAAAACTTTATCCACATATTTTCTGCACTATTAGTTTTCTCCCTTTCTTTGTCTATTTTTCTGTCCTTCCTCTCGCATCCACTTTCATCTTGTTTGCGGGAATACTTCTTCGAATATTTCTGCTTTTTCCTCAACCATCAGTTCATCAACTTCTTCCTCCATGCCATCACTACCATTTTATCAAATTCCACCTCCTCAAGTTCCGTCATCATCTTCTTCTTCCGTTGTTCTATTTTCTGTTTCCTCATGTGGTGAGGAGTTCAATTGTTGTACTGCATCTATATTTCCTCGATCCAGTGAAGAGCACCCCCCTGAGAAGCCATCCGAAGATTCATGCAAATCTCAATTCGGACCGGGTGTGTAGAGGCCTTTACAGGACATGTCTCTTTTCATCTTCCCTGATGTGTGGTGCAGTTCCACAGTCTTATTGGCAGGAAAACACCCCAAAGCCAAAGACCTCACTTTCTTGAGCAGATGGGGTTTTGTTTTCGTGGCAGATCTTCATCCCTTTAGTGGTTATCATGATATTAATTTTTCACATCTCCTTGCTGCATTGTTATGATCTTTATGCTGGAACTCCACCAGGTGGGATCTAGAAATTGACAGTTAATTTGTGTTTTGCCATTACTGTCTTGGAGATTTTGGGATGTGATTCATTACTTCTGTAGACAGTAATCGACAGGTCACGAAGTGATATTATTTATAAGAATTAAACAAACCCATGAGTCAGAAATTGATTATTGTTTGATAGTTTATTTATTGATTTGTTCATTTTCTTGCACGTTTATTGGCCGTTGGGGTCACAGGGGTCTGGCGGTGCCTATACAAAGCTTATTTTGGGCGAGAGGCGGGGGTATAGCCTTGGCAGGTTGCCATTTCATTGCTTGGCTATTAATTAATCAATTAATTAATCTGATGCAGGTTTTTGGAATTGCAGGGGAAACCGTAGAACCCAAAGGAAACCCATGCAAACTCACTTCAGGAAGGTCAGTGGTGAGCCTTGAACCAGCAACCTACTCAGTGCGCCACCGTGCCGCCAGCTAATAGTCTATTTCTACAAATATCTTTTCTCACTATTTTTGTTATTGTTTCTCGCTGTTGAAATAAACCTACCATTACACGCCTCAGGTTTACTGAGGACACGAAATTCCCCGTAGGGAGAGGGAATGTGGTCGTGAGTAATGACTGATGAGCTGTCTGCGGTGGACCCTGTCAACGTTGAATGAAAGTGGATGGATCGACTGTCTTTGTCTGTAGGCTCACGTTAAAAGAAAATCTGTGTGGTAAAAATCGTGCAAAATTATTAAACAAATAATGAATCTGCCCAAGAGTCATAAAAGAGATGTGGCTGTTGGGAGGATCGGGTCACTTTCTCAGAGGCGTTTTTTGGAACGTGTTTTGTTGCAAAAGGGGTCGGGACAGAAGGCGAGGGGCAGATGAGTGTGTGTGTACGTGTGCGCGTGTGTGTGTGTGTGGGAGCGGGTTTCTGCTGAGCCAATGACAGGATAAAGGAAACAGAGCAGCTCCAGAGGTCGACCAGAGTAAACACAGCCTCTGTCACTCACACATGCTCCGGGCTGGGATTAGGCCTCAGCCTAAGGGGGGAATCAAGTTTCTCTGTCCGGGATGCCTCGCTTCTTAAAACCATTGCCAGATGTGGAGAACAGGCCACAACTAAACCCTTTACCCACCCCCCTCCCTCTGAGTCCCCCAACACCCCACGGCTGCCGTGTTTGTATGTTTGTGTCTCTGTATCCTGCAAGGTTCCACTCTACTAGTCGAAGTCCCTGTGAGGTAATTTTGAGGATGCGATGGCGTCGCTGCGATTGAACTTGTGTACAACTGCGTAATTCGCTAAACCTTTATTTAGGACGGAGACATCAAATGATTTCTTCCATTATTTCTTTGGACACTTTGTCATTAAGACCCCCCCATCCCTCAAGATCCTGTAGGCTTTTGGAGTCTCCAGACAGATCATAAAAAGGACATTCTGTTCAGGTAATAGGCTCAGTGCTCTCTCTATCCTAGTTCTTGCAAGAATTACTGTGCAAAAAAATCGTTTTTTTTTTTAAGTAAAATAAGTTTAAATTTTTCACCAATTAACAAAAATGAAGGAACATCATGATTTACATTTAAAATAATTTTGTAGAGTAATTGGCTTTATGTGTCTTTCAGCTGCTGCCGAGTTTCCTTGGCTGACCGCTGCATCACATTTCTGCAAATATTTCTTTATAAATAAGTTTTTGACACATCATCATTTTTATCAGTAAGCGGATTTCTAAGCGGGCAATTGACACAAAAAATGTTCACCAGATGTCGGCATCAAGCCAAATATTGAATGCATACAAAGAAATCAGAACACAAGTACTCACACTCATAACGATTCTTTGTGATTCTTCAAAAAAAATGATGTTGTTGATGCAGTATAACTACCTTGTGTCTTGTTGCTGTGCTCAACCTGACAAGAACCTTTGTCTTTCTCAACATCACCTTAGAGCTTAGCTTTTCCTCATCCAGTGTTAAGCATCCTACACAGCTGTTTCTGATTCAGTTCATGACTGCAGTTGTATGGTATAATTGGTGGATCATACACCTACGACTATAATCCTATAAAATCCCTGACTTTCTGCAAGTGCAACTGTTGATTCTGCTTTAAGGCTAGTAGGTAGTAAAAGATATAGAAAATTGTTTTAAATTAAATTTGATTTAAAATTTTCTTTTCTGCATTTTGTAAATTTACAAAAACAAACAGTTGTTCTTTATATTTTTGAAAGCAGTTTTTGTTCAGCATTTTTTCACACTTGCCAACAACTTGGCACTGTATTGTAGATACCGGTATATACTACAAAAAAAAACAATTTTGTTTTATTTGTGTGAGGCTTGACACAGAGAGGTGCGGAACAGAAAATGTTTTAATAAATAAAGTGTGAACGCTAGCTGATGTAGCAGAGATTTTAGTGCATCAGTGAAAAGACTTTACCTGTTGGGCTCTAATCTTATAGTTTCTGGTACTCAGCTATTATTTGCCATAATCAATCCTTCTTTAAACATGGAAACCTGTATGACCTGTATAAAGTTAGTATTTTAATCAAATAAATAATGAATTTAAATTTTAACACTGAAATGGCGAAAGACACGACAAGCTGAGTTTGTGGTGCATTTTAAATTTGGTACAAAAACAGATTTCCTCGTTTAAGAAGCTTCTATGATTTTGTTCACCCTTTATTTGTGTTCTAACCTTCATCTGTGTCCTGGTCCTGGATGAAGAAGGTCCACGGCTGCTTCAAATCCCCCTCTGTTGTCACAACCTTTAGAACTAAAACAGAGGTGGACAGATTCTTCACGTTCACATCTTTTACAGTGTTGTGTTTGTTTTGTCTGCATTTGTTCGCCCTGAGATTTTCTAGGTTTTTCTCTGTGTTTGTGGTCCACTATAAACACTGGCTCCCCTGACAACAAGTCACATTTACAACGTAATCGCTGCGATCACACCAGTCATTAAGAATAACACTCTGTGGACATTTTAATGTGTGCTTTACTTTCCTCAAAGCCTCCGGTTAGCAAAAACAGTGCTGTGTTTCCTGTGCTCTGTGTTTATTAGCTTAAGCTCAATGTCGGAAAAGCCCCAAAGTTACCGTGGCCTTGTGGCACTTCAGGAATTGTTAGGTTGTCTTCAGCGTCGACTGAAGGATCCCAGAGAGACAAGCGTATGATTTCACCATCAGGACCCATTATTAAGGTGCCCACCGCTTTGCCTCCCTGCCATTCTGAAAACACAGTTACAAACAGACTGGATGAGCGGAAAAAAGTGATAGATGTACAGTGGGTTCAAGATGAGGGCAGAGGCTTATGTCATGTGTAGACATGTTAGAACTGTGGGTTTTCTCTCTACATTTTAACAATCTTGTGTACGCTTCATTTCACAGAAATAGGTTATTTTTTGTCCATTATAAAGATTGTGATTATCGAACTCTGAGCTGATGTTTGTAAGAGATACACATGGATTTACTGTGCCAGAGGTGCCTTACATTAAAACTCCTGAACCGCCTGATGTTGGAAGTTTTTAAAATTATGTTTGGTACTCAATGGATGTCCAGGGCATCACTGAAGATGATGGAACAACTTTTTTACCAAACGTGCAGTTAAAAGGTTTCTGCGGGATCACGGTCCAGCTTCACACGCTCAAGTAAAGGTACGAATGAAATATTAATAGTGTCAGGATTAATGTTGTGTGACAGTTAATTAATTAATGACAGTTGTGTGCGGCTTTCAGGCCAACCCAGTACTTTAAGTGGACAAGAAGGAGTGGCGCATCTCTCTTTCATGGAGGATGGAACTATGGATGCCACAATATGCTGTTTTAAGAGGAACCGAACGGTATGCAGTTCAAAACCACTTGTGAGCAATGGGCAAATGGATCCAGTCAGCTCGGAGCCCGGGGCATGGCGGATGCATCAGTTCACGGAGATCCCACACCTCTGGTCCAGAAACCCACGCACCACTGGACTGAGCAGGGTGAGGGCACCCCGGAATCACCTCCCCGCGTGCTACCCGGAGCCTGTGCTCATCTGGCCTGCTCAACTCCACCGCTGGGTGACTTTAAATTATTTACTATGGAGTGCCTTTTTAATAAAAAGCCATGTGCGGCCTTGAACAGTGTCAGTGTGTCCGTGTCTCTCTCGCCAACATGTGACAGGTTCTTATGTTTGAATAACTCCCATATGTATTATCACTTCAACATGCCTGGCAAACTATTTGTTTGTGGATGTGAACGCATTTCCAAGAGCAAACATCCAATCAAAGAACTGCTCCTTGTGTAAATATCCAATCAGCGAGTGCAAAAGTAAGAAGAGGGCAGGACTTCTGTTTTACTCTAAGACTGACCAGAGCGGAGCTCCCTCGGTCAGCACCGATGAGGAGGCACTATTAGCTTTGAAACCTGTGGTTTGGAGACATTTCAGGTTTGTTTTTGAACGCGCCAAAGATGGAAAAAACAGTAAACAATGTAGCTGTGTGCTGAATCATCAAATTAAATTATGCAAAAGGAAAAACATGAAACATGCCACACATATGCACCAACATGCAGCACAGTCTGCAACTGAAGTCGACTGATGCCCACACACAGCGAAAGAGAAACCCTCTGTGAATCATTCTCACCAAACTGATTCAGAAAGATGCTGAATAAATAGTGTTGCACTAGTTCAAAGTATTGCCAAACTTTGTATTTTTAATGGTATTGTTTATTTAAAGCGTCCATTTTTGAAGATTTGTATTTTGATTTAGACTGAAATTCTATTTGCTATTTTAATCTGTTCATGTGATCACTGTTTTGCTGAATCATCAGAACTGAACAGAAACAAAAACTGCGGTTAAAAGCCAGGGTACATACCAAACCATAAGCTCTGTGCACAGTTGCATTCCTAGTCGAAACATAAAATTCAGAGACTTTTATTGAGTCATATATTGACTATTTACATAAAATTATTGTCCAATGACCAAATTGATTTCCTTTGATTTAGTAATTAGCAAACAATCAAGAAAATGTAACATAAGCGTCGCTAAATAAATGTGTATTTAAATGAAGTGTGCAGATCAAAGACATAAGGTACGCACAGACCTACTTAAAGATAAACAACGTTTAAGATGGAAATCATTACAAATGATTAAAATGTTAATATATGAATGTAAGCTGATGATAATACATTCGTTTAAGTTAATAGTAAGAAAAAGCAAACTTTCTGTAATTTAGCTCATCAAAAAATCCAGCAGACTTTCACTGAATCTCTTTAAAAGAGAACACTGAGCTAATTCTGTTCTGTGATTTAGATTTCATTTACTAGTTTTATTTATTCGTCATTATTTATATTTAAGTGTTTTTCTTTTATGTTAAAATCAAGCACTTTTTGACTTATTTCAAAGTCCAAAGAAAGCTTTAGCCAATAGTTGTTTTTTAATTATTCTACATAATAATCATGATAACCGTGATTTATCCTTATACTATAATCACAGAAACAAAATCTATAATCATTACATCTCTATTTAAAAGATTAGAGTGGGATCTGGCAACACATGATGGGCTGGATAATGGCAGTGTTCCTGGTCGGATTCTCTGAGCTACTCTGTCGTCGTCCCTGCACTTTGCAGGAGAGATCATTCCTAGAGGCACTGCACAAAATATACCCTTAATGTATTTTAATCATTTTATTTCCACATTTGTGTTTGAAATATGTCTCCTTCAGACATATTCACATTTTAAATGAAGTTTTCTACAACTAATATTTATTTGTATTTTGGTCAGAAAATTCCCTACTGCTGCCTACGGCCAGTTGAATGTGTCTGGAAATGTCTCCACGAACCCCTCGTTTACCTCTGAGCTCCAGGGGGATGGTTCCTCTACTGTTTCCTGTCTGAGTTTCTGATGTGTCTGCATGCTCCTGCAGGATCTGTCTATACACTGCCATGGAGCTCTGCCTGCCTGGACCCCTGCGGCCCAGCAGAGCGGGCAATGGTCCAGGAGCTGGAGATATGTCTGATGGTATCACAGAAGCACAGGATTCACTGAGCATCACTAGTACTGTTGGGGAAACTCAAACTGTAATAGTCCCCGTGCTAGGTTTTGCTTGTCTCTGAGCACTAGGGGAACCATAGAAACAATATTTATAGCCCACTTGTAGAATTCATCAAGTGTGGGATGCATGAGGCACATCTTCAGCTGTCTGGATCAGTTCAGTGTTATCCACAATGTGTTATCTATGCCTCTTTGACCTATTTTTGGTTTCAGGTTAATAGGTGCAAAAGTTTGTCATCGTGACCTTCATGTTTCAGTCACAGCTCAGACTACAAAAGCTGGTTTGAAAAAGACCACATTTCTTCTGCTCATGCTCTCGCACACTTAGCTTTCTTTAAGCAAACTACCCGGTTTTAAGCATGTTATCACCTCCTGTAAGCTCCATCTCTATGACCCTGCATCTGCCGTCAGTGAAAGTGTCCAGGGGTTTCTGCTCTCTCACACATCATCACACACATGAGCCTGAGGAACGGGGATCCCATGAAGCTCTTCTAAGTTATATAAAAGAAGAAAGAGATGATTAAGCAGCCAGTAACACTCTCAGTATGACGTGGATTACCTTGTGGCTGATTGTCGTCTGGATGTTGTGTTTCTGCAGGAATGAGCAGAAGAACTTTCCTACGAAGCCTTCTCTCAGAGGAGCCATCACGCCTCGTTTCTACTTTTAAGGCAGGATGCCGATGCTGAAGTTCTCGACGAGGTACATTCTCACAGCTCCCCTTATCTTTAAACTCGGGTTTGTTCTTGAAGGAGTTTTCAAAAGAAGGGCTCAGTTTAGAAGCATGCAAAGCTTTTTTTAGATCCATAGAAAGCAATATAGAATTGGAAGCAGTGTTCGAAATTTTCTGAAACTACCAGCCAATCAGAATTTTTGAAGTGCTGAAAATAAGAGATTATAATGCCACGGAAAGATATTAATATAATTTTATTAACAATGCATGAAAAACGCACAGAAAGTGCAATACTCTCAACCAACTATACCGTTATAAACACATACATGCAGTGACAAAATAATGCTTGGTGGGAAGGACACAACTTACTCGTATGTGGGGTGAGAGTAGGGCCTTAAAAATCAGCACTATATCTTCCCTATTCCCTATACATCAAAGTAATATGACGTTCTAAATGAGTATTAAACTACAGACTTTTCATTAAAGTTGACAAGTTTCACAATAAGTGCTCAAAAGTTTTTCACAATTCCTTTTCAAAATCTGTAGTAACAGGAGGTTTGTGGCGGCGTAGTGCCGCAGTTGGTAGCTCTGTGGCCTTTCAGAATAAGTTCAATGGTTTGCAGCCAATGGGTGGGTTCCTGAGGTTCTCCCTGAGCTTGCGTGGGTTTCCTTCGGGGGCTCTGGATTACCGGTTATAGTTATTCTCTAATTCCCATAAGAATCTAAATTGCCCTCAGGAGTGAATGTGTGTGTTTCCCTGTGATGGACTGGGACCTGCCCAGGGTGTACTCCACCTTTCGCCCTAAGTGCACTGCAGAACCCTGTGACCCTGAAAATGAATGTAGTGGGTTCAGAAAATGAATGAATGTCTGAACTGTAAGTTTCTCTTCAGAAAGCAGCAGAAACTAAAGCTGTAAAAGCTGTTTTTTTATATCCAGCTGAAATACTTTACACAGCAAAAGCACAGGACTATGCTATGCCTGGAATTAGACTAATGGGAATTTAAAAAAAAAATTGACAGGCAAATTTGGAAATGTAAGGTTTTGTTTTACATTTTTAAATGAAACTGCTCTTGCCCGAGTTCTCCTCTAATTCTGCTCTAATTGATCTAGAAAAATATACAACAAAAATATGCAAATCTATTAACCCTGTGTTGTTGGTGTTTTTTAAACAGCTGATTTCTTTCAACATACAAATAACACCTGACAAAAATATAAAACAATCAAGTGTATCTTTTTAAGATTGACTATAAGGTTTTATATATATATATATATATATATATATATATATATACTATATAACTATAACTATCGTGACATCAACAGTTATTGCCGTTGACTATGATGAAGTTGACTTTCATAGTTGAGATTCTGGTGTTTGAAAGGCAGGACTTGTGTGTCTCTTTGCGTAACTAACAGCTTGTCTTGTGTAAATAATTCTCGTATGTTACGTTTTATTTACATTGTGCCACTTGGACGATTTGTACGATCCACAATGAATTTGCTATGCTAACAGGACTCAACCAAATCCAATCTGCTGTGCTTGCTGTCTGGTAAAACGCGAATGATAATGAAAAATACAGATTCCGCCTACAAGTGCACAGCACGTCACTCAAACGGAGTGACAGCACCGACAACCAATCACGCGCCAATAAAAACAGGTCGCAACCAATGTTGGATCTTGGATCAACTCAAAAAAGAAGAAGCGTTTCAACTTTAGTGGCGTTGCGTCGGTGCTGGGTTGAACCCACAGACTGTAAAATCAAAAATGGACGTCTACTATTGGACCACTCCGACTGGCTCTCTCTATTGGATGGCACACGACATGTGACTTCACTTCATCCGTTCTTGAAGTACAGTGTGGACACAAAACTTTAAGTGTACTGTCAATGTAAAGATTAAAACAAATGTTTAAAATATTTTGCTGTAGTATTTTCCCTTAGTCTATCATGTTGTTGACTCATATTATGAACGTGTTCCTTGTCATTAAAAACTGTGGTCCTAAATGTTAAAATATAAAACTGTTTAAAGTAAACAATAATTGTACTTGAACATTTTCAAATTGTCAGTACCTTATCGTGGATAATTATTAAATATTCACATAATCATTTTTGCATAGAATAATACTGTGTTTTGTGATTGTAGTACATGTAGAGGGTGCTATGGTGATTGAGGTTTACCTGGTTACAGAGAAGAAGTGTTATAGAAGAGAACTTATCTGTGACGTAGAAGTGTTGTTCCCAGAAATAAAGTATAACAGCCTGTTATATACAATTTATTTTGTAATTTGAAAGAAGAATTTGAGAGCGACTTGTTGTTATCAGCGTAAATGCCCTTTCTCATGACGTGATGACAGCGGCAAGGCTGCTTTGTTCTCTATAGCTGTCAATCACATGGTCCCGTCTAGTTTTTTTAGGTGAAAATAAAACCATCATAAACCAAACGAAACTAAACTTGAGCCAAGAAAAAAGATATTGAGGTTTGTTCACTGTATGGATAACTTTTGAGAGTCGTTAAAACCTTTAGTGTAAATACCGTACTTTCTGAGGAAATAATTTCAGCTTTTTCCCATAGACTTGTTTTGGGTGGCATGGGGTACTCGCCGCGGTTTGGCTTCACTCCATCAGCCATGTGAGACAGACTTGTTTGAGCCAGAGTGATGCAGTATTTTCCATCAGCAGTCTCCACATAATGCATAGTTTGTAGGGGTGTAACGGTACGCTAAAATCGTATTCGGTTCGGTACAGTGTCTTGGAGAGTCCGGTTCGGTTCATTCGGTTCGGTACAAAACAATAAGAACTTACATAATCTTTATTTTGAAAAGCTGCCAATACACAGTAGAATTCTTGCATAAAATTAAAAAAGTGACACATTTGGGTGATATTTTAAATAAATGGCACTCTTTATTAAGAAAAACACATTTTTTTTTAATAAAAAATGAAATACTGCAACTAGTTAGGATAGATAGGATAGATTACCTATCCACATTTTCTGAAGAGAGCACAGATCTGGTTACAGTGACAATATCTCCAGCAGTAGAAAATGTTAGATGTGTTGCCTGCCCGATCTCCGTGGAACAATGTCGCCATACAGCTTTAAATTTATCCACTCGTCTATCCCCGTTATGTCTTTTAACAGAGAAGCCAAAGTGTTCCCAAACACGAGACCGTAGTGAGGTGAGCGGGTCTTCAAGCTCTGGCTTCCTTTTCGCTTTTGCCATGTAATTTTCCTTCTAGCGCTCGTCACTCAATAGCGTCCGTGCGGAAACTATCTCCGTGGAACAATGTCGGCATACAACTTTAAATTTATCCACTCGTCTATCCCGTTATGTATTTTAACAG
>SRMA01026101.1:0-48664 GCA_007224835.1 Danionella cerebrum | reverse complement strand
ACTGAAGCAGGTCCAGATATTCGCACTCCTGAAACAGTATTTTTAATAAAACTGACATCTTAAATGTGCACTGTATTTAAATAATATGTTAAAAATTATGAGAAAAATTAAAACCTTGAAAATATAATTATCATATGCACATACAACATATTTCCTCTGGTAAGGGAGAATTACCCAAGAAGGAAGCATGTCAGTCCTAATACTGTAAATTAGATTAAATAAATGTAATGTTACACGGGAGTAAACTTTAGAGGCATGATGATATTCCACCTAAAAATATGAAAAAGTGAAAGTGTCTAAAAGAGGGAGAGTTCCCTTTCAGTCGGTACCGGAGACGTTTAGTCGATGACCGACGAATGGGAGCTGATCTCCATGGGAGATTGGACCAAATTGTTTAATGGGCAAATTGATTTGCAGGCGTGAGTGATTGATTAGCAATCAGCCGGTTATAAGACTGGGCGTAACGCACGCTTCAGTATGCGATTTTTCTTCGGAGCGGACTGAGTGTGACTCTCCTCTCTAAACTTTGACGCTAAACCGCCAGTTGAAATTGAGGTTGCTTACCTAGCAAATACAGCGTGGTCCTCTGCTAGCCCAGTATAGCACGCCGTTGTCGCTGCGCCTCAGTCTTTTCCGGCATTAGCCTGTCCAGTGTTATTGTTAGCCGTTTGTTCACATCCTGTCCATTTTTCACGACACGATGAGCAAAACGTGCTGTAATCCTGGCTGTGTTGGGTTCATCTCGTCGAAGGACGGTCACGAGAAATGCGTGGAGTGTTTGGGCTTCCAACACGCCTGTGCTGCTCTTGTGAGGCGAGAGTGCGTGCATTGCAACGCTCTCCCGGCGCGCACTCTGAGGTATAGGCGGTCCTTCTTCGAGGAGGAGGAAACCGGAGCTTCGGCTCCCGGTGATCTTTCGACTCCGAGGGGCCCGTCCCAAAACACCTCTTCTGCGGCTTTGGGTCGATTGGTGTCAGGCGATCCCTCGCACGGTCCCCAAAGCCCGAGTGCGCTCCCCGTCTGGTCCGCGGGAGACTCGGATAGGGCTTCGGCGTTGCCCGGGCCCTCGTGTGATCCTGCTGACGATCTGCTTTCCCTCGCAGCATCGGAAGGGGCGCGTTCTTCGGAGTTCTTCAGCTCACCGCTGCCACCCTCCGGGGTCACGGCAGAGCCGGAGCCCGATGCTTTCGCGGTGCTCTCCAAGGCCGCGACCGCTATTGGGCTGGAGGTGCAAGCACCTTCCAGCTCGAGGCCGTCGAGGTTGGATGACTTGTTCTTAGGTAAGCGCCGGGGCTCCGCCCCCCGCGCTCCTGAAGTTCCTTTCTTCCCGGAGGTGCACGAGGAGCTCACTAAATTCTGGCGGGCTCCCCTGTCTGCCGGGGCTTCCAGCTCCTCCCCCTTCACCACCTTGGATGATGCAGCAGCTAGGGGGTATTCTGCGATTCCCCGGGTGGAGCAGGCTGTCGCGGTGCACTTGTGCCCCGGCAGTGCTGCCGCTTGGCGGTCTCGTCCGACTGTTCCCTCCAAAGCTGGTAAGTTTTCGTCAGCCCTGATGACGAAGGCTTACTCAGCCGCGGGTCAAGCTGCTGCATCGCTGCATGCTATGGCGACCTTACAGGTCTTTCAGGCCAAGGTCCTCCGTGACATGCACCAAGGGGGTGGTGACCAGCGGTCTCTCAGAGACTTGCGCTCGGCCACTGATTTAGCGCTTCATGCTACTAAATCAGCTGCGCTGAAAATTGGTCGCACGATGTCCACTCTCGTGGTCCAGGAACGCCATCTGTGGTTGGAGCAGGCGACTATGCTTCCCGAAGACCGTAACAGGTTTCTGGATGCCCCTGTCTCCCCAGATGGCCTCTTTGGCGTCGCCGTGGACGATTTTGCGTCAAAGGTCTCCACGATCAGGAAACAGGCGGAGGGTCTGAGTGAGCTCATGGTCCCGCGTCGGAAGCGGCAGCGTTCCGCTGCTTCTGCGCCGGACCCCTCTCCGCCTGTTCGCCGCCAAAGAGAGCGTCCTCCGCCACGGGCTGCGCCTTCGACCTCTGGTCCGAGGAAGACCTCTACAAGGCGGAAGACGCAGTCAACCTCGGAGGGTTCTCGAAGGCAGACGAGGGCTTCTAGTAAGAAGCGCCCCTGAGGTTGGCGACTCGGGAACATATGAGCTGCTCTTCGGGTCAAGTCACCGACCCAACTCCCCTTGGAGGGGGGGAGTCCACCACACACCCCTCGCTGCCGTCCTCCGGGACGGTGGCACCTATTGTGTCAAAGACAGATCTCATGTGCTTCCCGAGAATAGTGGAACCGCATGCCCTGCGGTCTGGGGTTCATCTTCCTCGGTCTCCGACGAAGACCCAGACTTGGGCGCGTGTTCCACTGGCCATGGCAGAGAGCGCGGGGGCTCAGTTCCCCTTCCCTCATCTGACCATTTTCCAGGGTTCGTTCCTGGTGATTCCGCCTTCAAGTCCGCCTCTTGGCGGCCCCGCCTTGGCGACCATCGGCACGTCCCGACCAGTACCCCTGTCAGCTTACCTGGGAGCCTGGTGGAAGCTTCCCGGGGACTCACAGTGGGTGGTCCGGACAATCCGGCAGGGCTATACGATTCAGTTCGTAAAAGCCCCCAGGTTGTGAGGCGTAGTGCTCACCCCTGTCCCCCGGACAGGCGCCTCATTCCTGCGAGAGGAGATCGACGCCCTTTTGACAAAAGGAGCTGTCGAGCCGGTCCCTCCAGCCGATATGGAACGCGGGTTTTACAGCCCATACTTCCTGGTCCCCAAGAAATCAGGCGGGCTGCGACCAATCTTGGACCTCAGGCGTCTGAACCGAAGCCTGGCCAAGCTTCGGTTTCGGATGTTGACGGTCCGCTGCATTCTACCGTGCATCCGTCCTGGAGATTGGTTCGCGACAATCGACCTGAAGGACGCGTACTTTCAGGTAGAAGTGGTTCCGAGACACAGACCCTTTCTAAGGTTCTGTTTCGAGGGCCATGCATACCAGTACAAGGTCCTACCCTTCGGTCTTGCCCTCTCCCCGCGCACCTTCACGAAGGTTGCCCAGGCCGCTCTTGCCCGCTCCGCCGGGCAGGCATTCGGATCCTGGACTACCTCGACGACTGGCTTCTCATAGCCTCGTCCAGGGACCAGTTGATCCGTCACCGAGGCAAGGTGCTCCGGCACTTAAACCGATTGGGTCTGAGGGTCAACTGGGAAAAGAGCTGCCTCACTCCGGTGAGAGTCATCTCTTTTCTCGGGATGGAGCTGAACTCCGAGAGCATGCGGGTGCACCTGTCGGTAGAGCGCGCCCGGGCCTTGCTGGCCGCCTTAGTCGCGGTGTCTTCTCGACCAGTGGTCAGACTGAAGTTATTTCAGAGGCTCCTGGGGCATATGGCAGCCGCAGCCTCAGTGATTCCACTCGGGCTCCTGCATATGCGACCACTTCAGCTATGGCTTCTCTCGCGAGTTCCAACTTGGGCATGGCGTCAGGGAGCCTTTCGTCTGTCCGTGACAGGCGCGCTCCCTCACCTGAAGGTCTGGAAGTCGGTACGATTCCTGCGCGCTGGAGTGCCCCTAGTGTGCATCACCAGTCGCGTAGTGGTCACCACCGACGCCTCCAAGACCGGTTGGGGCGCCGTGTGCAGTTCCCACCGAGACTCCGGTTCCTGGAACGGACGGCTGTCTCGCTGGCACATCAACCGTCTCGAGCTAGCTGCAGTGATCCAAGCGCTCCGGCGCTTCTGCCCATTCCTTCGGGATCGGCACGTGCTGGTCAGGTCAGACAGCACCGCGGTCGTAGCGTACATCAACCACCAGGGCGGTGTGCGCTCCCGCTTCCTGCACTACCTCGCCCAAGAGCTGCTCCTCTGGAGTCAGAGCCGACTTCGGTCGCTCAGAGCCGTACACATCCCCGGGGAATGCAACAGGATCGCGGATTCGCTGTCCGGGTTCCATCCCACGGCAGGAGAATGGCGACTCCATCCTCGGGCTATTCAGCAGATTTGGGACATCTTCGGCGAGGCCCAGGTAGACCTGTTTGCCTCCCGCGAGAATACCCATTGCCGGCTCTTTTACTGCCGGCTCTTTTACTCCCTGTCCCTGGCTCCTCTCGGGACAGATGCGCTGGCCCACTGCTGGCCCAGGAACAAACGCTTGTATGCGTTTCCCCCAGTGAGCCTTCTAGCACAGCTTCTGTGCAAGGTCAGGGAGGACGCGCGCGAGCTGCTCTTGATCGCCCCCTTGTGGCCGAACAGAGCCTGGTTTCCGGACCTCTCAGCGCTCGTGACAGCCCCTCCCTGGCCGATCCCCTTGAGTCCGGACCTCCTGACTCAAGGGGGGGGAAACAGGCACCCGCGGCCAGACCTCTGGGCCCTACACGTATGGCATATCTGTCCGCGGTGGACCCCGAGCCTCTACCACCCTCCGTGGTGAACACTTTGAACCATGCGTTAGCCCCCTCTACCCGAGCATGCTACGCTGGCAAGTGGGGTCGGTTCGTCGAATGGTGCTCTTCCCGTCAGGAAGACCCCGGGACATGCCCCATCAGAGTCGTGTTGACCTTCCTCCAGAAGAGATTCGATCGGGGGCTGTCCCCATCGTCTCTCAAGGTCTACGCCGCCGCTATTTCCGCCTTCCACCTTCGGGTCGAAGGGAAATCAGTGGGCAGCCACGAACTGACGGTGAGATTTCTCAAGGGGGCTAGACGCCTCAGGCCTTCTAGACCACCCTCTATCCCCTCTTGGGACCTCTCCGTCGCCCTTGCTGGGCTACGGAAGTCTCCATTTGAGCCCTTGCACTCAGCGGAGTTGCGAGTCCTTTCTCTGAAGACCGCCCTCCTGCTTGCGTTGGCCTCATTTAAGAGGGTGGGAGATCTCCAGGCACTGTCCGCCGACGAGTCCTGCCTGGAATTCGGCCCTGGCGATTCCTTGATTACCATCAGGCCCAGGCCCGGATTCATCCCCAAGGTCCCATCCGTCCCCTTCCGGGACCAGATGGCGACGCTGCAAGCTCTGCCCCGGGAGGAGGCAGACCCAACCCTGGGTTCTCTATGTCCTGTGCGAGCTCTCCGGATCTACCTGGACAGAACATGGGAGCTTCGTAGCTCCAAGCAGCTCTTCACGTAAGGGTTCCGCTGTCTCCAAGCAACGGCTGGCACATTGGATCGTGGAAGCCATTAGCCTTGCTTATGAGGCGTGTGAGGTTCCCTGCCCTCTCCATCTGAGGGCCCACTCTACTCGCGGCATTGCTGCCTCGTGGGCGTTGGCCAGAGGGGCTTCACTCGCCGACATTTGTCGAGCTGCGGGTTGGTCTACACCGGATACTTTCATCAGGTTCTATAACCTTGATGTTGGCTCTGTCCCCTCCGCGGTCCTGAGTGGTGGCAGGTTCCCTCAGGGGACGGAGCAGGTGTAGTAGCTTGCAGTACTCTCTTAAATGAGCAGTACACATCTTGTGCCCCCCCCCCTTGGGGTGGCTCTTCTTCTTCCCCCCTTCGGCATCTGACTGTGCGGAGCAGTCAGCTCTGCTAGGTTCTGCTCTGGAGCTCGCTTCGGCCTGGCCCCAGCAGAACCAGGGTCCGGATCTGGGAGTCCCCCTTTTTATTGGTGCTCCCTTTCTGTGTGTTTTTTCTACAGCTCCCCCTCCAGGCGGCTAGTAGGAACCCGTCCCGTTACCCCCCTGCCTCGGTGAGTAACGATGACTTACGTCTCTGCGACTCTCTTGTCTGCAGAACGTCTTCGCTGGTAGCCCTGCGGATCTCGACGCGATCTCCACGCACCACTCTCCACGATGAGGGGTGCCCTCCTTCTGGTCGTCTTCGCAACAACCGAGTACAGCTTACGCTCTCAGTGTTGGACGACTTCCCCGTCAATGAAAATTCCGGGCAGGGGCAGAAGGAGTTCCCATTCAGGTATTCAGCTTAATTCACTAACCTTCTCCAAGTTTAGTGCTGGCCTGTTTGGATGGACTTCGGGCATGGCGCTTTGTAGAGGCTCCCATTCAGTCGGTCATCGACTAAACGTCTCCGGTACCGACTGAAAGGGAACGTCTAGGTTACTTGCGTAACCCCACGTTCCCTGAATAGGGAACGGAGACGCTTCCTTTCTGCCATGCCTTTGAAGTCGGGAGACTGAGGCGCCGGAGGTAAGTAGGTCGGCTCCTCAGGAAAATCCCATACTGAAGCGTGCGTTACGCCCGGTCTTATACCCGGCTGATTGCTAATCAATCACTCACGCCTGCAAATCAATTTGCCTGTTAAACAATTCGGTCCAATCTCCCATGGAGATCAGCTCCCATTCAGTCGGTCATCGACTAAACGTCTCCGTTCCCTATTCAGGGAACGTGGGGTTACGCAAGTAACCTAGACGTTTTGTTGACGCCAAACATATTCTCCTCCATAAAGTTGTAATTGACAACGCTAGCTAGCTAGACGGAGTTGGGTTTCCCGCATTCTGATTGGATGGATGAGTCCATTCAGCTGCGCCAGAGGGGGTTTTTAGCAACACAAATGAAGGTAGCAATAGAACAATATAGAACACCATCTCCTGTTTTTATGTTTTGAATAATGTATTAACCTCTTAAGCCCGAGAGTCCCCGGTACCGGGGACTTGCCCCCTTGTGCGTTACATTTTCACTCATAGCTCACGAACCCTGAGAATAACCCACACATATTAAATAATGTTGTGTTCAGCGGAAACTCCTCTAAAAACGTATCTAATTCAATTTCATATCCGTTAACCACAGCTCGAACGCCATGCAAATAAACAACAACATGTCCGGAGTATAATTCATGACCACGTTTTTGTTTATGTGCGATATGTATCCACAATATAAACGGAAACAACAAAACCATGGCATCAAATGAAAGCTAACAACCAGCTGAATCCAGCGATATGCAACTCATTTACATTGCATGAAGTATTTCAGAGCAGGGAGCGAAAGTTCCCCGAAAAAACGCCAGCAAAACCAAGCAAGCATGTAAATCTTGTCTTACCTTTGCCGTTTTTTTCAACAAAAAGTTATTTCCATAGCGATAAAAGTCCGCTTGTTGTTATGTCCGGTCAATAGCTTCGTGCAAACGCCATTTTTGATTGTTTCTTTAGCTTTGTGGCGCCATTACGTCACCAAATATGGAATGACTCCCCGTGCGTAAGAGCACGTCTCTCCACGCTGCGCGTCGTGTGATTCGTCGGCGATCCCGCCAGTCTCAAAATGGTTGAGCTGATTGGTTTCCATAGAATCAGAGCTCTCCGTCGATATATAGATCTTCTGGATTGGACAGATGGTCGGGGGGGTAGGGACACGCAGAAGCTCGACGTCAAAGCGTTTGTGAGTGAAACGCTCCCAAAAGCGCAGCAAGATGGCGTAAATGAGCTTCTACCCCCCTTTTACAGTGTTTCTTTAGGAGTTTTTTTGCTGAAATCATGTCCCATAAGCAACAAAAGAAGACTATTAACGAAGCTGAAGCTTTGGACAAGATTTTTCCATATTTCAATTATTGTGCCAAATTGTGCCAAACTGTGCCAACATGGATTACGCCTGAACTTTGTTCAATCAAAACCTGTACAGAATATTAGTTTCTTGTAGTATGAACACCAAACTTGCTACAGATGTCCTTGACATGTAGTGGTTACAATTGATTGTGTTTATTTGCTTCATTATAAGTAAAATAAGGAGATATTGGAGGAAACATGTGTTTTTTTTTAGGCGGAGTTCATTTTTTGGCCATTCCAACATCAATTACTCTTACCCTGTGTTCTTGACTGTCAAATTAACTCATCCACACCACTCCCCAAGAACCTATCTTCATTTTGATACCAAGATTTGCAGTTTAGGCCTTGTAAAAGCTGAGAAATGCCTTAAAAAGTAAAAGTATAGGATTTTCGGAAAATAGGCCTCAGGGCTTAAGAGGTTAATAAGTATCGATACTTTAGTCATTAGTTTGATACCCAAAAAATGACAGGTGAGTATTGATCTATCGATACCACAGTATCGATCCGCCCATCATTACTAATAATGCGCTATAACAAATGTTCGAGTCAAGGCGTCGTAAAAGAAATAACGTTTACAGAAGAAAGAAAAACACTTTACAGAACTGCTGTTCTGTAGCGCAACTTAGAGAAACCCTGTGACACGTTCTCAGAAGCGTCTCTCCATCTGTCTGTGCTTGTGCTTGAAACCGTGTTTGTGTCAGTAATTCGTGAAATATCTTGAAAAAGTTAACTTTTATACATAGTGCCGTTATGTTTTCTGCATTCGTTCCACCTCCTCCGACACATCGCTTCACTCTCAAGGTAAGGTTTCACATTTGTGTACGTATTACGTATTTTGCTTGTTTTATTATCATTTAATACATTAACAATGTGTAGATTTAAGGTTTGAAGAAACATTACTTGATTTTTCTCTGGTTTTCCATTTTTTTTATCAACTTATACTGTTGTTTCTGAGAACCGTTGCACGGATTAGGTGTTGTACATGTAAACTTCGAGATACGAACATCACCCTGGAATGGATTAATTTCGTATTTCGGGGTACCACTGTAAAAGCCACTAATAAGCTCAACCTATAATGACACTATTAAATACTGTTTAACTATGGTTTCTGGCAAAAACAGTTATATCCACAACATGGTCATGCTAGATACAAATAAATCTATTAATACTGTCCTGACTATGTCCATCCCTTTACAGTGTACCCATCTTCTGATGGATTTTTCCAGCAGCATAATGTGGCATGTTATAAAGTGTGAATCGTCTTAATTTCTCAGAAATGTCTTTTACTGAACAAGAAAATGAGTTGCACTCAAAAATGCACTCAAAAATGCACTCAAATGGCCTCCAGAGTCACCAGATCTCAATCCAATAGAGTACTTTTTGGAATGTAGTAGAAAGGGAGATTTGCTTCATGGATGTGCAGCCCACATATCTGCAGTAACAATCATGTCAATATGAATCAAAGTCTCTGAAGATGTTTCCAGTACCTTGCTGAGCCTATGTCAAAAAGGATTAAGGCGGTCCAACCTCGTACTAGCGAATAAAGTGTAAAATTACAGGTTAGCAATGCAACTTTTGCATCTAAATTGAATATTTTTGTATTTGGAGACATTACTGCTATGTTCAATAGCTTCTACTCAAAGCTCCTCACACAATATTTAACATGACACTTTTGATAGATTGTGCCATGATTTTTTATAGTTTTACACCTAATGATTTAATCCCAACTGTTTAAGGCTAATCTAGTACTACACTATAATTTTTGGAAACAATATGAAAAATAAGTATTTATGTTTGCTTTAGGCCAAGAAGGTAAAAAGGAGACGATTGAAGTTCCATGTGAACGATCTGGAGCTTCAGTTTCTGAAACCTCAAACTTTGACGTCCCAAAAGCTACTACTGACTGTCAGGCACCAGACTCTTGTGATGAAGTCCCCGAAGAAAACACTGGCGAGAGTGAGGATCTAGCAAAATATATTGCCGCCAACAGAGGTAGGTAGTAACATTTTATTTATTCCGTTTCAATTTAAATTTGAAGATTTTAATTGTTACGTGAAATTGTAAAAAAGTTTTGCTGACTTGTTTGTAAATACAACGAGAGATTGGTTAAAGTTCCACCCCCCAAGATGCGAGCGAGCACTAGCTAGGATTGCTGTAGCTAAAGGCTACATTTGGCATTTGTTTGTTCCAGTGACGTGCGTCAGGTGAGGACGCACCTCAAATAGCATTATGGGAATAAAAAATGTAACAAGCTTCTAGCTTCTGGACTGGAGCATGGACTCTGACAACTACATGATGGTCATGGTGTATCCTGCGCCCTGTCAGAAGCTCGATGAGTTCCTTGTAAAGAGAGCTTGGGAGGTTTGGGAGGAAGAGGTTCAAGTCATTATGAAGCAGGAGATATCTGCATCGATGTGCATCGACCTGCATCAAAGGTGGCGTGGTGCACACCAACATCACTCCGGGCAGCATTCTGATTAACCCGACGACCCTCAAAATCAAGCTCATTGACTTTGGATGTGGAGAATTCCTGACCTGGAAACGCTACGGTTTCTTTAATGGTATGTACAGTATGCTCCTCATGGGTCGCACATGGCTCCCAGTGGAGAGAGAAAACAGCGTTGTTAAACATGCTCTTTACAAAGAATTACTCCATTAATAAACCAATCTTTTCCCCTCAGGAACTTTGGCCATCAGACCCCCAGAGTATGAGGAGACTTGTAGGTTCGGTGGGAAACCAGCAAGGTGTGGATACTGGGGACACTTCTGTTCAATATGGTTTTCTGGAGGAATGCGAAAAGAAGCCACTTCACCAAAGCGAAAGAGTTAGTCCAGGCCCGTGTCGACCTGTCTAAAGGTGACATCTTTATTTTTGCCAAGAACCGTTTATTCAAGTTTAAAAATAAAGATGGCTGTGGAGTAATCTCGTTGGTTTCTTTTTCTGATAGAATGCACCAATTTCCTTTGTGGATGTCTGGAGACAAACCCATCAAGGCGATTTCACCTGAAGCACCTCCTGAAGCACGAATGGTTTGAGGTAGAAAGATTATCACTGTGTATGTTGCAGGATTTTCTCTCAGTTCTGTGTTGTTTAATAATTCAGCTTTCTGATTTTAGCCAGAACAACCAAGTTCCATGCTAAGAAAATGTTTCCGGTGGGTAAGGCAGAGTTTTCACAGAGGTGGCACCTCTGGGTCCCCCCAAATCTAAGTGTTTCCAATTCATGGAGTCTGGGATGAGTGCAGGTCTGGTTTTCTTGTGGAATGTGTGTCTTGATAAAAAGTGTTCGCTATATCGCTAAAAAGTGTTAGGAGTCCCCCCCCCATGAGTAATCTCAGAGCATTCTGAGAGAGTGGGGGGAAGTCTTGTGTTGTCTGCAGAAGCCCTTTGTACATTTGAAGACACCGGAGAGAAGAGATCCAGGAACAGGAACATCTGGATAGAAGCATCTCATAAAGGTGAGATGTTCATTTCCTAACTATGAAATCAATATGAAGAATAGAAAATATGATGAACCTTTAGTTTTCTAAATAAACCTCAGTTTCTGTCCTCACAGAGTGGCTCCAGTTCCTTCTGTTTCCTTTGTTGAAGTCAAAGCTGCTTTTGAGAAAAGTGGTCTCCACAACTGCTCAAAGGTGTTCATTAGATTTTGAACAATTAACATTTCTTTCCATCAGCGCCATAGATACAGCTTGCTGAGTGAGGGGTTCTCTGTGTTTCAGGGTCCTCAGTTGTGGAGTATATATGCATGTGTATATATAGACAGTGAGGTCCTTTCCTCCTTGTGGTGCCACCCATTCAGAAGAGTGGTGCTGAGCTGCTGAACATGGACCAAACTGACGTCAACATCAAGCCATCAGTTAATGGACAATAAATAAAGTGAAACAATAAATGAAATCTTTTTCATGAAGAAATGTGGAAATGTTTCTGTACAAACACACACTAAATGAAAAACAAGGACTTAATGAATTAATCAGAAATCTGTGTTTCCCTGTGGCGCGCAGTACGGAACAAAAATAAGGCCAAAAGCATTTGAAATAAAAAGTTTGTTGAAGTACACAACTGGAAAAAAAGTGCATTGCAATTAACAGTGCTTACATTTTAATGCATTGTTTTTTTTCTAGGGGTTGCATTTTCGCTGCATTTTAACATGGTTGTATATTTAAGTTGTGAATATTTCAATCGGAAACATTTCATCAACTTTTTCATTGTTAAAAATTCAATAATTATTATTCACATCACTAAGTCTATTTCCAAAATATTCAGTTTGTTTAATAAATCCAACAATAACACTCGTCAGACAATTTTCGGTTGATTTTATTTCACTTTACAAATTCGTTTTCCGAAAATTCAGTGGTTGAAATTTGACAGCTCTCAGCAGCGCACATTCGGAAACTGCACGGAAAGCAGTAGAGTACTGGTAGAAGATCGCCATCTGCTGTTAGACGTCCTCACCAGCGGGTGGTGCTAGAATCAATAAATAACGTGAAACAATAAATGAAATCTTTTTCATGAAGAAATGTTGAAATGTTTCTGTACAAACACACACTAAATGAAAAACAAGCACTTAATGAATTAATCAGAATTCAGTGTTTCCCTGTGGAGCGCTGTCAGTCTTCTGCTTAATCAGAATCACTAAAGCAACGTTTACAATGTAACAAAAGCTGCAGTGAGTCAGCTATAGATTGATTACAGAAAGTTTTCAGACACTTTGTTGTGTTGCAGCTCCATGCTGTTCGTTTAAGTTCATTGTTCCTCATTAATGCAACTGTGTGACTCCCTTACGCTGGTGGCTGACTTGGCTTTCATAAAAGAAGATGCCAAGGGAGCAAATCAGATTCCTGCAGTGCTTGCTGTGAAGGGGCTCACAATAAAAAAAAAACAAAACATTATTTAATCGACACCTGTCATCATTCCTCAACAGGAATTATCCACCCACCCCTTGCGTGCTCAGTAAAATATCTCTGGTGGTCTTACTAACGGTTTTAATCTCAGCATTTCCACAGACAACCCCTCCACCTTCATTTGCATTCATCTCCAATCTGCATTAGTTGAGCTGGAAACCTTTGATTCTCTTCTAGCGAAAGAATTAGATGCAGGTTTTATCATTTGTCCTTTCAACTCACCCCCCTTTCAACCTTTGCACACCAGCCCCATTGCCGTAGCTACCACATTTTCTAAGAAAAAAACGTCTCATTATTGATTTATCTTCCCCGAATAATTCTAGCCTCATCCCCATTGATGATTTCTAACTCAGTCACCACAGTCACCACAACATTTACGAAGTTGCTGACATAGTGTCAAAATGGTATGGAAAGGGGGATGGCTCACCAAGCTTGATATTGATTCAGCCTTCAAAGTTCTCTCCATTTACCCAGATTTTTTGCATTTATTCAGCATTTCGTGGAGAAATAAATTGTACTCTGCAGAACGCTTAACTTTCGTCTGCAAAGGTATTCCAAAATCTTTGACATGGCTACTGATCAACAATTACAACATACAGCTCAGAATTCACCTGCTTAGTGATTTTTTAAAATAGTTTCCTGCCCTGATGCCATTCCAGCAGCCAAACTAACAGCTGCTAAATCAGTCGATTTATCTATCGATATTTGAGATCTATCTCAATGAGGCCCCTTGAGATCTATCGAATTCCTAGGTATCACTGTTAATTCTGACACATTTCAACTAAGCCTACCCAAGGAGAATATTGATCACATAATTCAAGTGGTAACCTCCGCCCTCTCAAACCAACAGATCCTGTCTCTCTCTCTTAGGTCATTTACAATTTGTAATGCGCAACCTCCCTGCTAGGGTCTTTCCACTTTTCATTTACTTCTACTATCCCCAAGCCCCACACCACAGCCACCCTGCCAGAATCTTGGCGCAAAGAACTCAACCTCTGGATTTCTTTCCTCAAACAATGGAATGGCATCTCCATATTGTACTCCGAAATGGTTTCCTCCCCATTTGACATAGGTCTTTTTAGCGATCAAGCGCCCTTAGTCTTTGGGTGCTACCTCTCGGGCTGTTTGTTTGCATAAACCTGGCCTTTTTATTTTCATTCCCAAAAACATTCCTAAGCCCTGTTTAAACCTGTTGCAGCCCATGCTTGGGGCCATGACTGGACCTCCCTCACCACAACCTGACTATAGTTAATAGTATCAATAAAGCAGAAGGCAAAGCCCCCACCCTTTTTGCCTTCATTAAAATGGTGATATGGATCCCAGCCTGTAAACAATTATTCATTGATGCCGAACATATTCCAGGTCATAAAAATCTGATCCCTGACTCTCTCTCTCTCTCTCTCTCCCTCCCTCCCTGCCTCCCTCCCTCCCTCTCTCTCTCTCTCTCTCTCTGGTTTTATGTTTCATAAATTCAGAACATTTGCTCCCGAACCAGATAAAGACCCAATTCCAGTGCCTTACTTTTCGGATATAATATTCCTGTATACCATCCCCTCTGACCCATTCTAGACGCATCCCTTGACTCCAAGCAGTTTCCCCTCGAGCCCTTCAGTCCTACTTCACTGCTGGAAGTCATTCAAATTATTCCATAATTCTATCACCCTTCCCTTACCTGACATTTCCCTCCTATCTATCACTTCTTTTATTTTCTTTCTGCACTGGTACAAGAGCCTTCAAGCCAGCTCCATTCAGAGCTAACTTAGCGGTATACAATTCTTCCATAATGCATAATTTTCTTTCAATCCATTATGTTCAACCCATCACCATCCCCACTTGACCCCAATATCCACCCTACCGTGACTGACCTCCTGACTGACCTTGACCATGACTCAGTCTCCTTCCTCATTGTTCAGTCTCAGTCTCCTCTCCATCATTTAACATCCCCTACCTGAAACCTTACCAGTCACTCGCCTTCTACACCTACAAAAAAGCATGCTCCATGCCCTCCCCTCAGTTGCCCCTTTATACAGATGAGCTGGGCAATCCAGCCAACAGTTTCTGGTTCTCAAACAACTAAAATGCATATTAAGAGCCATCAGAAACTCACCAGATAATCACTCCAGCCATTCGTTCAGGATAGGAGCAGCCACCACCGTTGCCACCAGAGGCATGCTAAACCAATGCATCCAATCCCCTTGACAAATGGTATTCTGAGGCTTTAAGAACTTACATCAGAACCAATAAACATACTTTACGCCAAGCCCACCTCACCTTTTTTCAATACTCCTAAATATAGTTAATCCAAATCCTAACTCGCAGTAGTTCCAATTATACGAAACACCCCTTCAAGGACTTCTCCAGTCACCATTCACTAGGGTGATCAGTTCTTATACTCCACTACTCCTACTGCCTCTTAGCCCAGCATTGATTTTATTTCTTCGACCATAAGCCAGCACCCAGGTGGCATATCACATAGACTGCTTCATAAAACTAAACTAAAGTAATGCCTTACGTGTCCAAGCTACGCACCTAAAAGGCTTCTGTGGATCGGGTGTGAGCTACGCGTACCGCTCGAGTTTAGAAAACTGAATGTATGGTAAATGGGGGGGTTGTTGCAGATACTTCCCTGATCCCCCCTTGGTGGTTCTAATGTAGGTGTGTGTGTGTGTGTGTGTCGGGGGTGGGGGGGGGGGGGGGGGGGGGGGGTTAATATGCATGTGTATCTCCGTTCAGTGCAGATCAGGTCATTATGCAATGCGTACATTTCTCTTTACTCCCCATCCATGATCTATCATCTGTATTAAAAATTACCTCATTGTTATACCAATAGTTCATTTACTGTGTGTTTGTATATTTATACATAATAATACATTTTATTTATAATGCACTTTACAATTGACTCCAAATCTCAAAGTGCTACAGAGTAAAAACAACACATTACAATTTACAATTTTGAAAGAAAATAAATATTAAAACATTAGTTGTAGGCTTTTAAGTTTTTTTCTTAAAAACATCCACTGTCTGTGGGGCCCCGAGTTGGTCGGGTAGGGCATTCCACAGACAGGGGGGCATCTGCCTCAAAGGCCCTGTCTCCCATGGTCTTGAGCCGTGTCCTAGGTGGGACCAGACTGGCACCAGTGCTGTTGGCCTGACCGGGTCCTGGCTGAGGTGTGTGGTGTGAGCAGTTCTGTGAGGTAAGTGGGGGCCTCACCGTGCAGGCAGTGATGGGTGTGGAGGAGGATCTTGTACTCAATACGGAGGTGAACCGGAAGCCAGTGCAGGGGGTGATGTGCTCGTGTTTCCGCATTCCCATCAGGACCCTGGCAGCGCTGTTCTGTACATACTGGAAGCTTTTGAATGCTCCTGCCAGGGATCCCGATGAGGAGTGCGTTACAGTAATCCAACCTGGAGGAGACAAAGGCATGGACGAGCAGTCTGGAGGGAAAGAGAGGAACAGAGTTTTGAAATATTACGGAGGTGGAAGAAGGAAGTTTTGCTGATGTGCGAGACATGATTGTCAAAGGTCAAGGTTGGTGACTGAAGGAGAAAGGGGAATGTTATGACCAAATAGTGAAATGGATGTGATGGGGGAAGAGAGAAGTTGTTGAGAGGTACCAGTTTGAATGACTTCAGTTTTTGAGTCATTCAGCTGCAGGAAATTTTGACTCATCCACGACTTTATCTCCTTCAGGCAGGAGCTTAGGCAGTTGACAGTGGCAGAGGGGGACCCAGAAGGAGCAACTTTAAGGTAGAGTTGTGTGTCGTCAGCATAGCAGTGGAAGTTAATTCCCTGCCTGTTGACACACCCAAGGGGAAGCATGTATATGGTGAAGAGGGTTAAACCGAGTACTGAGCCCTGGGGAATCTCACAGGTGACTGTGTGGGGTCTGGATTTAGCATTCCCCAGGACCACGTACTCTGTCCTTTCAGTAAGGTAAGAGTGGAACCAGTGAAGGGTAGTGTCAGAGAGGTCAATGTAGTGCTGGAGACAGTGGAGGAGGATGTTGTGGTTAATGGTGTCAAAGGCAGCAGAGAGGTCGAGAAGAATGAGGAGGGATGTGGAACCGCAGTCAGAAGTCATCAGTAGGTCGTTAGTGACTCTGATGAGAGCTGTTTCTGTGCTGTGGGATGGGCGAAAATCAGATTGGAATTTTTCATATAGACTGTTGGATTTGAGATGAGTATGGAGCTGAAATGAAACTACTTTTTCAAGTATTTTGGATATGAATGGGAGGTGCGATTGTCAGTGGTACAGAGCTGTTTTTTTGAGAAGAGGTTTGATGAGAGCTATTTTAAGGGGCGTTGGAATGTTGCCTGTTTCAAGAGATATGTTTATTATTTTGGTTATAAGGAGACTAATTGATTCGGCATGATTTTTAAGAAGAGGGGAGGGAAGGGGTCCAGGGAGCAAGTAGAAGTTTTTGAAGTGCGGATAATCTTCTCGACCTCCTGCTGCGTCGTGAGCAAAACGTTGGAGAGTTGGATGTGAGAGAGAAGAACAAATATTATGAATTTTGGAGCTGAAGAAATCAAGAAACAAGTTGCAGTTTTCAACTGTTGGAGTGTAGTATGAGGAGATCTGTGGTGAAAGGAGATGTTTAATAGTGGAAAAGAGTTGTTTTGAGTTACCTTGGTTATTGTTGATGATTGTAGAGTAATTTTCTGACCTAGCCGCAGTGAGAGCTTTAGCATAAGATCGCAGATGTTCCCGGTAAGCCAACTTATGCACAGTCAGACCAGATGTTTTGCAGGCATGTTCCAGAACATGGCCAGACCTTTTCATGTCCCTGATGTTTTTAGTGTACCAGCTGAACGGGTAAATGTAACAGTCCGGGTTTTTAATGGAGCATGAGTGTTCAGGATGAAACTGAGGCTGTTGTTGTAGTAGTCCACGAGGTCCAAAACTGAGGAGTGAGAAGGGTTTGAAAGAGAATAAAGGTCATGAGTGAAGGCAGTATAGTCAATGTTCTTTATATTCCTGAAGCTTATGTGTCGTTTTGGTTTGGTGAAATAAGAAGACAAGGGTATTTTGATTGTGATTGCCTGGTGGTCAGAGGCACCAATGTCATAAATATGGAGATCTGTGATGGAGAGGGAATTAGTGATGACCAGGTCCAGTGTGTGGCCTTTGCTGTGTGTGGGACCATGTACGAGTTGCTGTAAGTTGAGGCAATCCAGGACCTGTTTGAAGTCAGAGGTGAGTTTGTTTTTGGGAGAGTCCATGTGGATGTTGAAGTCACCAACGATCAGAATGTATGTCGGAGATGAATGTTGGCTGTGGTTTCGGGGTCTATAGATGAGTGCTATTGTTGCAGAAAATGGGTGTGTGCATGTAAAAACCAAGCTTTCAAATGAGCAGAAATCTGGGACAGACAAAGGGGACAGATCTATGTTGCTGCGGTGAAAAACAGCAAGACCCCCACCTCGGCCAGTTGTACGGGCCTTATCCAGGTACAAGTACCCTGGGGGGCAGGCCTCATTGAGGGCTGAGAAAACCTCAGGCTGTTGCCACGTCTCTGTGAGGCACAAAAGGTCTATTCTGTTTTCCAGGATGTGGTCATGAATAAGCCAGATTCCCTGTGGATGTAACGTGGCCGGCACGGTAGACCCTGTTGTTTTAATGGAGCGTTGTTGTCGCGGGGTCTCCGGAGTCGCGTCGGGATGGTGTCGGTCTACATGATGCGTGAAAGAGCACCGGTGCCAGCGGTTAGCCACAATCCTGGAGAGCTACGTTGGGTGACAGCTACACACGCCAGGATAATCCACAGCTTCCACGGGGATGGTAGTCCACGGGCAGACATCCACTTGAATGTAGAGCCAACATTGAAGCTGAGGATATTGATGGGTCTCTGAGAGGCCGAAGAAGCAGCTAGCAGAAGCGTTAGCTTAGCCGATCCAAAAAAGGGGCCATCAGGTATAATAGCCCCTACAATATAAACTGCAGTGTTAACTGGAACTGCAGTATATTTTACGGGTTGAACGGATTTGCAGAGAAGCGGCGAACATTCAACGCCAGCGTCCTCTCAGCTCTCCGCTCCTATGACCATCTGAACTCCGATACATGTGTGTAGGTGTGCACAAACTGCAAAAACTGTACTGCAACAAATGAACTGTATATCTCCTCTTATAGAGCGGTTGATTGCTAATCAATTGAACTAACAAATTAATTTGGCTGTTGAAGTTTCGGTATCGCCCCTCCCCGGGTCGGGGACTTCGACAGCGTCTGCATTTCAACTGAAAGGGAACCTGTGTTTCCTGCTCTACAGTATAATGGCAGTGAGCTTCATACTACGATATAGCTTGGAGGCAGAGTCTCAATAATTCTTGAGCTAATCTGAAGGCCAGATACAGACTGGAGGTCAAAAATGTATTAGAATGCCTAAAATGTTTGTAGAATACTTAGCTACTTTACCACCTGAGCTGGACTGCTAAATGACAATGAAATCACAGTTCATTCATGGATATAATTTCAAAACACTGCTCACAACTTAAAGACCACTAGACTTTAATCCACCCAGACACATTTCAGACCCTCAGGTGAATTTGTAGTTTGGTCTACAAGGATATGTTTTGTTTCTTTAAATGATTAAAAGTTTGTAAAGAGCAACATTTTTTAACAATTCAAATAACTTCTGTGTGCTTGTATTCAGAGAGCTTTTGATTAGAATTGCTGTACTTTTAGTTCTCACCAGGCTGAATAGGTTTATCACACTTTACTGCATCAGAAATTAATCGGCATACGCTGCAGAGAATCCAGGATTATCCAACAAAGGCTATAATTGCTGTACCAATATCAGCTTATTTAACGCAACATTTGCTTCTTCAAATTGTACATTTGTACTGAGATGACAGAAAAATAGCCAATACGTACTTATTGACAACATAAGAAACAGTTCTCTGGTCAGTTGATTTGGGAGTTGTGTCTGCTGGAAGGTTCAATACTTTACAGCTCATTAGTTCCTCCAATGGGTATTCACTGGCACACTGTTCATGAATTTTAATTGATAATGTTTGGGCAAGGTTAGAGAAGATTTCAATCGGGTGGATTATTTGTGATGAAAGGTAGATGAGATCAGATTCTGTTCATGCATGAACTACTAGAGTTTGAGCTATCTGTCATCCAGACGCTTGTACATTCAGAACGTCACCAAAATAACTTACCTGTCCATAAACGTCCGTCCATCCAGTCATAAATTAAATATATTTATTCAGTAATATGTGCTTTGCACTTATTTTCCACTAAGTTTGGATGTTTTTTGATTCCAAAATCACACAAAAATGACAAACATTTATAATCCTTCACTAAAAATTTACTTAATATCTTTTTTTGCACAGTGCTTTTTTAAAATTGTTTATACAGTGGTACCCCGAGATACGAAACTAATCTGTTCCAGGGTGACGTTCGTATCTCGAACATTTCGTATCTCAAAGCAAGTTTTACATGTAAAACACCTAAACACCTAGAGCCGTGCAACGGCTCTCAGAAACAACAGTATAAGTAGATAAAAAATTGAAAACCAGAGAAAAATCAAATAACGTTTCTTCAATCCTTAAATCGACACATTGTTAATGTAATAAATTATAATAAAACTGAATAAATGTGAAACCTTACCTTGAGAGTGAGGCGATGTGTCGGAGGAGGTGGAACGGATGGCAGAAAACATTACGGCACCACGTACGAAAGTTAACTTTCTCGAGATATTTCACGAATTACTAACACAAACACGGTTTCAAGCACAATCGCAGACAGATGGAGAGATGCTTCTGAGAACACGTCACAGGGTTTCTCTGACAGAACAGCACTTTCCAGTTATAAACACTACCTTGACTCTAACATTTGTTATAGCACATTATTGGTAATCTATACGTAATGTTTCGCTCGATTTAAAACTGATTTAAAGTGTTTGAAGCGCATCACCCCTTTTAGCATTGTCTGCAATGGGAGAATGGAGTGCCAGGAAATGGAAGCGCAGCATCAGACTTAACTAGTGATGGACTAGCAACCTGTCCAGGGTGTACCCCCGCCTCTCGGCCGATGTGCAATAGTGATAGGCTGGTGATAGAACCGAAAAGGGAATGAGTGGTTGGAAAATGAATGAATGAATGAATGTTCAGTTTCTAATTTATTTTGAATGTGCACTTCTTTATTTAAATAAAGGAATTTCGTACACGCGGCTCACCCGTCAGCGGCCGATCTGTATCATTCACATATCTCAATTAAACACGTCTTTGCGTTGACTTAACATGTAAACCGCGCAAACCACGTTCGATGTGAAACATAGTTTGCTAAAGGCAAAGCCATTACATTTTTTTTAAGTATATGTACACAGAAGTTAAATTTACTGTGATGTAAGGGGGCGCCATCTGAAATCTTGCTAAGGGTGCCGAATTGGTTTGGGCCGGCCCTTGTGCAGATCCTAACACTTTCAAAATGTAAGAGAAAACTAAAAAGAGTGCATACTGCTTTGGAAGGTAAGAATAATTCCTGAATGAGTAATAGCACAACATAAATAGTAAAAAGCAAAGAGTTTATTAAGTATTATTAATATATTGCTAACATTTTGGTTTAACACACTTACTAAACACACACTTAACAAAACTTACTAGTGAACTACTGAAATATTATTTTAATGTTATAAAACTATCATCATCCATTGATTTAATTATTCATTTATTATAAATCATTCATTTAATGATTTATATTTGTAATTTATTATTGTAATTTCGTATAATGGTTATAATAATTTACAGGGAAACCGTATCAACTCTTAAAGTTTGTTGTCAGGTATATAGCGGGCTGCACAACATCATCTCATGCGAGTTTCAGGCCCATGATGTACAGTTTGCACAATGCTTGACTCTAATATACATGTCTTTTTCAAAGAGGACATAAAGCAATCATTTAATCTGCTAAACTGAATATTTCCCACTTTGTTTCTAAGATAAAAGCCATACACAATTTCCAAAACAAACTGCTTCTCTTCAACACAAGCATTGTGCAAATCCTTGACCTCTGCATGCTTTTCACTGAACCATCCAATCACTGCTGACATTCATTTATCAAAGACACACACTCTGATGCGGTATCACACTCCTCTCCAGGCAGGCTCAAAGCTGTGTGCACATGTAAGAGAGATAGAGTCTACTCACAGAGCTTTTTATATCCAGCAAACTCCCTGTGTGTAGTTTGTTTGTGTGTGAAAATTATTCATATAAACCACACTGGACCCATAACCGCCATGTCCCCATAAACACACACACACACGCACACACACACAAGAGCCAGGCCTGTCGGCACCCAGGCTCATTGATCAGGCTGTGTGTTGGCGTGTCTGATGTTTAATTCATGGCAGATTTACATTGTGTTTGAAAAGAGGGAACTGATATATGCTGATAGCTTTTGATGAGATGCGGGAGGAAGAGGTTGCATGGCTGGCTGGACTGAACCCAGCATGTCTCTTCATTCTGTGATGGCACGTTAGATTGAACCTGTCTGCTTCTGTATCAAAGTTCAATACTCCATTAGGTTTAGTTTATAAGTGCTGGCTGCCATCATCACTGAGGTCAGACTGTACAGCTACGAGTCACTCAAAGCAATCAGAAAGCAACAAGATTTATGCTGAATGTCAGATGTGAGTAAGCAGGTAAATATTCCGTAGTATCAAATACTCATGGACACAACCCCAAGCAGAGACTGCAAACGATGTTTAGCTCCTTTAATCTCGTTCACATATTACAGACACATAAACTCGAAGCCTGTTTGAAATGTCATTGCTTCAGGTAGCGTTTGAGAGATTTTTAATGTCAACTGTCGCACTGTGAGCACACATGACACAACCTCTGAAAACGTATTGCTGTGAAATAAATACTTTTATGTTTTCCCACAAAGAAATTGTTTCATTATCTTAACAATATGCATCTGAAAAAAGTAACAAATATAAACTTCACTTGAACTTAAAAGAAAGAAATAAGTTTTGACCACATTTGAATACATTTTAATTGACACATTTAGCAGGTGCTTTTATCCAAAGCGACGTACAGTTCGGCAGTAAACACAACAAGCAGTGTGTTACAAGTAGGCGTAGGAATAGGCACGGGCCAGTATAGGATTCTGATGGAGAACCTCGGATCAAAATATCACGGTTGCACGGTATTGTAATTGCTGCTCTACATGGTTTTGTTTAAATAAAGAACTGTACAAAAAAAAGAACTGAGTATATTTGGTTTATGAAACATATAGAACATTTTGTAATATCAGGCAAAATAAGTAACATGAAATAAATAGCTAAAATCTTCTAAAATAAATAAAATTGCAGTGACGTGTGTTGTGTCTTTTTCAATAAACTACTGCTTTCCTGCTGGAACTACATCTGCTCTACAAAGAAAAACAAAGACAAAATAAATCTGTAACTAGTCTGTTTTTCTTATCTTTTAACTTATCTTTTAGTCAGTGTCCTTTTAAAAAAAAAGATGTGATGTGGTCATTTAGTTATATACTAGATTTAACAAAAACAACTATTTACATGATTTAATTTTTGCGTGTGTAAAAACAAATAGTACAGCTAAAATATAAAAATAATGCTCTGAAATAAGTTTTAATTTCAGTGTTGATGCATGTGTATTAACAACGATGGGAGAGAACACAGGAACTTCTGGGTTACTGCATTTTACCAAGAAAGCTGGGTCGTTTTTTGACCCAACCCACGGGTTCATTTGACGGTCTGCTGTGTGAAATATAACCCACATTTTGAGTCACACTTTAACCCAACCATTGGATTCATTTGAATCAATTATTACCTTTATGTTTGGTTGTTAATGAAATCACCTAATGTGCATCAAACGCTGTGATTGGCTCGTTTGATCATGTGTCTTCAGCCGGGAAGGGCAGAAATAGAAGCATCCAGTCGTTTCTGAATTTAAACAGAACCAAAGTTTACCAGCAGAGAATTTCACATGGAGTGATTTCAGACAGAATTGCAGAGAACATTGTCTATGTTCTCAAACTGCGTCTCACAACCAAGCACTCGCAAGAAAGATTTGAAAACTGTTGCTGCGCAGGGTAGCACAAGACCGGGATTATAATCAGAAGGGGAGCACACAAGCTTTTAATTCACTATTGGGTCTAAATAACACAAAAAGAATCCCCCTTTTAACCGAAACCACTGTTTTTATTGCCGTCTATGCCTCTGCAACTTCACATTGCCCTTCATGTGGCTCTCTCATTGGCTGCAGATAATCACAAACATCGTTTCAGTCCAAACACACAGCACAATTGTGACTCGCCGACACACAAAGATATTTGAGAAGAATCTCGCTAGCATGTGACTCACACAGAGCATGTCTTTGGTCTGAAACCAGCTTTAATAAGAAGTGGTTAGTTTTCCAGAAAACTAATAGTTTGGCTTTATATTGACAGATAAGAGATTGCTCATCCTTTTTCTCCATAAAACACGATGAATTGCATCTGTGCCACCGTGTGGCATGGAGTGAATTACAGTGGGTTGCGTCAAAGCAACTCAAACATGACGTCAGCTTACCATTCGCCCCTATCCAATTCCGCATAATGCCTTGCGCGCAGGCATTTACGGTTTTCAAACAGAATTGCAGAAATGAAATCCCCACAAATTCAGGGCCGTAAATTAAATAAAGGGGGGATTTTTTTTCAGCTCCAGGCTGTGCAAAAAAGAGGAAGATATGACTCAGGAGAGGAAATGGTCCTATTTCCTTTAAAAAACTCTAAATGTCTTAAACTTTGGATAAAGGCAATAGCCACACAATCTTTAATCTAAGTTGCATAAATGCGAGGATAACATCAGAGATGCATAAATGCATGTCTCGAACTACTTATTAAACAAACGAAGAGTCATTTAGTGAAGTATGAGCTAACAATTTATTTAAAGTTGCAACAATAGCTGTTTTGAATCTCCTGTCAAATTAATTTTAACTTTAAACAAAAACCAATCTACGCAATTTAATATTAGTTGTTTGTTCCCCTATTCAATTATTAACCCGTTTGCGCTAGTGAAAGAACATTTGAGAGCAAAAGTAAAAAAAAAAAGGAAGAGTGAATGTCATGTGTCGTATGTTATCCAATAGTCTGAAAATGCCAATCATGCTAGATGTGCAGTCCTCTTCCAATCCATGGCCGTCTGAATTTAGCTTTTTTGACTTTAGGGGAGTTGTGGGGGTTCACTTCTTTGGCCATCCTTTACTTAAACTATTGCTGAGTCTTGCTGGCTGAGGATCTACTCCACAATCACATGTACGCGCCTCCTAGGCCTGCACTAGCCGCTGCTAGTTGTTCAGACAGTTTGTATTACGTTCAGACAGTTTGTATTCAGTATGGAAAGAACTGAAACCTATGGAACCCTGCTGCTGCAGCTCCAGGGAATAAGCAAATGGATGGAGACAGGCAAAGAGATGAGGAAAAACTGGAGCCAGTAAAAACTGTACAGAGTTTACTAGCATTTGAGAACAATGCTAATTTTTGTGTGGCAGGCAGGCCAAAAGTCATTCCTGAAGGACAACAGCTTAGGTTGACAGTTTAGGTTCAAATTTGATGAATCACAGCTCAACAAGCTCTATTTGAAGCTAGACTACCTAGGGTTAGGACAAGGAGATGCTCGAACCAGAAGATGACGTGAGGTGTAAGTGAGATGAGTAATCCATTGCTATATAAAACCTCCCTCTATTCAAGGGGAGTGTGTTCCAACTACGGCGGATCACAGTCCTCAGCCTCCTCGGGAAAGTCTATTCCATTGTACTGGAGAGGAGAGTTTAGCCGATAGTCGAGCCTCGGATGCAGGAGGAACAATGCAGGTTCCGACCTGGTCATGGAACACTGGACCAGCTCTTTAGCCTCTGCAGGGTCCTCAAGGGATCATGGGAGTTCGCCCAACCTGTCGACATGTGCTTTGTGGATTTGAAGAAGGCATTTGACTGTATCCCCAATGTTGTTCTGTGGGAGGTGCTCTGGGAGTATGGGTTCCGGGGCCCTTTGCTAAGGGCTGTCCGGTCCCTGTACGACCAGAGCAGGAGCTTGGTTCGCATTGCTGGCACCAAGTCAGACCTGTTCCCAGTGTGCACTGGCCTCAGGCAGGGCTGCCCTTTGTCATCGGTTCTGTTCATAGTTTTTATGGACAGAATCTCTAGCCGCTGCCAGGGGCTGGAGGGGGTCTGGTTCGGTGGTCTCAAGTTTCGTCTCTGCTGTTTGCAGATGACATTATACTGTAGATGCTGGGCCTAGACCTGCAGCATGTGCTGGGGCAGTTTGAACCCGCATGTGAAGCGGATGGCATGAGGATCAGCACCTCCAAGTTTGAGGCCATGGTTCTTGACCGGAAAAGGGTTCCCCGCCCTCTCCAGATTGGTGGAGAGTTGCCTCAAGTGGTGAAGTGTGTCCTGACTCATCCCATTCTGCGCATGTGCGTGGCGAGTTGAGCGTGGTGCGACAGAGCGCTGAGAGCGGTTGGCTTTTTTACCTTAATTGGCTCTAAGTGCTCGAGTGATCCTAGGAGCTATGTTGCCGGGGGCTTATTGCCCCTGGTAGGGTCTCCCATGGCAAACAGGTCCTAGGTGACGGGTCAGACTAAGAGCGGTTCAAAAGCCCCTTATGACTGAAAAATCGATCATATCCGCGACGTCGCCCGGATTGGCGCTACCGGGGTCCCACCCTGGAGCCAGGCCTAGGGTCGGGGCTCGTATGCGAGCGCCTGGTGGCCGGGTCTTTTCCCGTGGGACCCGGCCGGGCCCAGCCCGAAAAGGCCACGTGGGATTACCCTCCATGGACCCACCACCCGCAGGAGGGACCGTAAGGGGCCGGTGCATTGTGATCTGGGCAGCAGACGAAGGCGGGGATCTCGGCGGCCCAATCTATGGACACAGAAACTAGCTCTGGGGACATGGAATGTCACCTCGCTAGGAGGAAAGGAGCCTGAGCTTGTGCGGGAGGTGGAGCGTTACCGGCTAGATATTGTCGGGCTCACCTCCACGCACAGCCTGGGCTCTGGAATCCAGCTTCTCGAGAGGGGCTGGTCTCTCCACTACTCTGGTGTCCCCCGTGGGGAGAGGCGGCGAGCTGGTGTAGGCCTGCTCATAGCCCCCCAGCTTTGCAGCCATGTTTTGGAGTTCTCCCCTGTGAGCGAGAGGGTTGCATCCCTCCGCCTTCGGGTGGGGGGTAGGTCTCTAACTATTGTTTCGGTCTACGGACCGAACAGTAGCGTGGAGTACCCGGCCTTCTTGGAGTCCCTGGGAGGGGTGCTGGAAAGTGCTCCAACTGGGGACTCCATCGTTCTCCTGGGGGACTTCAATGCACATGTGGGGGATGACAGTGTCACCTGGAGAGGCGTGATTGGGAGGAATGGCCTCCCCGATCGGAACCCGAGTGGTGTTCTGTTATTGGACTTCTGTGCACGTCACGGTTTGTCCATAACAAACACCATGTTCAAGCACAAAGGTGTCCACCTGTGCACGTGGCACCAGGACACCTTAGGCCGGAGGTCGATGATCGACTTTGTAGTCGTATCATCTGACCTAAGGCCATGTGTTTTGGACACTCGGGTGAAGAGAGGGGCTGAGCTGTCAACCGATCACTACCTGGTGGTGAGTTGGATCCGCTGGTTGGGGAGGAGACCAGAAAGACTTGGCAGACCCAAACGCACAGTGAGGGTCTGCTGGGAACGTCTGGCCGAGCCCTCTGTCAGTGCGATCTTCAACTCCCACCTCCGGGAGAGCTTTGACCAGATACCGGGGGAGGCTGGTGACATGGAGTCCGAGTGGACCATGTTTTCCACCTCCATTGTCTCTGCAGCAGTTCGGAGCTGTGGCCATAAGGTCTCTGGTGCCTGTCGCGGCGGCAACCCCAGAACACGGTGGTGGACACCGGAAGTAAGGGATGCCGTCAAGCTGAAAAAGGAGTCCTATCTGGCCTGGTTGGCCTGTGGGACTCTGGACGCTGCTGACAGGTACCGGCAGGCCAAGCGAGCTGCAGCCCGTGCTGTGTTAGAGGCAAAAACTCGGACCTGGGAGGAGTTCGGGGAGGCCATGGAGGAAGACTATCGGTCGGCCTCAAGGAGATTCTGGCAAACTGTCCGGCGCCTCAGGAGGGGGAAACAGTGCCCCACCAACACTGTCTACAGTGGAGGCGGGGAGCTGTTGACCTCGACCAGGGATGTGGTCGGACGGTGGAAGGAATACTTTGAGGATCTCCTCAATCCCACTGCCACTTCTTCCATGGAGGAGGTGGAGGCTGGGGTATTTGAGGTGGACTCGTCCATCACCCAAGCCGAAGTTGCCGAGGTAGTCGATAAGCTCCTCGGTGGCAGGGCACCGGGGGTGGACGAGATCCGCCCTGAATACCTCAAGTGTCTAGATGCTGTGGGACTGTCCTGGCTGACACGTCTCTGCAGCATCGCGTGGCGGTTGGGGACAGTGCCTCTGGATTGGCAGACTGGGGTGGTGGTTCCTCTTTTTAAGAAGGGGGACCGGAGGGTGTGTTCCAACTATCGGGGGATCACACTTCTCAGCCTCCCCGGGAAAGTTTATTCCAAGGTACTGGAGAGGAGAGTGCGGCCGATAGTCGAACCCCGGATGCAGGAGGAACAATGCGGGTTTCGACCTGGTCGTGGAACACTGGACCAGCTCTATACCCTCTGCAGGGTCCTCGAAGGGTCATGGGAGTTTGCCCAACCGGTCCACATGTGCTTTGTGGATTTGGAGAAGGCGTTCGACCGTGTCCCCCGTGGGATTCTGTGGGAGGTGCTCTGGGAGTATGGGGTTAGGGGCCCTTTGCTAAGGGCTGTCCGATCATTGTACAACCAGAGCAGGAGCTTGGTCCGCATTGCCGGCACTAAGTCAGACCTGTTCCCAGTGCGCGTTGGCCTCCGGCAGGGCTGCCCTTTGTCACCAGTTCTGTTCATAGTTTTTATGGACAGAATCTCAAGGCGCAGCCAAGGGCCGGAGGGGGTCTGGTTCGGGGGCCTAAGGATTTCATCTCTGCTGTTTGCAGACGATGTTGTCTTGATGGCTTCTTCGGGCCTGCACCTGCAGCGTGCGCTGGGGCGGTTTGCAGCCGAGTGTGAAGCGGCTGGGATGAGGATCAGCACCTCCAAATCCGAGGCCATGGTTCTCGACCGGAAAAGGGTGGCTTGCCCTCTCCAGGTCAGTGGAGTTCTACTGCCCCAGGTGGAGGAGTTCAAGTATCTGGGGGTCCTGTTCACGAGTGAGGGGAAGATGGAGCATGAGATCGACAGATGGATCGGTGCAGCATCTGCAGTGATGCGGTCGCTGTATCGGTCTGTCGTGGTAAAAAAGGAGCTGAGCCGAAAGGCAAAGCTCTCGATTTACCGGTCGATCTATGTCCCTACTCTCACCTATGGCCATGAGCTTTGGGTCATGGCCGAAAGGACAAGATCCCGGATACAAGCGGCCGAAATGAGTTTCCTCCGCCGGGTGGTTGGGCGCTCACTTAGAGATCGGGTGAGAAGCTCCGTCACCCGGGAGGAGCTTGGAGTAGAGACGCTACTCCTTCACATCGAGAGAAGTCAGCTGAGGTGGCTCGGGCATCTGTTTCGGATGCCTCCTGGACGCCTCCCAGGGGAGGTGTTCCGGGCATGTCTCACAGGGAGGAGGCCCCGGGGAAGACCCAGGACACGCTGGAGAGACTATGTCTCGCAGCTGGCCTGGGAACGCCTCGGGATCCCTCCTGGGGAGTTGGAAGAAGTGTGCATGGAGAGGGAAGTCTGGGTGTCCCTGCTAAGACTGCTGCCCCCGCGACCCGGCCCCGGATAAGCGGAAGAAAATGGATGGATGGATGGCTCTAAAGCTTTTTTGTTGTTTGATTGCTTTAAGTTGTGTTTATTGTGTTTGTGAGTGAGTGAGTGCAGTGAAGCACCCCTGTGAGCGCGGGGAGGGCGCAGGTGTTGTTTGTTTGTTGTCTAACCAAGCTAGAGGCCTACCGTGCATCGTCACTACGTTGCTAAACATCCTGCAGCAACAAGGACTACAGGTTTGAGCGTACAATCCCGGAGCAGCGTCAGGCTACGGAGTTTCAGTTTGTCTGAAGCTTCGCTAGTCTGCCTTATGGAATCAAGTCATTATTCATCTGGTGATAACTCATGCGAAATGCATACGGTGGAAATGGAATTGGGGGCCGTGGAAAAACAAATCCGCGACCTGTTCGTGAAGCATGCCCAACTGAGAGAGCGGAAGGCAGCGTTGGAAACATCCCTGGTAGACGCTCACCGGGCTCAGGTGAGTGTAGAAGCTAATCCTCCCACCACCTCAACTCCCCGTGTTACCCTGCCAAGGCCCAGTGCACCGAGAACACGGCCCGCCGTGGTGTCAATTACTCCGGCGCCAGGACACCACAGACCCTGGGTGCAACATCAGCGAAAGACAAGAGCTCAGCCACGATCGTGGACATCACCACCACCAGCCTTCAAGATCTCGTAGCAGGACAGCTTCGCCCCTCTCCGCAAGACGGAGCGCGACACTGTCATTCTCCGCATGTCCGCTCTAAAGTAGCGAAAGGTAAGGCACACACTCGCTGTTTTGCCGGTGCTCGTGTGCTTGATATCGCTGGACAGGTTCCCACAATCCTGAATGAGAACGTCGGAGCTGTTTTTCTCCACGCTGGAACGAATGACACCGTGCTGAGGAAGTCAGAGATCCTCAAAAGGGACTTCAGAATTCTGGTGGAGACGGTACGCAGCACATCACCAACAACGAAGAATGCAGTTTCTGGACTCTGCCCACGTACAAGTGAGGAGCAGAGAAGTTTAGTAGATTGTTTTGTTTTGAATGGCTACAATTATGGTGTCAAGAGCAAAAATTATTGTTTATTAACAACTGGAATCTCTTCTGGGGGCGTCCTAGGTTCTTCCGTCCAGATTAGTTTTATTAGATCTCAGTGCTGCATTCAATCTAGCCACAGGGGTTGCAAGCCAGTGACTTCTGTGCCGGTCCCAAGCCCGGATAAATAGAGAGGGTTGCGTCAGGAAGGGCATCCGGCGTAAAATATGCCAAAAACCAAATATGCGAGTCACCAAATCGATTTTCATACCGGATCGGTCGAGGCCCGGGTTAACAACGACCGCCTCCGGTGCTGTTGACTTACAGGGTGCCGGTGGAAATTGGACTACTGTTTGTCGAAGAAGGAGAGGAGGGAGAAGGATTCGTCGACAGAAAGAGAACAGGAAAGGCAGGAGTGTAGATCTGGGACTCTTAACGTTGGTACAATGACAGGGAAGGGTAGGGAGCTGTCGGACATGATGGAGAGAAGGAAGGTAGATATTCTGTGCGTGCAGGAGACCAGGTGGAAGGGTAGCAAAGCGCGTAGTATTGGAGGGGGATACAAACTGTTTGGTGTGGATAGGAAGAGAAATAGTTGGAGTGATCCTGAAGGAGGAGTTTGTAAGGCATGTTTTAGAGGTGAAAAGAGTGTCAGACAGGGTGATCAGTTTGAAGATAGAAATTGAAGGGGTGATGTTGAATGTAGTGAGTGGTTATGCTCCACAAGTAGGCTGTAAGTTGGAAGAGAAGGAGAGATTTTGGAGTGAGTTGGATGAGGTGATTGAGAGTGTTCCCAGAGGGGAGAGAGTAGTAGTGGGAGCAGATTTCAATGGGCATGTTGGCGAGGGCAACAGAGGTGATGAGGAGGTGATGGGCAGGTTCGGTGTTAAGGAAAGGAACCTAGAAGGACAGATGGTGGTGGACTTTGCCAAGAGGATGGAAATGGCTGTAGTTAATACTTATTTCCAGAAGAGGGAGGAACATAGAGTTACCTACAAGAGTGGAGGGAGGAGTACGCAGGTAGACTACATCCTTTGTAGACGAGCCAATCTGAGAGAGATCAGAGACTGTAAAGTAGTGGTAGGAGAGAGTGTAGCCAGACAGCATCGGATGGTGATGTGTAGGATGTTTCTGGTGGTCAGGAAGAAGAGAAGAGGAAAGATTGAAAAGAAGACCAAGTGGTGGAAGTTGAAAAAGGAAGAATATTGTGAGGAATTCAGACAGAAGCTGAGACAGGCTTTGGGTGGTCAGGAAGAGCTTCCAGATGACTGGGAAACTACAGCAGAATTGATCAGGGAGACAGGAAGAAAGGTGCTAGGTGTGTCAGCTGGAAGGAGGAAAGAAGATAAAGAAACATGGTGGTGGAATGAGGAAGTACAGGACATCATCCAGAGGAAGAGGCTAGCTAAAAAGAAGTGGGACATTGAAAGGACTGAAGAAAGTAGACAGGACTACAAGGAATCGCAGCGCAGAGTGAAGAGGGAGGTGGCCAAACAGAAAGCATATGATGAGTTGTATGCCAGGTTAGACACTAGGGAAGGCGAGAAGGAATTGTATAGATTAGCGAGACAGAGAGACAGAGATGGGAAGGATGTGCAACAGATAAGGGTGATTAAAGATTGAGATGGAAAGGTGCTAACAAGTGAGGAGAGTGTGCTGAGAAGATGGAAGGAGTATTTTGAGGAGTTGATGAATGAGGAGAATGAAAGGGAAAGAAGGCAGGAAGAGGTGAATATTGTAGAGCAGGAAGTTGAAAAGATTAGAAAGGATGAGGTGAGGAAGGGTCTGGGGAGAATGAAGAGTGGAAAGGCTGTTGGTCCAGATGACATACCAGTGGAGGTGTGGAAGTGTCTAGGAGACAGCAGTGGAGTTCCTTTCTAGGTTATTCAACAGGATTTTAGAGAGTAAGAAGATGCCTGAGGAATGGAGGAGAAGTGTCCTAGTACCAATCTTTAAGAACAAGGGTGATGTGCACAGTTGTAACAACTACAGAGGCATAAAGTTGATGTGCCACACAATGAAACTTTGGGAAAGAGTAGTGGAAGCTAGGCTAAGAAGAGAAGTGGATATTTGTGAGCAGCAGTATGGCTTCATGCCCAGGAAGAGCACGACTGATGCAATTTTTGCTCTGAGATTGTTAATGGAGAAGTACAGAGATGGTCAGAAAGAGCTTCACTGCGTCTTTGTGGATTTAGAAAAAGCGTATGACAGGGTGCCAAGAGAAGAGCTATGGTCCTGTATGAGGAGGTCAGGAGTGGCAGAGAAGTACGTCAGAGTAGTTCAGGATATGTATGAGAGAAGTAAGACAGCAGTGAGATGTGCTGTAGGTCAGACAAAGGAGTTCAAGGTGGAGGTGGGGCTACATCAAGGATCAGCTTTGAGTCCCTTCTTATTTGCTATGGTGATGGACAGGTTGACAGATGAGGTCAGGCAGGAATTTCCATGGACAATGATGTTTGCAGATGACATTGTGATTTGTAGTGAGAGCAGAGAGCAGGTGGAGGAACACCTGGAAAGTTGGAGGTCAGCTCTAGAAAGAAGAGGAATGAAAGTCAGTCGCAGCAAGACAGAATACATGTGTTTGAACGAGAGGGAGGGAAATAGAACAGTGAGGCTACAGGGGGCTGAGGTCAAGAAGGTGCAGGAGTTTAGGTATTTGGGGTCAACAGTCCAGTGTGACGGGGAGTGTGGAAAAGAGGTGAAGAGACGAGTGCAGGCAGGTTGGAGTGGGTGGAGAAAAGTGTCAGGGGTGTTGTGTGACAGAAGAGTGTCAGCAAGAGTCAAAGGAAAGGTGTACAGAACAGTAGTGAGACCAGCTATGATGTATGGGTTGGAGACTGTGGCAGTAAAGAAGAGACAAGAGGCAGAGCTGGAAGTAGCAGAGATGAGGATGTTGAGGTTCAGTTTAGGAGTGACGAGGATGGACAAGATTAGGAACGAGCACATCAGAGGGACAGCTCAGGTTGGTTGTTTTGGAGACAAAGTCAGAGAGGCCAGGTTGAGATGGTTTGGACATGTGCAGAGGAGGGATAGTGGTTATATTGGAAGAAGGATGCTGGAGATGGAGATGCCAGGCAAGAGGTCAAGAGGAAGACCAAAGAGGAGATATATGGATGTGCTGAAAGAGGACATGAAGGTAGTTGGTGCAAGAGTAGAGGATACTGAGGATAGAGTTAGGTGGAAAACGATGATTCGTTGTGGCGACCCCTAAACTGGGAACAGCCGAAAGTAAAAGAAGAAGAAGAAGATCTCAGTGCTGCATTCGACACTATTGATCATGACCTCCTATTAGATCGCTTACAAAATCTCATAGGCATTCAGGGATCAGCATTAAAATGGTTTAAATCATATCTGTCTGATCGTTACCAGTTTGTAGATTTAAATGGAGAACATTTTACATTAATGCAAGTAAAACATGGGGTTCCACAAGGGTCTGTTCTAGGACCCCTGCTTTTCACATTATACATGCTTCCCATAGGTAATATTATTAGAAAGCATGGAATTAGCTTCCACTGCTGCGCTGATGATACCCAGATGTATATCTCCTCAAAACCGGGAGAAGCATCACACTTGGCGAGGTTAACCGAGTGTGTTAAAGACTTAAAAGTTTGGACGGCTCATAACTTTCTTCTATTAAATCTTGATAAAACAAAGATCTTGCTCATCGGCAACAAGAACAGCACACAGAACACCCAGCATTTAAATTTTAGTTTAGAGGGATGTACTGTAATCGCTAGTTCCACAGTAAGGGACCTGGGAGTTATCTTAGACAGCGACTTATCTTTTAAAAATCACTTCTTTCAACTCAGAAATATTTCAAAACTTAGAAACATGTTATCGTTATCTGATGCAGAGAAGCTCGTCCATGCGTTCATGACCTCGAGACTAGATTATTGTAATGCATTACTAGGCGGTTGTTCAGTATCATTAATAAATAAGTTACAGTTAGTGCAGAATGCAGCAGCTAGAGTTCTAACTAGAACAAAGAAATATGACCATATAACCCCAGTTTTATCGTCTTTACATTGACTACCCGTCAAATTTCGCATTGATTACAAAATAATGCTATTAACTTACAAAGCCCTAAACAGATTTGCGCCCAGTTATCTATCAAACCTCCTAACACGGTACAACCCCACACGCACTTTAAGATCCCAAAACTCTGGACTTCTAGTAGTTCCTAGAATAGCAAAGAGCACTAAAGGCGGCAGAGCGTTTTCTCAATTAGCCTCTAAACTCTGGAAAAGCCTCCCTGACAGCGTCCGTGGCTCAGACTCTTTCGCCCAGTTTAAGTGTAGATTAAAGACGTATCTTTTAAGCAAGGCCTATACTTAACACCTCGCATAATTTCAAATTTACATTAAATTGTATAAATATTATGAACAGCAGCTACGCTAATTCCGCTCCGCTCTTTTTTTCCATACTCATCCCGAGACTCCTGGAGGCTCCGCCCACCAGCTCCTCACCCTAACAACCAGATTCACCTGGAGATGTTCCGGCGCCCCTGGACCTACACCTAACACAGTCATCATCTGTTTGTACTATATCATCTGTTTATACTACCATATCATCTGTTTATACTATAGTTTATATTTATCACACTGCTGTTGTCGCTCAAATGAGGATGGGTTCCCCTTTTGAGTCCGGTTCCTCTCAAGGTTTCTTCCAAAAAGGGAGTTTTTCCTTGCCACAATCGCCCCAGGCTTGCTCATCAGGGACATATACACCACTTATTAATTTTTTCTCTTTTTAGAGTTTAAACTTGTTGGTTTTCTGTAAAGCTGCTTTGAGACAATGTCCGTTGCGCTTGAACATTGTATTGGTATGCGCCATTTGATCTATGTTCCTACCCTCACCTATGGTCATGAGCTTTGGGTCATGACCAAAAGGACAAGATCCCAGATACAAGTGGCCGAAATATGTTTCCTCCTCAGTGTGGCTGGGCGCTCCCTTAGAGAAAGGGAGTCAAGCTCCATCACTCGGGAAGAGCCCAGAGTTGAGCCGCTGCTCCACCAAATCGAGAGGAGTCACCTGAGGTGGCTCGGGCATCTGTTCCGGATTCCCCCCTGACGCATCCAGGGGGAGGTGTTCCAGGCATATCCCACTGGGAGGAGGCCCCAGGGAAGACCTAGGACATGCTAGAAGGACTATATCTCCCGGCTGGCCTGGGAACACCCCAGGGTGCCTCCTGAGGAGTTGGAAGAAGTTTCTGTGGAGAGGCAAGTCTGGGCGAAGATGGATGGATGGAACCTCCCCTTGAACCTTCCCATCCTGCCTCTAATCCTTTTGGATGGGAAGGTGTGCACCTCAAAGGTTCTTCACTGATGAACTGTTGTTTTGTTGTCCTGTGTAATGAGTGCAGTGTAACACTGATGCACATTCCAATCACGGTTCAAAGCAGCCTTTTTTAAAAGGTATAATAAAAAGGTTCTTGGGAAAGAGAAAAGTGGAAAAGATCTCAAAAAATGTTTCAAAATGAACCTGTGCCATTATATCCAATGAGTGAAAGGTGTTTGTGATCAGAAACAAGGGAACAAAAGTGAAACCTTTTCATACTAGAGATTACTAGGGAAAAGTGTTCGGATTCTGTTAATTGTTATCAACATTTTCTAATGTTTTCATGATCACAGAAAACATTAGAAAAAACCCATTGTAGCACTGACAAAAAAAAATAATTCTAGACCTACGCTCAGGCTACAAGAACATTGTCACAAAACTTTGTGAAAAGGTATCTAAAGTTGGTGACCTAAAAAAAGAAATGCAAAATATCTGGGGTTCCATGAAAAAGCCCACCTCACGTTGAAAAGGAACAGTTAGTAACCAGCCCAAAACCACAAGGATCTTGAGTCGAGCCAGCTCCCCTGTGATTCCGGCAACAAGTCCACGTCAGAGCGACCATCAGCATACCCAGATTAAAACCCCTGTCAGTACATCTGGGAGTCTGGCGGAAGCTTCCCAGGGCCTCTCAGTGATCATCCAGACAAACTGGCAGGGCTACATGACCCAGTTTGTGATCAAGCCCCCACAGTTTTCGAGGCGTGGTTTATCCTCTGTCCCTCAGACATGAGCCTCATTCCTGTTAGAGGAGATTGATGTACTTTTATACAGGAATAGTCGAGCCAGTCCCAACAGGTAAATCGTTACCTGGCCAAGTTTTGATTAAAATACTGACAATCTCCTGCATTCTACAGTGTGTTTCTCCAGGTGATTGTTTCACACCATAGACCTGGAGGACATGTAGTGGTACTTTACGTAGAGGTGCTTCGTCCATGCAGACCTTGTGGTGGAAAATGAGGCAAAAATATCAAGGAGTCGAATTATGAATTGACAAAATCACAAATTATTTATTCAGGATGCATGCAACAGTTTTTATATAGCAGATCAAACCCAAAGATGTTGCGTTGGTTGCATACCCTTCGGGCATGGCAATAAGTCTTAAATACAATACAAAGATGGGCTGATCCCAGACATTGACAAATCAAATTAACAGATGAGAAAAACACGTTTACAGAACCACGTAAAGTTAGCAGTTTAAATGTTCAAAGATAATGTCATGACAAATGTCAGGTCGCTCTGTACACAAAAACTGGAAGACTAGTCACGCAGGCATTAATTTAAAAACAGAATAGTCAAGCAGGAAAGATACTGAAGCATTAAGGATTTAAAACAGTTAAACTATTTAAACCTAATGAGAAAATAATTATCGCAACCATAACCTTTGTAGGTTCTGTGTCGAAGGTCAGGCATACTAGTACCTTGTTCTAGCCCCCTGGTCTGTTCCCCTTCCCTCTCCCCCTCAGTCGACTGCCACATTAAAATGGCGAATTTTCTCTCTCCCACGACTGATCCCATCAGATGTCTTTATGACACAATACATATACAGTTTCCTCCTTCAGGAATATTGATTTAGGTAAAAAAAACTTTAAAAAAGAAAAATGTTTATAGAGCCAGTGCCTAAATCCAGAGCTGGTCTGTCATTGAAACAATCATCTGATTAGAGGCTTAAGTCTTAGGATGACGCGCCGGAGTGAACATGGCCTTGCAATAAACTGGCTCTATTGTACCCTTGCTTTTCACCAAAGTGAGCAGGAATAGGAATTACCAGGCTCGAGACATTAAGTGAAAGACACAGTAGATGAATGAATCAATTTATACATCAACACCAGGCTTATTTGACCGAACCTGATTGAGAAGACAAACTGAGCATTGCTGCCAACAAATGAAATGAATTATAGAGATTGACAGTCGAATTAAAATATTACAGATAGCACTTTAATTATGTAACAATCAATAGGGAATTTATGTGACTCTGTGACATTATTCCAAAAAATTATTATGTACATTGAATATTATTCAAACAGAACAGAGGCTTAACAGAATGTAATTATCACAGCAGGCATGTTACTTTATTCAACCATTCTAATAGCAAAGCCACACTGAGAAACTCAAACCCTGCAAAGCTGCAAATAAATATTTGTGACATCTATCTGTCAATGTACACTAGGAGTTGGGATGAAGGCTCATGGAGATTTGGCACTAGAGGGCAGCAGGATTGTGTCAAAACGACATGCAGTTAGTGTTGAAATAAAAGGAAAGAACCTTCCCTTCCTTCACAGCTTGCTGCCTGCAGCTCTTAATTTTGACGTCTAATTTTTAGGAAACGTGTTTATTTCATTGCAGCATCCACTGTCATAATGTGATGACTTCAGTCTATGATGACAGACCTATTACAAGCCACCATCACATGAGAAAAAGGAAGACACCTCGGTTTCAATGCTAGATTTTCTGAAAGTATTCTGTTCCTTTTAGACATTGAGAACAGGATACAGATCCATGTATTTCACCGGCTTATTAATAATCCATATGATTCTTAAGCTACTTCACTCGATTCATATTTCATGTATAAAGAAATCCACTGTTTAAAACTAGAATTTATAAGAGACCTCTGCTAAAAAATCCCAGATATTTAAAAGTAAAAAAGCCATCTGTGCGTGTGTGCATGTGTGTGTGTGCGTGCGTGTGTGTGTGTGTGTGTTTGTGTATATGTCAAAAAAAGATAACCTATAATGTAAGTAAATAAATACAGAGAGCGTGTGTGTGTGTGTGTGTGTGTGTGTGTGTGTGCGCGTGTAAGCTTTAATTTAGTCTTTTTTACCCTCAAGGGCTGAGAAACATTGTTTTTCTAATAGATTGTTTAACGAAACATTAAGACTTGCATAGCAGCCGTGTGTTAATACGAAGGGTCTATTTTTTCTCACGGAAGAATTTGCTCGGTGAAGGGCTGTCATCGATGCACGCCTCCGGTAAAATACTGTCATGTAAAGGGCACCTTTTGTTTTTCTTATAAAGTGATGATGCTGCTCACAGAATTGCAGTGGGCAAAATGCTGATAGTATCGTTAATATTGTTGTGCTGACCTTCGGTTACGACCCAGCTCAGATTCCCTGTTTGTGAACAATCCAACGGTTGGTGAGTTCTGCTTCATATTTAACTGGAAGCGGATCAAAGGATCAAAATACGATCCTTACAAAGGATCAAAATACGACCTTGCTAAAAACGCTTGGCTGCCACAAGATAGTTACACCTGTGGACACCTTTCTGATACCTTTTCTGAAAATCAAGATGTCACAAAAAATGTGCACTGGTAGTACTCTAAATAAACATGCACACACACAAAAAGGAGAGCTCATATAGAAAAATATAACTAATTACATTATTATATAAAGCATTAAAATTAAATTCAGTTTTAAAATATATACATTAGTTTTAAATGATCAAAGTGTCAAAACAATTCTCATTTTTATTAAATTCTGCAGAATGCCTGGTGATTAATATCCTTGGGCCCTCCAGGGTTAAAGGTTTGCGATGAAGAAGCACAATCCTAGCCTCTTAACCCACAGATTCTTCCTCCGGATGAAGGTGGCCATTTAAAATGACAAATGTCTAGTTTTAATGTGATGAGCAAGAGATCACTGGTCTCTAGAAAATGCATGTTAAACTGGATCATGACACCATTAGGCATGGTAAAGAGAAACCCATCTGCATAAAGCATAATCTATAAGGTTTTAACAAACATACAAAAACGTTCATATAAACCTAAAAACTTATATAACTACACGGTAAAATAGAAAATGGCATTTGTGTCATAAAAGAGATTAATAGATTAATTATGTCATAGAATAGATTAAACCGGGAAGAGTTCAGTCGTGAACTGTATGAGTGAATCGAAGGGGTTAAAAGTTCAAAGCTCATGATTCTCGTTCACACACTTGATGTCCCAATGCTTGGAGGTGAACTGACCAACCCTGCCCAAAAGATTTAATAATTATTATAATTAATGATTATACGTGATAAATTATTGACAAAAATGAGTAATCCTTCAGTGTGCATCAATATAATAAAAGAACAATAAAAACAAAGAATTGAGGGACATGATCAGGGGTTAACAAACATTGACACAGGTTGATCAGTTAACAAGGAAGGAATAATAATGAAGAGGAAATTACAATGCAACCAGTAAGGTGCAAACAAAAAGTGAAGAGTAAAGTTGCGGTGACACAACTATGTGAAAAAAACTGTGAAAGCAGAAGCTCCTGCCTACGTGGATTCTGTTCAGCTGGAGGGTGACCCCACAAAGACTTTTCTCTTCAAATAAACCCAATCAGCAGCATATTTTATAAAAAGAAGCAAAAGCATATTGTTATTTGTTTTCTCACAGACAACACAGGTAATTTTAGTCTCTCCACAACAGATTTAGAGAACACTTTAAAAATGTCAGCAAAATTGGCACTTTATGCAGCACAAATAATATATCTGTAAAACTTTCATGACGAAGGAACATCCTGTTGTTTGCAAAGTTTGGGAAACTACTTTTTGAAGACCTCTTGAACATTTTAGTTCACCAGTCACAGCACCACTAGATTTACCTGCTCCCTTTCGGTCTAGACGCAGATGGCCTCAAAGCCTCGACTATGGGAGGAGCCGAACCTGGGGGGAGTTGGAGCCGAATATTTAACGGGCAAATTGTTTGTGAGTGAAGTTGATTAACAATCACGTTGATTAGCAATCAACTGCTCTATAAGAGCAGAGCGTAGCTCTACACTCATTCTGCCTTCTTCCTCGGAGCAAATGGTGGTTGCTTTGTATTTCGATGCTCTTTACAAGCTGAAATATCAAAGGTTGCTTTCCTCTGCGCTTGATGTGCTGCTGCTAGCCCAGATAGCTACGCCATCTTATCGCGGCACCTCTGATTCACAGCTAGAGCCTGTCAGTGTCTTCAGATTTTGTCCTGTAAACGTCCGTTTTTCCCGACAATGGGCAAAATCTGCATTTCTTCTGGCTGCGGTGGTTTTATCTCATCGAAGGACGGTCACGAGTGGTACGTGGAGTGTTTTCAGCTTCAAACACGCCTGCATTGCTCTCGTGAGGCGTGAGTGTTTGCACTCTGCCAAGCCGCACACTGGGGTACAGGAGATCCTTTTTCGAGGAACAGGACACAGAGGATTCGGCTTCTGGCGCTCCGCTTACTCGGGCTGGGTCAACTTGTGCCCCAGATGTGCTTCCCATCTGGTCTACGGGGAATCCCGGTGTTGCTCCGGCTTCACCGATTTCCCCGTATGATCCTGTCGACGATCTGCTATCCATCGCAGCATCGGAAGGGGCGCTTTCTTCGGTGTCTTCGGACCCAGAACTGCCACCCTCCGGGGTCGTGGCTGAACCAGAACCTGAAGTTACAGCAATGCTCTCTAAAGCCGCGGCGGCGATCGGTTTAGAGGTGCCTTCGCCCTCTGAATCGGCTCCGTCGTGGTTGGATGACTGGTACTTCAGCAAGCGCCGGGACGTGGCTCCCTGCCCGCCGCTAGTACCTTTCTTCCCAGAGGTGCATGACGAGCTGACAAAAATCTGGCAGGCTCCCCTGTCGTAGCTCCTCCCCCTTCGCCACTCTGGCGCAAGCTGCAGCTAGGGGTTACAGCGTGATTCCGCGAGTGGAGCAGGCTGTCGTGGTGCACCTGTGCTCGAACAGTGCTGCCGCTTGGCGATTGCGCCCAGGTGTCTACTTCAAAGCCGGGAAGTTCTCGTCAGACCTGATGATGAAGGCTTATTCGGCTGCAGGTCAAGCTGCAGCTGCTTTGCATGCCATGGTGAATTTTCAGGTCTACCAGGCCAAAGTCCTCCGTGACATGCACCAGAGTAGTGGTGGCGGCATCAAGTCTTTGCAAGACTTGCGCTCTGCCAGGGATCTCGCTCTCGAGCAACGAAATCCACAGCGCAGAGCATTGGCCGCACGATGTCCACGTTAGTGTTCCAGGAACGCCATCTTTGGCTGGAAGAGGCATCGATGCTCACCGAGGACCATAACAGGTTCCTTGACACGCCTATTTCCCCAGATTGCCTCTTTGGCGTCGCCGTGGACGACTTTGCGTCGAAGGTCTCCACGATCAGGAAGCAGGCGGAGGATCTGGGCGAGCTCATGGTTCCGCGCCGTTACAAGGCAGGGTTCCACTATGCTCGGTGTGGAACCCTCTCCTAGGGAAAGGGAACGTCTAGGTTACTTTCGTAACCCGTGTTTCCTGAAGGAGGGAACGCAGACGTCCCTTGGCCATGTACTTCAAGTCGCTGATCTGAGGTGCCATAGAGGTAAGTAGGTTCGGCTCCTCGGAAGAAAGCCGAATGAGTGTAGAGCTACACTCTGCTCTTATAGAGCAGTTGATTGCTAATCAACATGATTGTTAATCAACTTAACTCGCAAATCAATTTACCCGTTAAATATTCGGCTCCACCTCCCCTCAGGCTCAGCTCCTCCAATAGTCGAGACTTCGTCGACGAAAGTAACCTAGACGTTACCGTATTTTTCGGCTCATAAGACACACCGGCACATAAGACGCACCGAATTTTAAAAGAGGAAGATCTAGAAAAAAAGATTCTGAACCAAATACTTTTGTATTTTATTTTAACTGTGTAAAAGTTAACAGCCAAACAAGTAACATGAACATACAGTAAACAGTAAAAGTAACAAAAAAAAGGCTGTAATGTTTTTCTTTGCCCCCACTCATCACTCTAAAGTCCACCATTAGTAATACCGTAATAGCCAGTAACATTGTCACTACATTACTAATAATAGCCAGTAACATTGTCACCACATTACTAATAATAGCTAGTAACATTGTCACCACATTACTAATAATAGCCAGTAACATTGTCACCACATTACTAATAATAGCCAGTAACATTGTCACTACATTACTAATAATAGCCAGTAACATTGTCACTACATTACTAATAATAGCTAGTAACATTGTCACTACATTACTAATAGCCAGTAACATTGTCACTACATTACTAATAATAGCTAGTAACATTTTCACTACATTACTAAGAATAGCCAGTAACATTGTCACTACATTACTAATAGCTAGTAACATTGTCACTACATTACTAATAATAGCCAGTAACATTGTCACTACATTACTAATAATAGCCAGTAACATTGTCACTACATTACTAATAATGGCCGGTAACATTGTCACTACATTACTAATAATAGCCAGTAACATTGTCACTACATTGCTAATAATAGCCAGTAACATTGTCACTACATTACTAATAATAGCCAGTAACATTGTCACTACATTACTAATAATAGCTTGTAACATTGTCACTACATTACTAATAATAGCCAGTAACATTGTCACTTCATTACTAATAATAGCCAGTAACATTGTCACCACATTACTAATAATAGCCAGTAACATTGTCACCACATTACTAATAATAGCCAGTAGCATTGTCACTACATTACTAATAATAGCCAGTAACATTGTCACTACATTATTTATAATGGCCAGTAACATTGTCACTACATTACTAATAATAGCCAGTAACATTGTCACTACATTACTAATAATAGCCAGTAACATTGTCACTACATTACTAATAATAGCTACATTACTAATAATAGCCAGTAACATTGTCACTACATTACTAATAATAGCCAGTAACATTGTCACCACATTACTAATAATAGCCAGTAACATTGTCACTACATTACTAATAATAGCCAGTCACATTGTCACTACATTACTAATGATAGCCAGTAACATTGTCACCACATTACTAATAATAGCCAGTAACATTATCACCACATTACTAATAATAGCCAGTAACATTGTCACCACATTACTAATAATAGCCAGTAACATTGTCACTACATTACTAATAATAGCCAGTAACATTGTCACTACATTACTAATAATAGCCAGTAACATTGTCACTACATTACTAATAATAGCCAGTAACATTGTCACTACATTACTAATAATAGCTAGTAACATTGTCACCACATTACTAATAATAGCTATTAAGATTGCCCTCACATTAGTAATAATACAGTGGTTCTAAAACTTTTTTAGTCGAGCCCCCCCTTTAAACCTTTAAAAGAATCTGGGCACCCCCAGATGTAAAATAATAATTATTAAAAAATTAATTAATATTTATTTTAATGTAAAATAAATGTAACTACTCCTTAATGTTAAATAACTCATTATTTATAGCTTATTCAAGTGACAATTCAGTTGGATGGTGTTAAGATATGATCCTTATGCGCTCTTACCTGGTTGGGAACACTACCTAATTGCAGAGCACGTTACTTATGTTCGCTATCTAGTATGTACATGTGTGAGATGTACCGTTGAGAGATGATTTGAGTTTGAGTTTATTAAAGAAGAGTTTCAGTCCTTGAGAGCGTTTTGTTTTCCTCACGCGAGCGAGCGAGCGAGAGCGAGAGAGAGAGAGAGAGAGAGAGAGAGAGAGAGAGCTCATCTGTGCACCTGACGTCAACACATGGAAACAATTGTAAGCTTGCTGTTCTAATAGAAATCCTTTTAATTTATCAGCTAGGTATTGCTCCCACTTCTGAATCTTTCCCCCTCACCTACATCTCTCATTCACTCCCCTCTTTCAAAACCCTGCTGTCCTAATGTATTTAATGCAAACTTGTCCATAGGAAAAATAAATAATTACATAAATTCACAGCTTGCATCCAGAGGAGGAAACAATACACTAGGTGATCATTCCCCTGGAGATAACAAAAACTGTCCAGCTCAAACGAAGCACCTACTCCCCCATGTGGTGGCTTTTAAGTAGGACAGGACAAGGTAAAAATAAATGAATAGATAAATGAATGCTGCACCTCCATATATATCTAGGCTGGAACGTAAAAAAACCCACTGTGGGATTGGTGAATGCCATCCAAACAACAGTAGAAGAAGAGAATGCATCGTCTGATTGGTGAACGCGGTGAGGTAAGCAGCTATAATAGAGAGAAAGCGCAAAATGAGAAAGCTTGTAGAAACATGCTATTTCACGTAAGGTGACCATAAAGATTAAAATGTTACAGTGAAATGCAACTAGTGGCACTGAGGCTTGAAGTCGAAGCTCCATCAACAGCCACAAACAGCAGGTTCAGTTCAAACATTCTGTTTTCTCTACTCAATAGCTCGAGACCCAAACGCTATTAATAGACAAATGACACTCTTTTGAATATGTGTAATGTATTGACAAAGCATGTCTCCTGCAGAAATACAATTCTGTCTTTGAGCAGCTGACTGAGACCATCTACAAAGTGCCAAACATAATGTTTTGCCCAGAAAATGGTTAATATTTTAATTAATGGTTAATCATTTAGCTGAACTCTAAAATGCTCCAGTATGACAAAAACCAAGCCAAACGTAAAATTGAGTCTGTTCTTAAAACTGTTCACCCGTAGAATACACTACAAAACTAAAATTGTAACGTTTTATTATTGCATCATTCTTCTTATTAATTCTGATTAAAACTCAATAGCTTACATATAAACCACTGTATTACAACTAGGGACAAGCGAGTACAGCATTATGTGTATCTGTTAACCATAGGTTCCCTTACATTCGAAACGCAGACCAAGCGTTGAAATTTCGACTAGGAGACTTACCGAACCTGGGAGGATAGTACCGACATTTTAACGGGCAAATTGATTGTTTTGCGAGTGTAGATGATTAGCAATCAGCCACTCTATAAGATGGGCGCTCAGCTCTACACTCATTCTGCTTTCTTCCTCGGAGTGAATGATGTTGCCATCCTCTGAATTTCAACGCTATTCTCAGCTGAAATATCATAGGTTGCTTACCTCAGTGAACGGTGAAGCTTGTGCTAGCCCAGAGAGCCAGTTGACAATCTGCGGCACTTTTGATTCATAGCTTGAGCCTGTCAGTCTTCAGTTTTTCCCTGTAACGTCCTCTTTTCACAGCGATAGGAAAAATCTGTGTTTCTCCTGGCTGCGGTGGATTTATCTCGTCGAAGGACGGTCACGAGAAATGTGTAGAGTGTTTGGGCTTCAAACACGCCTGCACAGCTCTTGTGCGGCGAGAGTGATTGCACTGCAACACTCTCCCGAATTGCACACTGAGGTACAGGAGGTCCTTTTTCGAGGAAGAGGACACCGAAGCTTCGGTTGCTCCACTGATTTGGACTAGTTCCTCCAAGGCAGGGGTGCTCATTACGTCGATTGCGATCGACCGGTCGATCCAAAATGGCGTTTGCGCGAAGCTATCGACCGGACATAACAACAAACGGACTTTTATCGCTATGGAAATAACTTTTTGTTGAAAAAACGGCAAAGGTAAGACAAGATTTACATGCTTGCTTGGTTTTCGCTGGCGTTTTTTTCGTGGAACTTTCGCTCCCTGCTCTGAAATACTTCATGCAATGTTAATGAGTTGCATATCACTGGATTCAGCTGGTTGTTAGCTTTCATTTAATGTAATGGTTTGGGTGTTTCCGTTTATATTGTGGATACATATCGCACATAAACAAAAACGTGGTCATGAATTATACTCCGGACATGTTGTTGTTTATTTGCATGGCGTTCGAGCTGTGGTTCACGAATATGAAATTGAATTAGATACGTTTTTAGAGGAGTTTCAGCTGAACACAACAGTATTTAATATGTGTGGGTTATTCTCAGGGTTAGTGAGCTATGAGTGAAAATGTAACGCACAAGGGGGCAAGTCCCCGGTACCGGGGACTCTCGGGCTTAAGAGGTTAAGTTCAGTGCAAGTCATCAAATTAAACTCAAGTTATTACAAAAAATGTAAATAGTTAATTATTATGTGTGTTTTGTCAATTCTCAATAAAGTTGAAAATAATTGTTTGTTGATTGATGTTTTACATTTTTGTAGCGGGTAGATAACTTTGACTCTGTCATTTTAAAAGTAGCTCACAAGCTGAAAAAGTGTGAGCACCCTTGCTCCAAGGCCTTAGAGGACGACGCCGGGATGATGATGTCAGGCGATCCCTTGTGCCAGAAGTGTGACCCGTCCGGTCTGTAGGCGTCGGTGTTGCTCCGGATTCACCGATGTCGCTGTACGACCCTATAGGTGCTATCCATCGCAGCCTCGGAAGGTGCACCTTCTTCTGTGTCTTTGCTTCTGATCTGCCACCCTCCGGGGTTGCAGCGGAAGCGGAGCCAGAAGCCATGCCGATGTTTTCCAAGGCTGCAGCGGAGATTGGCTTAGAGGTGCCTTCACCCTCTGAATCAGCTCCGTCTAGGCTGGATATTTTGGCAGACGCCGGGACGCCGCTCCCCGCCCCCAACCAGTACCATTCTTCCCGGAGGTGCATGAAGAGCTTACGCCTGGCGGTCGCACCCGGGTGTCCCCTCCAAAGCCGGAAAGTTCTCATCAGCCCTGATGACGAAGGCCTACACGGCTGCGGGTCAAGCTGTGGCTGCACTGCATGCCATGGCGACCTTCCAGGTCTACCAGGCCAAGGTCATCCGAGACATGCACCAGAGTGGTGGCAGCCTCGAGTCCTTGCAAGTCTTGTGCTCGGCTACGAATCTCGCCCTTCGGGCCACAAAATCCGCAGCGCAGAGCAACGATCGCACGATATCCATGCTTGTAGTCCAGGGACGCCATCTGCAGTTGGAACAGATGTCGATGCTAACCGAGAACCAAAACAGGTTCCTCGACGCTCCTATTTCTCCCAATGGCCTCTTTGGCATTGCCGTGGATGACTTTGCTTCAAAGGTCTCCACGATCAGGCAGCAGGTGGAGGGTCTGGGCGAGCTGATGGTTCCGCGCCGTAACAAGCTCGGCTTGGTGCCCTCTCCGCCTGCTAGACCCCAGAGAGAGTGCCCCCCGCCACGGTCTAAACCTCCGGCCAAAAGCCAGAGGAAGACCCCTGCACCGTCTTCCTCAGAGGGTTCTTGGAAGCAGACGAGAGCTTCTTCCCGTAAGAAGAGCTCCTGAGGTTCTGGGAAGATATAAGATCTTTCAGGGTATCACCATCTACCCGACTCCCCTGTTGCAGGACCCCCAAGGTTTCTGGGGTCAGTTGCTGGGTCCTCCGGACAATCCGGCTGGGTTACACGATTCAGTTTGTGAAACCCTTCAGGTTTCGAGGTGTATTAGAGACCCCTGTGCCACGGACAGGTGCCTCACTTCTGCTAGAGGAGATCGTTGCCCTTTTGAACAAAGGAGCAGTCGAGCCGGTCTCACCAGCCAATGCAGAAAGGGTTTTACAGCCATTACTTTCTGGTACCCAAAAGGTCAGACAGGTTACAACCAATCCTGGATCTGAGGCATCTGAACTGGGGCCTGGCCAAGCTACGATTTAAGATGCTGACGATCTGCAGCATGCTGCCATGCATTTATCCTGGGGATTGGTTCACTACAATAGACCTGAAAGACGCGTACTTTCAGGTGGCCATGGCGCGTCATCACAAAACCCTTTCTCAGGTTCTGTTTCGAGGGCCAGGCTTACCAGTACAGAGTCCTGCTCTTTGGCCTCTCCCCACACACCTTTACAAAGGACAGCTGGACGGTGGTTGCATACATCAACTCCCAAGGAGGGGTACGCTCCCACCACCTGCACTACCTCGCCCGATGATTGCTCCTGTGGAGTCAGAGCAGACTGTTGTTGCTTAAAGCTGTTCACATCCCCGGCTCTCTAAACACGATCGCTGTCAAGGTTCAGACCCGCCGCAAGGGAATCGCGTCTCCACCCCCTGGCCATCTAGCAGATTTGGGACAAGTTCGGGTAGGCACACATACACCTGTGTAGACACACATAGACCTTGCCTCCCAAGAGAACGCCCACTGCCAGCTCTTTTTCTCCCTGGCCCCTCCCTGGCACAGGTTCTGTCCAAGGCCCGGTAGGACAAGCATGAGCTGCTTCTTGTTGTGCCTGTGTGTGGCCCAACAAAGCATGGTTCGGAGAGGTCATGCTGACCTTCCTCCAGGAGGTTTTCGATTGGGGGCTGTCCCCTTCGACCCTTTAGGTCTACGCATCAGTGATTTCTTTCTTCCACCTTCGAGTCGAAGGGAAATAGATTGGCAGCCACGATCTGACGCTGAGATTACTCCAAGGGGCTAGACAGCTATGTCCTACTAGGCCCCCCTCTGTTCCCTCTTCAGACCTCTCCATCGCCCTGAGAGGGCTGAGGATGTCCCCT
>SRMA01026100.1:0-35359 GCA_007224835.1 Danionella cerebrum | reverse complement strand
CAAGTAAATAATTAATGAATATACAGAGAACTGCCACGTTATAAAAGCAATGCTTTGGATAAAAACAGATTACCATCATGAAAATAAAGATCCATAATCAGTGTTAAAATTAGGGCTCACTGCAATGGGCCCCCACCTCTCACCCAATGTGCACTGGAGACCCCCGGGGCCCCTGAAAAGGGAATAAGCGGATTGGAAAATGCAGCAATATATCGTTTGTGCCTCTTGGTCAGGACCAAATTAAACGAACTAGAGGTGTGAAGGCGTTCACTTCTTAAACACGTTTTTTTTTCTCTCATAGTAGCTATTTTTAGTTTAAACAAAGACATTCAAGTTTTAGATTAAACAAAGACAAACCAAGTTTTCTGACTTAAATTGATTTATTAAAATGTCTTTTTTTTTTTAAGTTAACTTTTGTCTGCTGTTAATCATACATCATCAGTTGGATCACATGACTCCCTTCCTAGAACCAAAAGTACATAAAGAGGTGCTTGTGCGGTGAATTTCACAAAGGTTCTGGTTTATTCCTGGGACAAGCATGGTGTTTGTGAGAAGGAGAAAGCGTAAAGATGCGAGAAATGTGGAAAAGCTGGGTTTTTTTTTTTTTTGTAAATATCTCCAATGAAGATTCTGTGATCAGTGCATGATGTACGAAGGCTGTGTTCATCTGCGCTTCAGTGCGTCATCAAAGAGTCGACACATCCCAAAATCCCAAATCAAAGCAATAAAGTAAATCATCCTCAAATCACTTCAACTAATTTTGTAATCATTGTCACAGATGAAGCTCTAATTCGTTTAACAAAACATTCAGATCCTTTCCGTCATTTTCTTATAGTTGGGTGACGTTTTTCAGGTCATGATGCAATGTTTTTATCAAATCTAACAAAAGAAGTGGAAACAATGTAGACACAGAATGTTTGTATTCTTCGACAGCTCTTCAGACCTCGAGTCTTTTATTGTTTACATCTCATCTTCTTCCAGATATTTCGATCCGAGGACAGTGAAGATAAGCTCTCTCTGCTCAAGGCTAGAGTTTCTCTCTTCACACTGAATCTGAGCAGAATGAAGACAGCACCATTAGCACAAGCTGATAAAACTGATAAAAACTTCTAGTGAATGTGGAAGCCTCTGCGGCTGGACTCAAATCATCCAGTGATGCCTCCTCACAGTATCCTCGTAATCACCCCGTACCTCGATGCTTCCTCAGGTTTTACACGTATTCGAGGAAAAATAAAGGGAAGGCTTCAATTTCTTAACAGGATATAACAGATCCTTCACATTGAAATGCTTCTTGTGCTGCCGTTCACAATCATTTTCTAAAGTCACAGGTAGAGACTTTTCAACACTCACCCCAACTTTTACTCCCAGGGGAATTGGGGATCGAACCAGCAAGCTTTCTGATCTCCACTCAATCTCCTTATTTACTAGGCCACGACTGCCCCATAACTAAGTTCAACAAGTATCTCATTGCCCTTTGATTTTTGCCAGATTTCCTACTTAGAAATCATAAAGGGGTCTAGAATTTTCAGCATTGTTGCATTTCCACTGTGAGACGCTTCCTGCCCCATGTTTCACTGTAGGTGAAAATGATATAATGGAGATGATAAGTGTCATTCTTCGTCCGCCAAACACGAATGAAGTTCCCCAAAAGGTTACTCATTAGACCAAAGATCTTTCTCCCATGACTCCAAATCACCAAGATGGTCCCTGGCAAACTAGCCTAGTCATGGTCTGACTTAAGCAGGGGAACCTTGACCATGACGTCTTAGTGTATTGTTTTTCAGCATTCTGAGTATCATTGATGGCCCGTGACAAAAGATCTCTTCTCCCGTTCAAGGGACATTGACAGTCACCATGAGCCTCTTAAATTTTCAGACAGTTCTTTTTTACCAAATTGCTCTTTCCAGCTTTGTCTAAAATTTGGTCTCTTTTGACAGATCATTGGTTCCCCCATGTTGCTACTATGACTTTTGGCAGATTATGGGGTGCACAGGTCTCTTTGTAACAGCTAACAACCTCAGGCAGGTGCAGCTGAATTAGAATCATGAGCATAGTGTAGCTGGACTGTTTAAAAGCAACATAACATGCCTTTGAAGGTCAGAAATACCTGACATCTCTGTGTTCTCTGTGATCACTAAAGCATTGGTTTGTGTTTGAGTTCCCAGAATTCCCAGTTGGTTGCTCTTTGTTGGATTGCCTGAAACACAAACATATCTTGGTGAATCCCGTCTCTACCTTTATCTGCTGCGTTGTATCATCATTTTGTGATCATTGTAGCTTGGTATACTGGATGTAAACCCAGTGTAGTGGACATTTCCAGAATCCCAAAAGCTCCTCTTTATTTCTCACTCCATGTCTCAGTGAGTCAGAGCAATTCCCGGTTTCGGAGCAATCTATGTTCATTCTCAGAACCCCAAACTACCCTCATGTTCGTGATTTGTCATCTGCATCCCCAGACTCCTGATTCCACCCGCTTGCATCAGATGTTCCCTGTGCATTTCTTCCCAGAATTATGATTCTTCCCAGAACTTGCTTCATCATGTGCTGAGTGATGTAACTGCTCCTGACGTGAGGCATGTTGTGATTTCTTTCCTTTTCTTCGTCCTGTTTTGCGAGGGTCTGGAGACAGTCTCTCATGTCCTCCTCTGAACCTCCTGCTTTGGTTTCGGTCTAGCCTGAAACTAGATTGTTATGTCAAAAGATGATGGATGTCTTAATGTCTTTGTGGGGGGCAGTGATGAAAATGTAGGAAATGCACTTTAATGGCAGCTGATGTAGAAGGGCAGTTTCATGTTGTTTTTAATATAAAGGATGGTTCCAATGAATGCTCATATCACTGTACTTCTTTATTGTGATTGGTAACGAGATTTATTTCCTGACCAGTGTGATTTTATTTGACCATTGATGTCCAGTCACAGTCTGATTTCAGCGCATTTTTAAGAACAATGCTTTAGGATTATTTGTTAAATAATAGATTTACTTTTGTTTATTTAATACTTTTGTTGTTATACGATTGACTTACTGGTTGTACTGTGACCTCTGGCTGTCTGTTTCGGAGTGAAGAGAGGGGATCTGAATTGATTCTCAGCTGCTGGTGAACTGGATCAACCACTGGAGAGGAAACTGACCAAGGGCCACTTTGAGGGTCTATTGGGAAATTATAGTTCAACCTTTTGATCGAGGGGTCTTTTCGTCTCCAGATCTTGGTGGTTTAGGAAATTGAAACTGAATGGACATTTGCTGCATTTCCATTCACCCATTTTCACGTGCGCTTTTGGAATAACGCATAAAAAACCCTGGATGGAAATGCCAATATGTGCATTCAAAAAATATATGTACAACTGAGTAGGATAAACATTTCATCTGATGAGAAGAAATGTGCATAAATTACACAGGAAACGCAGTTACCGAATAAATCCCAATGCAATGACTATGCTTTTTTTGCAACTGGGCCGGCATTATTGGACTAACCAACAGGCTGATTTCATTGCACAACATCTGAAATGTTGTTCGCCAACATCTGTTATCAAAGTGGTTCGGGACAATCACGTCCCAGAATGTTCTCAACGGGCTGCGTTCCCAAAGAGTAGTCTCCCGCCTCCAATGGAAGACGATAACAATGCGCATATTCCGTTTCGTCTATGCGTTCTATGATGCAACTAAGTTATTTTTATACAACAAAGGCCTTTTCTTAACACAGCAATGTTCATTTTTCTTGTTTGGCACCAGTTTATCAGGAAGTGACAATTCTTGTTTTCCTGGACTTGTTAGATATATTTTACATATATTGTATGTGATATTCTAGTTATAAAGTAGACCCTAGTACCTGTTGGTGGTTCGGTGGTGGTAGTGGTGGGCCGATGGGTTATTGTCAGGCTAAATTGGGTTTCATCAAGCTTGGGTTGCTTTTGGTACTTCTGAATAATACGCAAATGGTTCAGGGATTCAGCCAAGGAACTGTACGATGACTCAGGAGGACATAGCAGGGCTCTAGAAATACTATCTATGGCAGTGATTGGTGTCCGTGGGTATCAATTTATTCAATTTGGGAAAATGATGGATGGTGAAAGGGATTCTATGAGGATGTCCTCAAGCCTAATTACACACCTTCTCCAGAGAAAGCAGAGACGGAGGGCCAGGTGCTGAATGATCCTTGGATACTGATGAGGTCCTTGGAGGCTCAGTTCCTCAGCACCTGCAGACAGGGTGATGGGTCACGAAGAGGAGCTAAACAAGGGACAGACTTAGTCTTGAACTGGCCTCTGGCATCTGAAATACAAATATTCTACATTAAATAGCTTTGTTTTATTGTTTTAACAGCAGGTCTAGAATAAAAGAGCTATTTGTATGTGGATTTGTCTCCCATTCGATATAACAAATGCCTCGTAAGTCATTTCATTTATTTAAGTATCAACTCATGAGGGACTCTCTTCAGGTACATGTAGCGCTCATTTATGACCCTTAATGGTTTGTGATTAAGCCATTGATGGAGTTCAGTGATTGAGAAAGTGGAAGATGGTTCATTATAGCAACATAAGAATTAGTTTTTCCCTTTGATCACATTGTGCTAAACAAAACTTTTGATTGCGCTATCCCTTAGAGTAATTACGTTTAAGTTGCTCTACCCATTTAGACTCAAACTGACATGTGGATGACCTGGTGAAAGTTTAGGACCTCAGGCGACCCTTGGGTGTTAAAGGGATGGTGAACGGGTTTCTCACAGCTGGATTAGGTTCTAAAACGATCAGAGAGAGAGAGAGAGAGAGAGAGAGAGAGAGAAGAGGTTTGGTTAGAAGTGTTGGCCCCTCGTATCTGCTGGATTTATACTGTGTGTTTACCAGTGAAACGGAAGCTGACCTCACTCATTGCAATTCACTCTCTCTCTCCCCCAGACACACTTTTCTCAGATTAAAACTGCACCGGATTTCCGGATTTATGCCTGATTGCATTAGTGTCTCACTGAGTACATGGAGAATGTAAAGAGTTCCTCTGAGAATGATCAGAAATTTGTGTTTGTTTTATTGTCCATGTCCTGGTTGTGCTGCTTTCCATTCTTCCTCTGTCTTTCCCACTGTCTCTCGATTTCTCACCATCTCCCTCTTTCCCTCTCCCTTTCCCATTCACTCCCACTACTACTGTCTATCCCTCTGTTTATCCCTCTCCACTGGTCCACACGTACCCAATTTTTTTTCTCACAACATGTGCAAAAAAAAAAACTCATCCACATGTGTCAGTTTAAAAATAAACCCATCTACATGGACACTCAAACACCCCTGAACCACTGGAATGACTCTAAGAAAACAACACGTGGCAGTCGATTCATGGTGTTGTGAAAATTATTTTTTAACACTGCCTGAGCAAAAACATTGTTCAATCAACAAATGGGAAACATCTGTGCGAGATATTCCTCGCTTCGGCCACCATTGTTCTTCCATCTCCATCAGTCTCCCACTGTCTCTCCTTCACTATCCGTCTTCCACTCTCTTCCTCTCTATAAGTCTCTCCTTTTCTATCAGTCTCTCAATCTCTATTAATCTCTTACATTGTCTCTCCTTCTGTATCAGTCTCTCCCCCTTTATCAGTCCCTCCAACTGTTTCTCCCTCTCTATCAGTCTATCCCACCATCTCTCGCTCTTCTTTTGTCTGTATCTACCCAATCCACCCCAGTTTTTTTCCTCTTTGTCAGATCACAGGCAGATTTTAGGGTTTTTTTTAATCTTGATGAGTGTATATTATTTATATCACACCCTTCTCTCTCTCAACATCTGCAATACTTCTAGTGTGTGACCCTGTCATGACCCCTGTGCCCCTGCTTTTTATTTGTTTCCTCCATCTGTGGGGATTAGGACTTGTACACTTCCGGAAGATGGATCTTTGAGCGTTGTGACTCTAAACCATGAGCTCCAGAGAGAGAGATAGAGAGAAAATCCTTTGACCTGACCTAACCTCCCCTGCAGTCATATCTTAACCTCTAGAAATGATACTTGTGCTTCTAGGAACTCTGCAGAGGGAAGATTGCTGCAGGATGAATCTAGCAGAATCTTGTTTTGAGAGTAAATGATGATAAGTTAAGAAGCAATGAGTGAGCTTCAAATCTGCTTCATGGTGCAATAATTCTGTGGGTAGAGTTCAATCCAACAATACTATTACCACTTTTTCAGAACAAAGTTAATCCATTGCATTGCTCTCTCCATGAGAAGAAAATAGAATAAAAACACTAATATTGAAATCTATTATTCTGTGTTGGGCTGAAAACAAGAAAAAGAGTATTAAGCTTTGTTCACACTATAGAAAACTCTGAGGAAATGTTTTTAGAGATTGATTTGTGCCCCCTCACCTAAATTGCAGCCTACTAAAAAGTGAAAACCTGTTGCTACACAAACTCCATTTCTGCGAGGACATGTTTCAGAACTGTTATTCTATCTTGACTGAATCACTTTTTGAACAAAGTTTGATCATAGTGTAAAAAACGTCTCTGTCCTTATGTGACTTCATTGAGGCACGATGAGTCAGAGACAGTGTCCTCCGCTTCAGCCTCAGGCTCACAGGAACCACGAAACTCTGAAAACGCACTCAACATCTTTGATCTGCACTTAACTTAATTCCAAAAGCGGGTTAAAATGTGTCAATCCTTGAGTAAATGTCGCTCTGGAGCTCTGTATGCTTCTCTAAGAAGAGTTCTGCACCCTTCTGTGATCTAATGAGCTCGTAAAGGGGCTCTTGTGAATGTTGGACGTAGACTCTCTTTGCCTGATATGACTCAGTCATGGCTCGCTGAGAGAAAGATGCATGTGAATGAACGTCTGAATGACGTTTGTTCCATTTACAATATGCAAACAGAGAAGCGAGGCTTGTGTATGTTTTATAAGAAGAGCTTGTGTGGACAATCAACTGTCATTGACCCCTGATCAAACACCACAGATCAGCCCTCTGCAAAAATGGGCACTGCGTCAGAAAACCTTTAGTTTCCTTTTCCTGTAGATACTGTACTACACAGTGTTCCCACAAATGTGGGCAATTGATTGGAAATAACATTTGTTAAGTTCCACACACAAAAAAAGTGATTATCCTAACAAAGTTCATTCAATACTATGCTGCAAAAATGTGTACACCCAAATTACAGGAGAACAGCCATGCTTAAAGAGCCACAATACACATGATCTAACAAAATGATATTTTCTGAGACTTACATGTGTTGAATATAATTTAGGGCAAATGTATTAAATTTTACATTTAATTGTGAGTAAAAAAACCCCATAAATTTCTATCTTTTGTTCACATTTTCAGACCTGTTTGAAAATAACTTTCCCAGAAAGTGACGCATTTTTATCCTATACGGCTTCTGTGACTCATCTGTATTTTAATTATTCATGAGCCTGACCTCTATTATCCTATCAGAAGACGCGGTGCATTAATTTTTAATTTCTGTTAAGCTGCAAGACCGCACTGTAGTTTGGAGTTCAGAATGGTTCGCAAGTGTTGCTTCCGTGGTGCAAAGGTGCTGAGGTGATGCACGGCTTTCCCTGTGATGAAGTCAGAGGTAAACTCTGGTTGCCCACCGATAACCGACACATCTAAACTATGGATTTGTAACAAGCATTTTAATCTAGCTTCGAGAACTGGAGAATTGTGTGCCTGGGCATTGCAAATCAATGCAGGAAATTGGGAAGCACTTCTATCCCACTTTAGTGTATGTATGTATGCATTTTATTGACTGTTGTGAAGCAATTATCTTTCGAGATTTGTTATCCCAACCTACTCTACACTGCAGTACATGTCGGGTGTCATATGACTATATAGGCGTCAGGTGACTATAAAGAAATAGTCTTCCCATTTCATGCTGTCAGCAATAACTCCCCATGGATGAGAAATGTCACTAAATCTGAGAAAGGAAATATTTACATGAAAAAGGTGAGGGCTACAAGAAGATCCGCAAAACTTTACATATCAGTCAAAATACTGTTGCAATAGTACACAGTAAAATCCTAAGAGTTAATTTAACTCTACTCGGAGTGAATTTGGTCCCACTCTATATAGAGTTAAACTGACTCTGAGAAAGAGTAATTTAATAATCTATTTTCTTCATATTTTTCCAAATCTGCATGGAAAATGCAAACTAAATATTAACTATTTAGAGAGGGACCAAGTCCACTCCAGAAAGAGTAAAAACAGACAAAAATAGACTGTTTAGTTCAAATAGACTTGTTTAAATAACTCTCCTTCAGAGTTGGTTTAACTCTATATAGAGTGGGACCAAATACACTCTGAGTAGAGTTAATTTAACTCTTAGGATTTTACTGTGTAGAAGTGTCTTGTGAAAGGAACGAAATAAATGAAGAAAATTTGAGCATGACACTCCATCCAGCATCCAGGCTCTAAAAGAGATATACACTGCAATATGTCACCAACCTGTTCATTCCATGCCTATGAAACTTCCCTAAAAATTGCAGCGCTCCAACAAAATGCTAGATGCGGTAGTTTTAGTTTTGTGATCTAAGTTTGTTTATTAACCTTAATTTCATAGTTATTTTCTTGAACAAGTGAAAAGCCTTGTGAAAAGTTTGGTTCATTGAGCTACTGATAAAATTCATACTTTTAAAGGGGGTGTAGTCATTTATGCTGAGAACTGTATCTGTTTCAGTTTAATACGTTTATTCCAGAAGTATTTTTATAATTCTATCTCTCCCTGCATTCAATATACGAAATGATCATTTCTTCGTCTGTGAGCAAATGCTCAAGAGTTGCGGAATCACTTGTTTCTTTCACCGCTTCCCCACACTTCTCCTGTCGTTAATGGATCCTCACTGCACAGAATCGACTCATGTGATGCTTTGAGATTTGCTCTAATTCCAGTTTGAATGTTTTTTAGGGCAGAGAGTTGGAGATTTGGGCCCAGCGAGAGATTTCTTCTGTTAGAAGTGGTTTCTGTGATCCTCTCCACGGGGAGGAAACCAGCAGCATGTGATGCTGCAGATCTGAAAAGCTTTGGTTTACGCTGTCCAGTAGAGTCTGAAAACTTGAGGCCTTGCTGGAAACAAAAAGCGTGCTCTAATAGCATCAGTAGTTGTTTTAATTCTGCATCTGGCGTCATCTTCATTTACTTGAGCAATCCAGTCTGCACCATCCAACAATCCATGATCAATACATGATCATATAATTGGATCTGACTGAGCTAAAGGGAATCAGAAGCGATGGCGTACTTCGCTTCCAATCTCAAATTTTTACTTAACGAGCCATTTCCGTTGATAGATGATAGAAGGATGTTTGGATCCAAGAGAAAAAAAGCTGTTTGGGAGGCTACAGCGCTATTTACTGCACCACTGTGCTTGCGACGAATGAGAACAATCTCGATGCCTTTTCCATCATTGATTCTTTTCTCTTGCCTCGTTTTCAGATGTGAAGTAAATGAATTCCCAGGTGAAGCGCTGCTGTAATTTCTCTATAATCGCAGTATTACGTCAAGTTCATGGCAGCTTAGGGTTAACGCAGGGTTCCTTTAGATCTGCGTCTGGTTTTGTTCTCCCTGAGATCAGCGTGAGAGCTCTCGTCCTTCAGTGTGAGATTCATGAACCCGCTGCTCTCGGCCACTGCACAAATAGATGGATCTCATAGCAACATGGTTTCCATGGCGACCGGGGATGCAGATGATCTGAGCCCCAGTGTCCAAGTGGATTACGTCTGAGGATGTTTGGCCAGAGTCTACCTTTCTTCCTCTCCATCGACGAGCCTCTCTTTTACATCTTGCATTAATCAAAAAGCAAAATTTTGTCTCTTCGTTCCCGTTTACAATGTGTGCTTCCACAAACCCAGAAGTTTATATAATTTCTTTCTCTTTTTCACTTTTTTCCTTGTCTGTTATCCCCTTGTTCCAGGACAGATTTTAGGTTTCAGCTCTGTTCCGTTCACTTTTAGTTTCAGTTTGGAGCTCTCATCCTCTGGCTGGAAATCTCTGCTTCTCCAGAGTCTGACAATGAAACTGAAACACAGTTCAGTGGGGTGCTGACAAGTATCACCTCATTTTTACTGTGAGTTTGAGGATATTTTTAAACATTTTTTGATTGTCCTCCAATAAAGAAATTTCAGACGCAGGGTCCATTTAGTCAAACAAACCTTTTAACCGAAATTTATTTTTGATTTGTTTATTTATTTGTTCAGTTTGTTAGGTTTTTGTCTTTGTGTAGTAATTATTTTGTTTATTTTTAACCAGGTGTTTGTTTTTGTCGACATTTTGTTTGTTTAGTTGAATTCCTTTGTTTTTATCAATTTTTGCTTGTTTATTTATTTAGGTTTTGTTTGTTTAATTCACTGTGTTTATGAAGTTCTTTGTTTGTTTACCTTAAAGTTTTGAGACTGCAGTCTTTAGTGCTAGAGCTGACGGGACAGTGAAGAGAGACAGGTGGAGCTAGGTGGAGAGAGAAGGTGGCAGGACAGAAACCTATGTTGCTAGCCAGTAGAGTTTGTTTATTTAATTCGTTCTGTCTTTGTTAATCATAGTAACAAATTGAAAAAATGACATCACTGACTGTTCCCTAGCAACCAAACTGTTTACCCTAGCAACAAAAATTCTCACCTTTGGTAAATCATACAGACATGGGGGTTGGTTTATATAACTCATATTGGCATTGGAAACTTTATATAATGTCTCCTCCATAGCAACAAAAAAATGTACTTTACCATAGTAACCTTAAAATTTTTCTAATAAAATACTTTATTTAAATCCACAATGCCGACATCAAAATTGAGCACAATTTTTAGCCATCTAATTGTATTTTGTCATTTATTTTTACTTAATTTGCTACACATTTTTACTTATTTAATGTCTGGCAGAATGCTTTTGAAATCACACGTTTATAATAATCACCAGGAAGCGCATTTGCATTTTGTACAGATGCATCAGATAATATTTAACCTGAGGGCCTGGAGCTGGAGACCTCTGCTCTTCAGGGTTAGGAGATGATGATGGAGAGATGTAATCATTTGTGAAGAGCGTGTTTGAAAAATAAGCTTTTTCCACGACTCTAATGAGGTTCCTATCTGACCTTAAAGCAGAGTCTTCTGTGAGGAAATCTGCTTCTGAGGAAAACCCTGCTGGAAACATCTTACTAGACTAAGCTGATTTTCTGGGCGCAGCGGGTCAAGTTTGCAGCTTTTATCCGGGTTAAAACTAATGTGTCTGCTGAAGAGGTGAAGCCGGGTGATGGGTTTGCTCAGAGCTTCCCCAGAGCACAAATCACAAGCTCGTGTCTTGTGTCGTTTGCATATTGGTTTTCAAATATTCAAGCTCTATTTTTCGAGCATCCATCGTATATTTTTGTGTCTTAAACAAGATTATCGTTCTCAGTTTTATACCCAGAGCAAAACATATGCATCTTGAAAACTGTGTTTCATTAGTGCACTTCTGATGAGCGTAAGCAAGTCACTTCTCTTCTCTCTAGAGATGTGAGCTATTAGATCAGTGCCCCCCACAAGCAACTTATTCTCCATCAGCTTCTATTTCCAGACAGTAGTGCTCAGTGCTTTTGGAGAAACTCTTGAGCTTGCCTGGAGCTCTTCTTTCTCTGAACTCACTGTGGAACAAGCGGAGCGTCAGAGAGACAAGAGCATCATAACATCCTCCCCTCTGGCTCCTGGAATCTCTTAATAATGCTGTTATTCAGTAGATCATGCTCGCAGCAGCAGATAGCATGTTCCCGTCCTGAACAGGACTTTCATATAAATACAATTAATCTGCCTCTGACTTCACAAACACCAGGGACATGTTTCATTCACCGAGGCTAACTAAACTAAACTGAATCAACTGTTCTGAACAAACTGTCTCCCCAATGAAAGCTTTGTTTGGCAAGGGGCTTAAAGAAGCCGGTTGAATCAAGACAAATTGTTGGATAAAATGTGTTTAACAAGGAAAACACTAGGAAATAGTATCTTACTGGAGCTGGATTGTGATACAGTGGAGAAGAAAGCTTATGCTCCACAGGATTGATCTCTTTCTGTTGTCACCTGGGTTGCAATTAAAATGCAGATTGCGTTTTTCTTCTATGAATATCAGTGTTGCCCTCACAATAAAAAGTGCCTCAAAACTTAAGAATCCATAGTAAATTTCTGCGGTGGTGCAGTGGATGGTGCTGTCGCTTTCCAGTTAGAAGGTTGCCAGTTCGAGGAAGGAGTTTGCATGTTTTCCCCGTGCTTGTGTGGGTTTCCTCTCCGGTTTCCTCCACAATCCCAAAAACATGCGGTTAGGTTTTGAACAATCTAAATTAGGTGTGAACGTGTGAGTGAATGTTGCCCTGCGATGGAATGGCTTCTCGCCCAATGTGCGCTGGAGATAGGCACCGGCAGACCCCCGTGAATGTTTGACTTTGGAGCCTGAGCTAATTTCAAAAAGTAAAAAAAAAAAAAAACTCAGGAGAACTTGTAAAAAATGTAACAAGGAGAAATCACAGACAATACAAACATGATGTAGAGGTTTGCAATCGAATCGCTGTGAAAATAAAGCATAGGTGACTCAAGCCACTCATGGGTAATTTATTTATTTTTAATGTGCAAGCAACTTCTTGTGTTTAATTCTGTTTTGTTTAGTTTTTTTTTAGATGGATTCACAGGTACAAAATGTTTGTGACATTCAAAGAACCGTGAGTTATGTACACTTTATTTTTACAGTCATTTTATTGAAATTTGATCACCTTTTCTGCACTAAAATAATTTACAGTAAATAACTGCAGATAGTTTTAAGTAACTTTGGGTTGATGTAAGTAACTTACTGTAAATATGAATGACAGTAAATATCTGCAGAAAGACTTAAGCAACTTACTTCAGACATTATTTTTGTGAGTAACAGCAGAAGGTTTTAAGTAACTTGTAAACTACAGTAAATATCATTTACAGTATAAGTTACTTGAAACGTTCTGCTGTTATTTACTGAAATTAACTTCTAAAGTACGTTCTTAAAACCTTTCTGCAGTTATTTACTGAAATTTGCATCTACAGGAAGTGACTTGAAACGTAAATAACTGCAAAAAGTTTCAAGTAAAGTACCGTGGAAGGAATTCCAGTAAATATTTACAGAAAGTTTTGAGGAATTTCACAAATAAATTACAGTTGATAATTGCAGAAAGCAACTTTATCAGCCATTTATTAATGTAGTATGTTTTATATTTCTAATAAAAACGTAGAACACAGGTAGAATTTATTTGTTAGTTTCGTGGACTACATTACGAGAGTGTTTTTTTCTTGTGTAAATCTCACAGAGAAGCAAAAATCGTTGGAACAGCAGCCTGCAAGATTTTAAGACTCCAAAGTAAACATAACAGAAGTTATTTTAATAATAATACAAGCTCAAGTTCAAGTAGCTTACAGCAAAGAGAATTGATTTTCTGTATAAAACGCAGTAATTTATTGGTAGAGAAGTGTTAATGTGGATGTTTCAAGTGACTAGATGTAGATGAAATATTTATTTCCCTAAAAACATTTCAAAACGAATCCATTTTTTTCAAAGATTGGATCTTTGACCTGACCTCTGAACTCAAAACACTGCTGCAGGGAGTTTCCTTGACTTTTCTGAACTTGTTTTTACTCTTGATGTTGACATCTTGAAACCGCTAAGAACAAGAGAAGTAAAGTAAATGTTTTGGAAAGATTGGCTCTTAACGTGTGATCAGAATCCGTCTGTAAATCTGAACTCAATCCCTGGAAGTTCATTGCGGTCCGAAACAACCCTCTCACCCCATAAGCCTCGTGTAGGGCTGGTTTGCATGGTTTTTTTCTTCAGAATCTGCCCCAGTTTCTGCTTCGGGATCACACACAGCTTGTTTTCTTGTTTTCTTGGCTCTTAATCTGCTTCAGGAGTGTGTTTCTGCCTCACTGACCCCAGGTTCAGGTCAAAGCAGTGTTTTTCTTTCTCTGTGTGTGCCTCTGAGCGTGCATGAGTGTCCCGTGAAACCACATATCAATGCATATCCGTAGCTTTGCCATGTGTCTAATGCTCCACGTATGTTTGGCGGTATTTTTAGCTGCACTCTCTGTGTGTTTAGCAGTTTGAAGGCGATTGCAAAAGCAGATTCTCACAAACAACACACAAGGGAAATGAACCTGACGGCACTCGCTCATCTGAGTGTAGAAACATCACGGGAGCTAGGGGTTATTGGAGGACATCTCAAACCAGTTCTGCTGCTGATAAACCTAGATTTAAGAAAAATACAAAACAAAAACAAGCAGCAGCCTCGAGCTCTTTACAGCTCTGTGGTTAATCATCTCACTATTATGGGTAACCGATGGCGAGTGTTGATTGAACCTTAATATTTGCCAAAATTATCAATTGGTTTCACTTAAATGACAGCCAAGGATCTGAGAGGGCGGAGTTCGGTTTTGGATTCCTTATCTCCACTGTCAAAAGGCAGACTCCACCCACTGTTTGATTAGAAATATCTCCTCTGAGATCTGCTGTTTCGCTTTCAATAGAGATGTGATGCTCTAAAAGCAGGTTTTATTCTGTGCTGGTGCACGTGTGGGTCATGTGACGTTTGCTTACTGTGAGAGCAGTGACATTTTCTTTTAATCTGATGACTTTTTATTACAATTATTGATTTCACAGAGAGAGAGGGGGGGTGTACAGTGGCTGTAAGTTTGCTCTGTTGATTTGTGGTAGAATTTAAGAACTTTATAATCAGTCTAAAGCATAAGCGAGGTCAAATTACAGACACAACAAGCAGAAGGAAATGGTTCGAAGGTATTAAACAACTGATAATGAAGAATCTCTGTGACCCTGATCTGTAAAACACAGCTAAAAGTAGCTCTTGTGCAGTAAAATATATAATATAACAAATAATTGTAGCAGGAAGTAACTTACTGTGGAAGTAATTTACAGAACACAACTGCAGACGGTTACTACAAGTTACTTGCTGTAAAAATAAACGCAATACAGAAATTTATTAACTGCAGAACATTTCATGAAGCTTACCCAGAAATAATTTATGACATTTTTTCCGAAGCTTTAAATGAACTACCATTGAAACAAATAGCAGTAATTAACCACAATATTTTAAGTAACGTACAAATAGAAAGTTTTCAGTAGCATTTACACAGAAATTAATTAACTGCAGATAGAGTTATGGGACTTAACATACATTTTTCAACTACAGAATGTTTTAATAAGGTTCTACCAGAATTAAATTACAGTAATTAACTGCAGAATGGTTTAAGTAGCATAACAAATAAATATATTACAGTATTTAACAGTTGCAGTATCTTACTGTAAAATAAACGTATAGTAATTAAATGCAGAACGTTTTTTCATCAGTTAACAAAATGCAGTGAATTTACAACAGAGAAATCAAAACAATATTTGCTTTCAAAACAGCAAGTAGTACCTTCCCCAAAACAAGTGTCTTCTAGATGCACCTGCCACAATTTTTGAAGGAACTTGGCTGGTTTGTCAAAACATCTTTCTTACTTCAATCGTTCTGACTCTTCACATAATCCCTGACTCTTAATGATGTTGAGATGAGGGTTTGGTGGGCGCCATGCCATCACTTCAAGTACTTCTTGCTCTTCTTAATGATGAATGTATTGTACTTTAGATAGATGTATTTTTAGCATTCAAAACACTATATTTTGGAGAAACGCAGCCTCAAACGTTCAATGAACCTTCACCATGCTTCACTGTTGCCCTCATACACTCATTAATATACCGCTCTCCGGCCCTTCGACAAACAACCTTCTACTCCAGCCAAAGCCAACTATTTAAATTTTTTTTTTATATATATTTATTGGTTTTTCATTTTTTTAACAGACAGGACAGTCGAGGGAGACAGGAAGTAAGCCGGAGAGAGAATGGGATGGGATAGGAAAGATGACAGGCTTGGGACTCGAACCTGCGTCGCCTTGCGGATACATGTCCTGCGCACCGTCCACTACACCACGGGCCAGGACAACTATTTACATTTTTGGCTCATCAGTCCATAGCACCTGCTGCAATTCCTGCTGAACATGTCATCTTCAGTCGCTTGACCTTGGAGGTATGGATTTTTGCCTCCCAACTCTTCCATGAAGACCACTGTCCCACTGGTTTCTGCTAGTTCTGATGTCACTGCTCAGTATCTTTCATTTTCAAAGGGTAATTAGATTTCAACCAATGTTGGACATTGTCTGACGTACAATTAATTTGATTTAGATTTTTTTGTTCTCTCACTTCAGTACTGTGAAATTATACTTCCCATTATATTACATTAAAGTAATTAACTGCAAAAGGTTTTGAGTAACCATAGAAACAGATCACAGTTGTTAACTGCAGGATGTTTTAACTTACCATAGAGATAAGTTACAGTAAAGGACTACAACATTTGTAACATTCCATGAAATTAAATGACAGTAAGTTACCAATTAAACAAATTACAGTATACAAACACAAAGTTTATAATCCACAAATAGGTATATACTACATTTCAAACTAAATGGTTACAGTTTTCATGCAAACTTGATGTTGGCTTGAACTAGTACCATTTAAAAATATCTTAAAATGTTGACTCTGTCAAAAAGAGAAACATTTTCATGATTTTCGTAAGCTGAGATAGAGATATACCAAGTTGGTTCCTATGGTAAACAGTCAGGATTTAAGGTTCCCCAGGGTAATATGAGTAATTTAAATCAACCCGCAGGTCTGTATAATTTCCCTGAGTCGAGATAGAGATATGCTAATTGGTTGCTAAGGTAAACAGTCTGGTTGCTATGGAGGTTTCAGTGGCATAGTATCACATTTCATCTTTCACTTAAGTTATGTAAACCAACCTCCAAGTCTCAACTATTTTCCAAAGCTGAGATGGAGTTCTTAGAATTTGGTTGCTAGGGTAAACAATCTAGTTGCTAGTCTGTGATGTCATAATTTTTTGGGGTCATTACTGTGATTAACATTACCAAATCACCCATTTCTTGTTTACTCTTTGGACAATGCTGACCTTTGCCCCCCCCTTATGGCCTAGGGTTCAAATACTTTTACACAATGCTTGGTATGTTCTTACACAGACTGACACCTCGACGCTGTAGGAATGTGTTGCAGTCATTATCTGACTAATAATCCAATATATTTAACTTTTTTTTTATTTTCAGCCCAATTTTCAACACAAATGTTTAAATATCTTGGCAGGTTTGCTGTCAATGCCATGGTTGTTTACCTCTGCTTTGCATTTCTTGCCACCGGAGTCTTTCTTTCATTGTTAAATCGCGTGAAATAGCCGAATTGCAACTCAAGTCACACCAGTTTGCATGTCTGTGCAAGGTTTTGTGGCTGTAGCTCGAACGGGCTGGAGGAAATGCATTTGTTTTTTGTTAGCAGAGGAAGAAGGAAGAAAATGCTTGAATTTGTTAGAACTCGTTGTTTGTAGACTTAACTGGCAGGAAATTTCCAAACAAACGACTTTAAATAGAAATCACAAGCGATTTCTACACTGTGGTCGACCCATAAAGAGAGAGAGCTCTTGGTGTTGACGTAAGGGGATTAAATGGTGGTTGGAATAATTTACTGTAAAAATAAAGTGCAGACAGCGGCATTCTACAATAAACAACTGTAGGCTTCACTCTTGAACCTGACATAAACAGTCAATAAAACTTCACATTACGCTTTAGAAGGTTTTATTGTGCAAACTGTTAACTTCTCTGTAAAACTAAATGTCAATTAATAACAGCAAATGCTTAAATCGCCTTGAAGATGTTCACCTGTCGACCCTTCTGCTTTCCTTATCACTTAAAGAGCTAAAGATAAGGGAGATATCATGAAGCTGAACTAATCGATCACTGATATTTAAGCTCTTCTTAGTAAACAGACATATTTCAGAGGCAAACACTGAGAGAAAAGAAGGCTTCAGACTCTTAAGAGGTTTATGTAACTGCGAGAGGTTTGATGGAAAGGAACAGGAACAAGCTGAAAAACCCAAACACAGCTCTTTGCTTCTCTTAAACAAACATGTTAATAACCGGATTAAAGCTCTTTACCAGCATTCCTGCACGACTCTGCCTGGATTTACCATAATCCATTGTTTTCTCATTAAAAAAGGTTTGAAACTTAGGAAATCTCCCGTTTGTCCTCATTACTCGAGCCTGATGATTATTGAAGGAACCGAAGGTTATCGATACAATCAAATGTACGATAATTATGGGAGGCTTCTGTTTCCTGAGGCTTATGTGACTTCTCTTGGATGGATCTGTAAAGTATGTGTTGGTTTGTAGCTTGTGTGTAAACTGCAGCAGGAGTAGCAGTGTTCTTTTGCTCCACAAACCTTTATTTCATCAATCAGTTTAATGCTATTAAAAACGAAGTGGCTATATGTAGAAACCTGCTCTTCTCTTGCGTTGTTCATTGCTGGGATCTCGTCTCATCTGGAGGAAAAATGTTACTTTCAGATCCTTGTGTCCAAAACAGTCAAGGTTTGGTCGGTGAAACTGAAACAGTTTTTAAATGAACAGCAGTATTCAAAACAAGTTCTGGTTACAATACTTTTCCAAATGTAGTGTTAAAGCATCCGCTGTAATATTATTTAACTGTCATTTATTGTACCGTTACTTTCTGGTAACTTCTGGCTACTCAGGAAGGTACATTCCCGAAAGGTAAAGAAGTATTTGACCCCTTCAGATTCTGAATGTTTGCCACAAGAAAAAGAAATGATCAGCTCATTAGCATTATTATTATTTTGCTGTTTATTTCAAAAGTGACATGAATTAAATTATGTATCTTAACTTAAAATACAAGCAGAAAGGAAGTTGTTAAAATTATTTTTATACAATATTATTTTGAATAATATCTTACCAATTATTTTACAGTCCTTTAGATGAGACATTAATGTTATATTTATTCTGTTTAATATTAATATTATATTACCTTTGTTATTAGTGTTACTATTATTGTTTTAGTTAATTGTTCATATTACAGTTTATTTACTATGACATTGTTACTATTATTTTTACTTTAGTTCTGCTGCAACATAGAAATGCTGTTTTTTATTACTAATAAAGTACTGTATTATTATTATTTGTATTATTCTTGTTATTAGTGCATTCAAGTAAAAGTAGTAGTGATGATATTAATATTATGTTTATTATTTTAGTATTATTTGTTATCATTGCCATTATTATTATTATTAGTTTAACTTTTATTAATAATATTAGTTATTTTCATCGCTTTTACATTATGTTCAACTATTAATTTTGGGGTATTATTTTATTAATTAGTATGAATTTAAATGTTATTTGTTGTTATTGGTTTTTCTATTATTAATAATATGATTAATACTTTTGCAATCATTATTATTTCTTCATTAATATATTGACCTCAAGCATTAATATTAGCATTATTTCTTTTTATTATTATTATTATTAATAGTGTAACCTTTATTAATTTAAATGATTATATTATCACTATAGTTTATATTATTATTGCATTTTCTTTAATGATTATTATATTACCAATATTTATTTAATTATTATTATTACTATTAATTGTTTATTGGGTAAATTATTACGATCTCTGTCTGATGTGCTAGTAGAAAATTATTCAAATGTTGTTGTTTACTAAAACCCTGCTGTTTTTAGTGTGTTGTGTGAGCTCATTTCAGAGCAGGAAGTGTTTCAGTTTTACTGTCCAGCTGCTGTTCGAGCAATAGGCTCGTGGCACTCGAGATGGAAAGAAAGACCAGGGGAGCTCTGGAGGGTGTGCTCACTGATTTATTACAAAAGTGCTGAACCAAACACAGACGGCGTGTAGAAAAGAGCTCCGGCGTCGGGAGGCCGTTTCTCCCTCGGTACTCTGGTGTCAGGAAACATCAGCATCGGTTTTCTGGCTCGGATCCGTTTAAAAACCGACCTTCACGATAACTCCAGAGTACCAGAAAACAGCCTCCTGAGCGCACGCATGCACATGGTACAAAAGGAAACATCGATGCTTCAGAGAGATGGGTCCACAGCTAGAGAAGGAGAGGAAATCACCAGAGCTACGTTACGCTAACAACTCCCTCCAGAAATACAGAGCGAGCCTTTCAGAGAAGGACCCTTTGTACAGCAGCAGAACATCTCAGAGTAAAGCAACCAGTCAAACCAGAAACCATCTCCATCCCATCCAGATCAGAGCTCCGGCTTTTTGTCAGGAGAAAACCAGACCAAAAGGCTGTGCACAGAAGGAACGATCACACACAATAATTTAATTCGATTCTAACCCAGAATATAAAAATAAACAGTGTTTAAAATCTACAGCCACTGAGTCATGGAAACCAGAGACCCAGAGCTTCTGCCGAGGAGAAGTGCTACGCATGAAGATAGAGTCAGAACTTTGATCAGCGAGTCATTCCTTCATGAACAACAGGAAGCTTTCCTGCGGGATCTGTGTCATGACCATGAGAATAAACTCTGAAGGTGCAGCAGGTGAATGAAACTCTGAGGTGATGCACGGCTGTGTTCAGAACGGCGCGCTTCTCCTGCTGCTCAGAACCACATCCGCACAAAAGATTATCGAGTGAAATCTGTTCTCGACTCCTGAATCATCAATCACCCTACAAAAATAGATTTACTTCAACACATCTCTCTCTTTCTCACCTATAATTGATTCAGTTTTAATAAAAGCAGAGGCTAATCTTCTGTTTGCGAGATTCAATTCTTTAGAAAAATAACACAGCCATCCTGGATATCAAAATTCCCCATATAAAATGATTGTCTGAGTGCATTTCACACAGTAATCCTTGCTTTTGGCCGGAAAAACTGAAACCCTTGCTTTTAGCTCATTCGAAAGTGAGGGAGAGCTGTGTTTGCAGGTGTTTCGGTTTCATCGTCCAAACCGTTGTGTTCAAATATGTGTGTTTAGGATTTGTTGTGCTTGTTGCTAATCCCAAATCAGTTGTTTCATCAGTTTTGCAGAAGCCCAGAGTTTCGATCTTGAACACAGCCGTGACTTGACAAAAGCGAGAAACAAGACAAATGCTGAAGTGCTCCCGGGACATTCGTGTATAAAAGAGAGACGTGCTCGAGCTCGGAGCCTCGGAGGCTCCTTCACTCGTCGAGGTCGACTGCATGAGCCTGTTTCCTCTTCCTGAGACGATGCGTACAGTGCTTGGACCCTGTGGAACCCTGGCCAGGGTTCAGTCCATGTGTGACCCGACTAACATTCGGCTGATCTCCAGTGAGGACCTGCTTCAGAGAGTTCATGAGTGTGTGATGCTTCAGTACAGTCAGACGATGAGAACGAAGATTTGAGAACTGGCATTAGTGCTTCTGGGGGGGGGGGACCTCAAACACCCGCTGAAGCTGTTCAGATCCAACTAGATTTTATTGTACTCTCTAGAGCAAAATCCAGTCAGAGGACAGTGAAACTGAAACAGTGTTTTGATCTAAACCTGGTGTTTCAGTTTCATTGTCCACCAGCATCTCTGTTAAAAGACCAGACCTGATCACACCCCCTCATGGTTTCATTGGAATTCTGTCAGCTTTTAAAAAAAAAGGTTTCAATTTCATTGCCCATTAGTTACAATTTAAAATTCATGGTCTTTATTAATTTATAGTTAAATTAATAATCTGAATCTGCTATTTCAGTTTCTTTGTCCTCCTGCTGAATTTTGCATCAGTGTTTGAACTCGATCCTGCACCTTTTCATTTAATTCTGTTGTCTGTTGGAGAGTAAAATATCTTTTCCGCTTGTTTTATTCGCAAATACCTGAATTTAGTTTTAATAAATAAAGCTCTTTTATAAAATTATTTCATCCGTAAAACTAGCTGCTCAGTAACTGTCCAACAGTGCAGGTGTTTGGACAGTGAAACTGAAACAGGTGTCAGGTGTATTGCGATCTGTTTCAGTTTCACTGTCCACCAACAGAGTAGAGATTGGAGCAGTTTTTTTGTCTTAGAGAAGCCTCCGTTAAACCAAATAAAGAAGTTGTAAATTAAAGCTGAAACTTTGCTAACCATGTGTCTTAATTTCGCATCGCCGTTTTACTAAATTTAAAGTGCTTTTTATCCAGTACCATAAAGAACGGGTATTTGGACATTGAAACTGAAACACTGACTTTAAAACCGGTGTTTCTTTTTCTCCAGATAAATGTCTTCACTTCATGTAAGTTTTCTTGAGATCAATAATGTCTGTCATTATTACCTGATTAACCCTCTCATCTCTTTCTGATCACGTGATCTAATCATTCAGCCTCACATCTAAATCCAGGTGTTTCAGTTTCATTGTCCACTCAAACGGTTCAGTTGTTTCCAGATGACTCCCGGAAGCTCTCTCGGCAAACAAGCGGCATTTGTGAGTCACTCTGAGCTGACGGGATTCTCCCGTGTCCGGGTCGAGCTTCGGCGGGTGTCGAGGCTCCTCGGTTACCGGGGCAAACGCGAGCCGCTACCGGAGATCGGAATTGTTTACCAAGTTCATGAAACGTCTCAATCCCGGGGCGCCAGCATCCGGGTCCGGGCGCACCGAAGCGCGCGGCCGGTAAGTCCCGTTCATGTTCGAGCGGGCTAACATTCGGTCCGTCCGTTCCAGGTGCCGGTTACACGTGCAACACCACCGGCGTGTCCACCGTCTCCCGCTCGCTCCGGTAGCGCTCCAGCCAGTCTCTGAGCTCCGCAATCCGGTAGCCCTCCGGTCCCCGTCCTCCCTGGTACACTACTTTATCGTCCAGCAGGATGTACAAGCGCTCGAAGTAGGCGCCGTACGCCGCGTTGGACACGTTCTCCATGGTGTCCACCACCACTGCGCTCCCCGGTGCCTCCCGGTTCATCAGCTCAGCCGCGCGCAGCCGGTCCTCCAGGCACCGGTGGCGCGGTATCTGGTAGGGCGCGTCCGAGCTCACCCAGCCGTCGGACGGATGCGCCTCCTCGATGTAGACCAACAGCGAGTCAGCGATGTCCGCGTACTGCAGCGCGACGCGCTGGAACGCCGACAGCCGCGACATGAACGGTGGTCAGGAGCAGCTGCCGAAGTTGAGGATGAGCGGTCTACCGCCGCGCGCGTAGTCCAGGATGCGTTGCGCGCAGCCCCGCGCCTCTGTTCCAAGCGCAACCACGGCTGTGTTTGGCGCGTCACCACCGAGCTGCGCGCGCTTGAAGAAGTCCAGTTTCTGGCCGTACCAGACCGCGCGCAGTGACTCCAGCGTGAACATCCGGTTGGAGTCGGAGACCCAGAGCGGCGGGTCGTCGGGGCTGCCCGGGTCGCGCTCGCGCATCTTCATCAGCAACTTCCGGCGGATGCAGAGGAAATCCAACAGCCAGAGCATCGCGGCGGCGAGCAGGAAGCGCGGGAGCAGCAGCAGGCACACCGCCGCGCTTCGCAGCGCGTTCGCCGTGTGGACACCGGCGGTACCGGGAAGCAGCTCCATCATCCCGGTCAGCAGGAGAGACGGAGACAGCTGAGCCGGTGTGCTCCCTCACTCTCTCCCTCTCGCTCTCTCTGGCGCGCGCTCTCTCTCTACCTCTGACGCACAGACGCTCGCGCACACAACCACACAAGCGCGCACGTTCTCTCCCTCTCTCTCTTTCTCTCTCACTCACTCTCACCTCACGAGTCCTGGTTTTTATAGGAGCTGTGAGGATTTGAATGAAAAACAACCCGCCTCCGCGCGCGCCGCCTCCTCCTCACATGGAGAGGATTTACCTCCCGTCAACCCTGAGAGAGGAGAGAGAGAGAATATTTCACATCGACCATAAGACGAGAGAGGAACCTGAAGGAGAGAAGAGGAGAGAGAGGGGGAAACTTTGAGAGAATGGGGGAGGGGGTGAGGATGCAACACGTTGTCTGGATGAACTCATTGACTGATGATGGTGCTGCTGCTCTCGCAGAACAACACCGGGATGGACACCAGACCGTTTAGGGCTGTGCTCTGGTGCATCCCTGCATGGGATCGCTGATGTGATGCATGAAAATATTGCAGCTGCTGCTACAGCTCTCATGCACTTCTGCTCAATGTTAACTAACTAAAACGTTCTGTAAAACTGCACAGCGGAGATGCAGAGAGGGTGAGATGAATGCTGATGCAGTCTGGGATGGTACAAAGTTAAATGCTTTGCTGGTTTGAATGCCTCATAAGGGGAAACTTATGTTGCCATGGCAAAATGCTCAGATGTGTCACTGGGAATTTTCTTTCTGTGGAGGTCTGTCAAAGATTCTCATTTTAATTCACATTCCAGAGCTGAAGGAATCCACTGAATGCAAAAGCCGTGTTAAAAATTAATGTTTATGAACGTCTCGCAACTGAACTAAATACAGAGATACCACAGCTGGGGCTGCAGAGTTCACGAGAAAGCCCTGTTCTGATTGAAACCAGAGAACCTAATCAGATTAGCCCCATTCTGATCGGCACTCTCTTCGTCCCTCAGAGCTGTCACACTAGAAGGAGGACACATGCAGGATCTCACGCAAACACCTCCATCCATGTCCCAGGATCCATCGCTACAGATACAGGAGTCTTCATCCAATGAGAAGCGAGCAAGTGAGATCACTGGATCTTCTGTTTTCTTGTTGAATACCCAGAAGCAGTGTTTTTAAGTGGACAAGAAGAAAATGCAGGGATTCCTGAATGTTAATCTGGCTCAGGAAAAAGAGCTCCTCATCTCCGAGGAAGCTCAGGTCAAGTCTATGGAAATACACAGAGTCCTATTCAAAGTTTTCAAATGAAAGTGTACAAATGGGAAATGTGAGGCGAGCATGCGTTAGTTTAAAAAAAATCCAGGTGCTTAAACGGGGCTTGAGTCAAAGCGGGAGCTTGCAAAAGGATTTAAACAAGTGCATTCATTCTAAGCACACAGAGAAGTGGTGGTACTCTAAAGAGTTATGGTGGTGGTACCTATAGCCCTGGCCAGAACTATACCATCTACCATGGTGTAAACTTTCATGAAGTCCAAGTATAAATAAGAAAAGGTGCTGAATGATTTGGAGGGCAGTGATTTGGTTTCAAGCTCAGTAGCTTGTAGAGTTGTCTCAGGCTTTCAAAGGTGGCGTTTAGGATCAAACTCTGTGGAGCAGATACACGGTCTGAACACTGCATTCTCCTGGGCTGAGTTCTGTCTGGGTGGTGCTTCCATGTCAGTGGGTGGAAACATCCTCTTCTAGTATTGTTCAGCATCTTCACTGCTCTTCCAGCTCAGAAGGCCAATGTCTCTTAAGCAGCAAATATGAAATAAACTGAAGGGGAAGAAGTGGATTTCCTTATGGAGCGCTGAATGTTGAGACATGTTTCTTGATAGATGTGAAAGATACTTTTCAAACTCCAGTATTGAATTACAGACAGACAGAGAGGTTACAGCAGATGTTTTTTAAGTTGCAATGATGGATAAATGCATGTTAAACATGTCCCTGATGAATATTGCAAGAGCTAAGATGTGAGTACAGTTTGTGGTTTAAATTCTTCATGCTCAAGAAGCTCACTGTGGAATACTGAATGCTCGGCAACGACACACTTGATACGAGTGTCTTTCCTAATGCAATGTTTGGTTTTGTGTCTAGATTTCCTTTCACATTGTGAACCTGTCGTGGTGCCATCAGGTACGTGGTAGCATTTTCCTGTTAAGAGAGAGGAGGTGACTCAAAAGCTCCTTGATGTGGTGATTATTAGAGGTTTTAGGAACATTATTTCCCAAAGTTCATTAGAGGAACCAATAATGAGAATCATTCAAATGTTTCTGGGCAATGGCTCTGGAGCTAACCTTAGTGCATGGTGGATGGAGAACTTGGTTAACCTCCAAACAACCTCACTCTGTAATCAGTCTCCACCTGAATGGAAAGGGACACTACAGAGGAAACCTGGAAGAAGGGGGGCACCAGTGCTGGATTGGAGTTTGCCAAAATGTATTCTACCCTGAGAACATCATGTGGATAGAGGAGAGACAAGTAGATGTAATGGGTTGAAGACAACATGAAAAAGAAATGAGGACCTTAAAGAAAAGACATCAGTCCCTACAGTGAAACATGGAAGAGGTAATATCATGAAATCTGAAAGTTACGTCTGAAGGGTCTTTCAGCAGGACAATGGGCCAAAACGCTCTCAGAAAAAGCTCCAAACAAAGCACTGGAGAGTTCCGATTGGCCATTCAGGATTTGAATTCCACAGAACATCATTATCCCTTAGAAGTCCAGTGCGTTTACCAATCACAGCGACCCAGCACAGCCCAGCTATTGTTTAATTTTGATTTGAAATATAATTTATGAGTTGGATTATAATTTGATATGTTAGTTTATAATGCCAATTGCCTTTCAATTGCGTTAGTGCCAAATTAGTGCCATCTAGTGGTGAAAGTAAGGAATAACCCTCTGAAGTATAATACCTGTGATATGGCTAGGGTTTAAGGGAGGTTTGACTGTTGTTTTATGCAACTTTGTTTTGACTTTGTCCAGGCTTTTGTAGATTTTTGTTATAAAACATAAATATTGTTTGTTCTCAATTTTTGCAGTTAAAAATCACGAAATGTACTATTCTGGTTTGTATTTTTGTACAATTTCAGGATTTTTGTGGAACTATTGTTTACTATAATAAAAGAAATCTGTAAAAAAAAGAAGCTGGAGTTGTACCAAAAATGGTATCAAGCATTGCCACAAAAAAAGATAATTTAAAGATTATGAAGATAATTAGGGAAAATTGTAAAGTAGTAAAAAACACTCAAAAGGCCCCAGACTTAAATCTATCGATTTCAGTTCTTTATTCAAAAGGGTGTGCTATATTAAGCTATGCTAATAAAATAATAATGTAGTCCATTTCTGAGTTCTGTGAATTTGGGTCGAGTTTGACTTCTTTTTTGTGTGTGTACAGCGTTCCAAACAAAAACAATAAACACGTGAAAACCAAACATTTGCAATTGGAACCATTTTCTGGCCGAATTGAAAGGGCACTGATGCACACACATTACACAGACAGAGAGCAGGAATAACGGATTAGCTTCTCTGATGGAGAACTTTCTCTCTTAGGGCCTCCTTCTGGTTGGACAACAGTGTAGACATGGTTCTACTCTCATTTCAGACATTTGTCTCAAAAAGTCTCATTATTTCTCACCTCCCTCAGCGGTAAGAGCAGCAGAGCTTTGATAACTCTTCTCCTGGTTCACCAGGACAAAGTAGGACATCTACTGCCATCTTCTGAGAGCCGCAAGCTTCTTTGGCAGCTATGCAATCAGCTACTGGAAGCAACTCTGAAAGCCTGCAGAGGTCTTTGAGTCTGTGCTGACCTAGATTTGGCATTGTCTCACATGAGTTGCATTTTTAAACAAACCGCTGCTTTCAGTTCAGCTGATGAAGAGCGCACGAGAGCAGAGCGATGTTCAGATGAACGATGGCGTCACTCGTAATTCAGGTTAACTGACAGACGCTTCTGGATGAAAGGCTGGTAGGTATTCAGATGGATCAGCTGGAGGTGATGATATGCAATGCAAGGATCAGGATCAGGATGGAATCATAAGATGATCCTCAGGTCATCAATGCCTTGACTTTGGTGTTTATCTGAAGTGGGAGGATTATTGAGAAGGTGAAGAGCTGGATAAGGCAGTCATGCACATTTCAGGATCTCTGTGGACCAGAAAAGTCAGACATGAGGGCTGCAGAAGAATTGAGATTCGCACAGATCTTCAAAAAGCTTCTCATTCTCAGCAGGGTGCTCTTCCTCCGGGTAGAAGATGGTGTTTGCGGTACAACAAATGCACTCCACCCCATACAGAAAAACAAGAAAGAAAAAGACAACGACAGAGAAAAAAATCATGGATGTCGAGCAGTTTATTCTGTTAATGGCTGATCACAGGGAGCTGTTTGACAAAAATTTGTAGAAAAGAGAGAATTTGTGGCGCGCTATTACTTTCCTGTGCAGAGTCGCTATGAAAATGTGGGACGAGCGCCACAGAGTGGCTCTTTTACATCACCAAAAAAGCCAGCTTTCATTGGTCGTTCTTCTTGGAAAAACCAATCATGGCAGTGGCAGTGCGAAACTCTTTTCACTCATTCTGTCCAATTTGTGGAATTTGCGTTGGCACCCATGGATTTTGATTCACACGAAACTTCAGACCGAAAATCTGGGTCGGTGTTACATCATTTTTTACATCAAATTCAATTACACTGGTACCTCAAACGCAAGGCCTGATGCCTTGAAGTAAAAGACACCTTTTCTAGCTACTATGGCTACAGGATGACCTGAGGAGATAGTAGTGGACTCTGAGGTGATAAAAGTAGACATTCTTACTTCATTGGGATTGAAATATCATCTGTATTATAGCAAGAACTGTGGAGTGTGCTGGCTGCAGAGTTCGATGCAATGAAAACTGACAATGGGGTTGAAGATAGCAAATAATTCAGCCGCCATGTCCCCTGGAATTGAACAGATGAGGGAAAAGATAAAGAATATGGAAGGAGGGCTCTCTGTGTGGTCGGATGAAACTGTTTGGCTATGTTCACACTGTAGTCAAATCTGACTTATTTGCCCATATGCAATCTGTATCCGATTTGGTCATGACAATCTGAATGGCAGATTATCCGTGACCTGTGTCTGAACGACGGCCAGGCTGGATATATTTGACTTTTTCATTATTAATACCCTCTTAGATACCTCTTAGGTAAAGTAACTCCATCATTGTTTATGCCATTATTCTGTAAATGTTCAGTTTCTCTTGGTCTCTTTCATCACAATCATCTTTCTTAATATTATTTGATAATACTAACATTGTCTGGGATCGGAGCCTCATAGGTTCAGACAGGGCCAAATTTGAGTCGCACATTATCAGTAATGTGACCGAGCACACCATTTTATCATAAAAATTGCACAGTGCAAACTATTTTCCAAAAAGTATTGAAAATTTTCAATTCGAAGGGCGAATGTGGAGAGGGAATATTTGGCAGAGCTTCCCGAAACTGTTGACTTGAGCACACCCAAAGCATTACCAAAACTCCTGAAAGAGTGGCTCCAGCTGGACATGTCAAAATTGATCGGTTACATCGCTCCAAGGAATCCAGAAGATAAAAGTGGATCATAATCGCAAAATCACATTATAATGGCGACACTATGGAGATCTTAAGAAAGCACCGCTAAATCACAACAGGAATCATATCACCATCATATTTGGCACCAATAAATAATAAAAAGAGTCACTGAGCGGTTTCTTGGAGGTAGTTGGCGGAGCGCAGCTCTGGGCAGTGCGGTGGGGTACTTCAAAACAGTGGCCGGTGGGTTTCCGGACCAGAGGTGTGGGGTCCTGCAGTGCTTGTGCATCTACCATGCTCAAGGTTTACTGGATCCATGGGCCCTATCGTCAACTCCTTGTTGGAAAATTGGTGGGCCAGTGCCCGGCATGCTCCTCCTGAGGACGGGAATCCAACCTCAGCTTGCTGATGCGACGACGCTCTGTCTCCGGTCAGTGGGCACCTCATTGGCCCCTTTGGCAATCCCCGATGGCTCTTGTGGCATCCCTCTGCTGTTCCCGGTGGAGGGAGATAGTCTGCTTTTCCTGCGGTGATTGCTCTGACTCTCCGTTCAGTTTGTTCTTGATGAATAGCACCTGGCAACCCTGATCAGCCCAGCACTCCGTCACATTACCCAGATAAAATCTCGATTTATCAGAAGGTCAAAATGCTGCAGTTTTGGTTCCCTGACTTTTGATAAACATATTTCACCTCAAAAACACCTCAAAGATGGGGAAGTTGTTGCTTTCATGACCTTTAGTATGGATTACTGTCACTCTTTAGTAGCTGCTAAATAAGCCGCAGCTAATTCAGAAGGCAGCTGCTAGAGTCCTCACCAGAACAAGAAAGTATGATCATATTACACCAATCCTATCCTCACTGGACTGGCTTCCTATAAAATTTCACGTTGGTTACATAATCAGTCCCTCCAAGATTTCGCTGGATTTTTTTGTGATAAATGCATAAAATGCCAGAAATTGTGGCAGCTTTTTTCTCAACAACATTGCATTACCTTATGATTTCACAAACATGTTGTGATGTTTTTAAGTGCTCTTTCCTTTTATTATCTCCTATTTATTATCCTATACCCTTGCGGCTTTCTGCACGCTCTGATCACATGCAGATCTGACAGCAGACAACCGCTGCTTCCTCAGGAGGCTGCAGCGCAGGTTGAATTAAGAAAAAAATCATGTTGTCCCTGTAAAATATTTAGTTTTTTAGCATTTTGTTCCTGCGGCGCCACGGCTACATCTATGTAGGAGAAACACTGGTTTCTCCCAAAAGATTGATGAAACTACCGTGTGAAAGCATGAAAAATAGTTTTATTAACTGCCCCTCTCAAACTCGCTAGCACTACCACCTTTGCCCACGCAAGTACTGCTTGACAACTGACAAAAGCAAACCACCACAGACCTAGTTTTACAAACGTTATCAAGTTTTGTTGTTTACCTTGTTCCTTTCGCTGCTTGCGATGGATTTGCGAGCAACAGCTTCGGTGATAGTCACCTGCCGTGTCGGCTCTTACATGGACATGCTTCTGGCATGTTTTGCTGTAGAGAAGTGTCAGTCAAGCGAGGTTTTTTGTGTTCCACGACAATGTTACACACAGAGCAAAAGAGTTTCCCCCCACTTTCATGGAGAACATTATGAAATTGCTTTAAACGGTCCTTCGCAGTGATATTTGTAGGTAAGTATGATGTATTTGCGCTCATGCCTGCTTTCTCTGATAAGGAAGTCCTGTGTGAAAATAATGCCTCGTACAGTGACAGACTAAAACTATTGGTCGAATTTGCGGTAAAGTCGGGGTGATTGAATGGCCGCATTCAATCGTAAGGCCGCAAATAAATCGCGGGGATTGGCTTAATTTGAGTGATTGCGATTTTCTGGAGAGACTGTATAATACTGGTGCTAGCATTTAAAGCCTTGAACACTCTAGCTCCAGCCTATCGAAGCAGTCTGCTTTCACGTTACATTCCGACTTGATCTCAGAGTACAGGGATATTAGTTGTTCCTATGATAGTAAAAGTCGCCAGAGGAGGAAGGGTGTTTTTCACACCTGGCTTCAAAGCTGTGCCGCAAACCCCCCGAAAATGTTTAGAGTATTTATATCCAGTTTTATTAACATTATTTTGCTTATGCTTATAATGTTGCTAAACACACAGTTCCTCTTCTACCAGTTGTAGCCTTTGAGGGCATTAGATATCAGTCACAATTGGCAGATCAAGAGGGAACAGCTTGTAGAGGTGCATTTTTCACCGAGCCAATTGGGATTTAAGGGGGGTTAATCAGTGGGATTGTTTTTGGGGGGCTTGCAAACATGGTCACCCATTATCGCACCTATTAACTGCTCCACACTAACATCTACTGTTAAGAGCTTCCTACATAAAAAGCTATGTGTCTGTCTTAGTCTTGTTTTGCAGGTGGTGGTCGATGATCAGCTTGTCAAGGGACTTTCAGAACACTTAGTGGGCCACATGGAGATGTGGCAAGCGGTGTGATTAGCATGACTTCCCCTCTGAGGAAACTGGCTCAATATATGCAAGGTAATTCATCCCTTGCTAAACCATGTCCCACATTAACAGATCGACCAATAATTGTTTAATTTCTTGGGCCATTTGACCAACTTAAATAGTCTTAGATATTGACAGTCTTATATGTTGTCTAGACCTTAATGAAGAGGTTATTTATTTAGAGTTTTACATGTATTTTTTACACCATACATGTTCACAAGGAACATCTGGTAGTAGATATCTAGAGAGGCTTTGTAATGGAGGCGTTAACCATAGGACTGATGGTGAGAAATAGAGAGGTTTGGGTATATAAAGGGAAGAGGACACAATATTGATAGGGTGAGGAGAAAACAACGAGATTAGACACAGGTAAGTGGATGATCGAGTGAGGCAGTGGCTCAGACAGGCGTCCAGGCACTTAAATTAGGCAGAGATCTAGGTCCAGGAGCCTTGGACAGGTGGCGAGTCTTTTGGGGGGGCACTATCTCAGGAACTGCAGGTGCCCCAGGAGCTGGAGTATTACACTAACAGGCACTTTTGTCACAGGTACCTCTAAAACAGGAACCAACGTATCTGACCCCAGCGAAACAGAAACATTTGGAAGAGGCACCTCTGGAACAGGCCCCACTGGAGAGCTGCCACCACAAGAGCCAAAGCAACAGGCTCCACAGGAGCAAGAGTGACAGGAATGAGAGGAGCAGGTGCTACAGGTGAGAGGTGCTACTCTCTTCAGGAGCAGGATCCTCATCTAGCATGAATCAAGAATCCTTAAGTGAGAGGATCCAGTTTATTTATTTTAAACATTAAATGGGGCCATGGCCTGGGTCCAAAAGGAAGCTGTGCAGGAGTGCAAATTTGTAAGCCCTTTCAATACAGCTGACAAAGTACTTGCTCAGGCTACTGGGCACATTCTACTGCATGAAAAGAGTGCAGTAAAATTTTCCATATAGATGGAGAATTATATGGCTTGCCATATTTCTAAAGATTTGACTTTAAAATGGGCTTGCCATATTTGCAAAGAGTCTGTTTGCTCTTTATCCAGCTGCACTACTATAAGAACACCAACTTGAGACTGGTGGCCCGGAATCAAAATAATCCATATACTCCTCAAGATATGTGTGAGCACGTACTATTTCTATTTCTATATAAAGATTAAGATTACTGCCAAGCCATTGTTATTTTTGCGCGGGTGGTGAAGTGGTGTTGGTCACATGATCTGACTCTGGCGACTCTTCCAAACCCCCTGGTGTTTTGGAAGTTGTGGTCAAATGATGGGGCTGCAGTTGAATACTATTGAAGAGTTGTGGTAGTGGTCTCGGTCATGTTTCAGTGGTGATCGGTCCTTCTGTCACAGTTGCTGGAAGGAAGGAGAAGGGGCACAGGATTTATTTAAATTATGTCATCAACTCTACAGAAGACTGAAGTCCCTTAAAAGGAACAGTACTCAGTGTTAAATTGACGGTGGATATAGTTCCAGAAAAACACGGATCCTACCAAAGATTTAATCAGTGAGATTAACTGGAATAGAGGTGAGTATGGAGAAGATGGATTGATGGAGGAACCCAGAGCAGACTCAGTTGAGAGCACTGGAGATCCAAGTAGGCAGGAAGTGATCATGGAGAGTCAAGGGGAGTGAACCGACTGTGACATAATAATGATTAGACATAAAATGTATAATCACTGATTTTTATTCAGCTATTCTTATGCCACTCTGTCCCACACAATAAACTTATAGTAGAATTAATCTACAATACGTTCCCCTTTCACTGAAGCTGCTTTGAATCATCTGCATAAAGCACTATACGAATACATTTGACTCAACTTGTTTGATACGTGCAGTTCAACTGTTGTAATGTAAAGCTAATGTTCTGTGGTGTCTGTTTGTGGTCAACATCTACCTCCATCACAATGTCATGTAGTTAGTAACATAAAATAAAAACACACAGTTTTTATTAATGCACTATTTGATGTCTACAGTGAACTTCCACTGTTTGAAGGGCCTCCACGAGAGGATGGATCTGCTCTGCATCTAAACAGCTTAGTCCTAATGTTCTGCATGTTTACGACTTACTCGTCATGAGTCACAACATTAAAGAGGGTCAGACACAAAGGGCTTAATAAAGAAAGATATTTATAGCAAATCAAATAAAGGACAAATGCTGTTTAGCAAAGTTTGGTATGAGAGACCCAGAAACACTGCATGGCTGTGTGGAAAATTAATTATCAACAGTAAAAAAAATAGAAAACCAATGGTCTCAAATGACAGATACGCCTTACCCACGCAAGCTGCCAGTAGGTGGAGCAGTCACTGGATCATAAAAATATTGTCAGGTGTTCAGCATGTTTTGATCAGAAATGGAATATATCGAATGACTCTTATAGTCGAGTAATTGAACAAAACGTTCAAAACACTTGTGACTCAGTTTATTAATCAATTTCTTGCTGAAGTAAAAAAAAGTATTGTTGCAACCTGATTAAAAAATGTTTACATCAGTTAACATTGTGTGAATCTCACTATGCTAATCTAGGCTTGAAATGTTGCAAATTAGCAGAATGTTCTGCCAAAGGTTTGATTAAACACAAATATTCCTTATCCAGACTGAAATGTTTGATGGGCTCTGCTGTAATTACAGTGTTAATGCGCTTAAATCCTAACTTTACCTCTTCCACAGAAACCTAATTACGTACAGGGAAACACTGGCTGATATACCCACCCCCCACCCCACCCCGTTATAATCCATGACACACTTTAATCTTCCATCAACAGTACAACAGCGAGAGATGCCTGCAACAGTGTTTAAAAGCCAGATAAACGTTCGACTGATGTTTAGCTCCAGTTATATTCTGAACAGTGTTTCAGTTTCAACGTCCAAACCTCCAGCTCTGTACTGAACAGTGTTTCAGTTTCAACGTCCAAACCTCTAGCTCTATACTGAACAGTGTTTCAGTTTCACTGTCCAAACCTCCAGCTCTATACTGAACAGTGTTTCAGTTTCACTGTCCAAACCTCCAGCTCTATACTGAACAGTGTTTCAGTTTCATCATCCAAACCTCCAGCTCTATCCTGAACTGTGTTTCAGTTTCACCGTCCAAACCTCCAGTTCTATACTGAACTGTGTTTCAGTTTCACCGTCCAAACCTCCAGCTCTATACTGAACAGTGTTTCAGTTTTACTGTCCAAACCTCCAGCTCTATACTGAACAGTGTTTCAGTTTCACTGTCCAAACCTCCAGCTCTATACTGAACAGTGTTTCAGTTTCACCGTCCAAACCTCCAGCTCTACTCTGAACAGTGTTTCAGTTTCACCGTCCAAACCTCCAGCTCTACACTGAACAGTGTTTCAGTTTCACCGTCCAAACCTCCAGCTCTACACTGAACAGTGTTTCGGTTTCACCGTCCAAACCTCCAGCTCTACACCGAACAGTGTTTCAGTTTCACCGTCCAAACCTCCAGCTCTACACTGAACAGTGTTTCATTTTCTCCGTCCAAACCTCCAGCTCTACACCGAACAGTGTTTCAGTTTCACCGTCCAAACCTCCAGCTCTACACTGAACAGCGTTTCAGTTTCACCGTCCAAACCTCCAGCTCTGTACTGAACAGTGTTTCAGTTTCACCGTCCAAACCTCCAGCTCTGTACTGAACAGTGTTTCAGTTTCATCGTCCAAACCCTTAGCTCTATACTGAACAGTGTTTCAGTTTCACTGTCCAAACCTCCAGCTCTACTGAACAGTGTTTCAGTTTCATCATCCAAACCTCCAGCTCTATACTTAACAGTGTTTCAGTTTCAACGTCCAAACCTCCAGCTCTGTACTGAACAGTGTTTCAGTTTCATCGTCCAAACCTCCAGCTCTATACTGAACAGTGTTTCAGTTTCACCGTCCAAACCTCCAGCTCTATACTGAACAGTGTTTCAGTTTCATCGTCAAAAACATCCAGCTCTGTACTGAACAGTGTTTCAGTTTCA
>SRMA01026098.1:20214-200008 GCA_007224835.1 Danionella cerebrum | reverse complement strand
TGCAGCATTTGAATCAACATTATGTAAATAGGGGTGATTTGCATTTCAGTGTTTACAAAACATTCCCATGTTTACAGAAAAGCCAACCACTGGAAGTCCCACTGGCCCAAAGTTGCAGCTGAAACTAGTTTGCTGTCGACTTCTGGTCCTTTTATGTTTCCAAACATTGATTTTGAAGATGATCCCAGGTCCAGAAACCAAAAGGTGTAAGAAATAGGGATCTTGAAATTATAATCCCTAAATCTTAAACCCTCACAAATATTTTGTTGTATTTATTGATCTCAATAGATTTTCGATTGTTACAGGGAATGCATCCCAGTGTGTGAAGATTCATTTCAAATGGTGCATCTCTTAAACCAATTAAATCCAACAACTTTGTTATTGAGTGAAGCTTTCTCAGGGTTACTTGCCTTTAGAGGCCGTGGGATGGATGCGCACAGTTTAAAAGACAGAGAAGGTGCAGAAAGCAAACATTTTGAGTTTACAGTCTCTCTCTGAAATCCTGGTGATAAGGAAAATATAATGAGAGCTTAGACGAGAACTGGTGTCTAGTCATCATTTAGACTGACTTCACTGAGCTTCTTCACTTTACCGCTGATTTGTTTTATTCTCTGAGTAACTTTCAGTTTTTATGACCGTGAGGGAAAGAATGAAGGGATTGAACTTCAGTCATATGCATCATCACGCACGGCTCTTATAAAAATGGCGTCCGCATGTCACTGATTCTGTTTTTCCCAGCACCTTCAGCACTGTTTCTCTCAAACCATCTGCACTTTATCTCCACCAGTCACTGTGCATCTGTCTCTCACAAAGTTCTCTTCTCTGGCCACTACTCTTTATTATACACGTGCTCAACTCCCAGTAAAAAACATATTTTCACTACCTGCTCCAAATCCTTCCATCAACAATGTTTTTCTCTCTGCTCCATTTGTTTCTCGTCACGTTTCATTACCAATGTCTATTATCATTGTGTTGTAAAGTTGCCTTGACTTTTAAGAAAGAAACATATTATTAGTACTATTATCTTTCATGAGAAATTTAGAAACTGTTTGTTCAGTTTTACCATAGAAATAAACATTATAATCTTTCTGCACAATTAACTTGATCAGCTATTGATCAGAAAGATTTATGGCTCTTTGGGATCTCACAGTCTGTAGAAGAATTCAGAGGAGAATTCAGAATCCTATCGAAGAAAATCCACCTTAAGTTTGCCAATGAACATCTGAATAGTTCAGTGGAGAACTGAGAGAAAGTTCTGTGCTCAGAGGAGTTCACATGTGTTTCTGACCGAAGAGAAAACTGTTTAAAGCCTTTATGTTTTTCTGTCTCTCATTGTTGAGTTTGTGACAGCCGTGGAGCTAGATTCCCTTCTCAAGCTTTGTTCACCAAACCATCAGCATTTTATGGTTGAGTTCTTTAGTGTCGTTTGCTTCTGTTCTGATCATGTTTGAATAGAACCACGTCACGCATGCCAAGAGAAAATATTGTTTGCATGATGTAAAGCTGTAAATATGGTTTAAGTGTGCACACGTTCCACTTTCAGATCATTTATATTCATCTTGTGCTTCACATTCTGCCATGAATTAAACAGGACACGGGCGCTGGTTTGCCCTCTAGTCTCTGAATATTTCACGAGGTTTGTCTCCAGAACTCATAGCCACCAACCTCCACAGTTTATTCAGAAATAGTGTTCACATACAAATAATCTTTCAGCAGAGGAAGTAAAACCCAGTACTTTGCATAGAAGGGTTTCAAGGGGAAACTATAGATGATGACAGTATTATTAACGGTGTGTGTGTGTGTGTGTGTGTGTGTGCGCGTGTGTGTGTTTTCATGGCAGAAAGCCTTTTCTTGCCAATGGTAAAAAGGCTCTTAAAGGGCATCGCTTTAGGTGAAAGCCTTTGCTTTCAGGGCACAGTCAAGGACATACACCCCACATGAGAGCTTGAATGTCCATTTTACTCCTTTTGTCGTTTAAATCTATACATAAAAGGCATACCACCTTATGTTGATTTTGTCATAAACATGTAAAATAAGTTACAATTAAATATATTAAAATAAAAACATTTTTTGGTGGAGAGGACACATTCCAAGCAGCTCGTATTGTGGAGTTCTAGGAACAGAAACTGCAGCGTATTCATGTTTGGATCGTTTTACTTCTTCAAACTTCAAATGTACATATTTAAAACCCTCCAGAAATCATCTCTCTGTAGGAAACAGATCTTCTGAGCTCAGGAAAAGCTCACCTTTAATTTGTATTGAAGTGTATTTTACACTGATTTTACTCATCACATTTTCGAAATGAAGCAAAACACACGTATGCTGGTGTAGAGCAGAACAGAAAAATCACAAGTGAAGCTAAAAATGTGTAGAAATGATAAATCACAGCAGGTCGAGTGAGGATGAGGAGATATTTCAATCAAGCTGGTTAAACACGAAGTACTAGTTTAATGAGTTAAACTCAATCCCACTCAGGGTTGAATATTTTACATTTTTTCTCCATCATTAAAGGAGATGCAATGATGTTTATGGTGCTCCTCTTTTGGTACGTGACCCTGAGCTCTCATTTCCTCTCATCAGTGCTATTTTGAATGTGTTTGTGCTTGTAAATCAAACAAATTGTACACAGTTCTCCTTTCCTTCTAATTACTGTAGAAGGACCCTCCCCCAGCATATTTCCCTCTAATAAACAATAAAACGGAGAAAGAATTTTTTGTCTGATTTCATCATTTCTTCAACTCACAAGAATGCTTTGCATATTAATTAGTTATCTGAAATAGCAGCAAGATGAAAAAGTTGCAGCATTCACCCGCTCTGCTGATTTTAAACGTCTGGAAATGCCAGGTTTCAGTGTTTAAAGAGATCCTAATTTTGTTACTCGTAAACATGCTCGGTTTCAGTTCAAATAATGTTTTCAAACTGACTGCAGTACACCTCTGTACACTGAAGCCTGGGCCACAGACAGTTACATTAACAATAGCATTCCTTTAAAAATACCATTATAGCTCAAAAGGTCAATTAAAAAAAAAAGTAGTGGAAATGGTACGTCATTCATTAATTCATTCATCGTCTTTCCCGCTTGTTTCCTGCCGGGGTCACAGGGGTCTGCTGGTGCCTATCTCCAGGGCATATCAGGCGAGAGGTGGGGGTACACCCTGGACAGACATATTCATTCCCAAGAGGAATTTGTATTATTCAATTAAACAGACACAAAAAGGAAAAGGGTTCCAGGAGGGCCGGTGTTACTCCTAGTTTTTGTTATAGCCCTGCTTCATTACAAACCCTGGCAGCTCTACACAAACCTAGGAGAGTTTATTTAGTTGAGGCCTGTTTCAGAAAGGAGGTTAAGTGAAAACTCAAGAGTATGTTATCCCTGAAATGAGAGAAACTCTGGGTTTTCCGTTTCAAAAATGGCAGGTCTGTTAACCTCGAGAAACATACTCCGTGAACCTAACCTGGTTTGATTCTCTAAACTCTGAGTTTCTGTCAGCCTACTCCAGCTTTTTAAAGATGCAGCAGTTTTTCTCGCCTTAGTCATTCATTGCCTACATTTCCCACACAATGAATATACCAAAATTCATTCTTATTAAATCAGACGCCACCACAAAAAATTAAAGAAAGAAATCAAAGTTAAAACAATTTACTTGGTCTTCATCAACTCAGAGAGAGAAACTCAGAGTTGGTTGAACCTCCTTCATGAAGGTTGCAACAAAACTGCAGAGGTGCAGCCATCCTAACCCACCTCTGTTCTAACTGGAAGGCCACAAAGCTACCCACTACACCACAGTGCAGCACCATTCACCCATTAAAGGCGCAGCCATGACCGACAGATAAAAGGTGGTAATGGTTGTAGAGCTCCTTGAGTCTGGCTCACACACAGCTGTTACAAACAAGATTTTGGCAGGGAGTGGGGAAAGTTGTCAGAAACCTTTTCCACTCATAGAAAAGTAAAAAAAAAATCCATCCCTGCTCTTTAATGCATTTCTCTGGATTGTGAGTCGTATCTGTGTTGGAAAAATAATCCATTGCTGGTGAAGAAAAGACACTTACGCCGAGAAGCCAATCAAAGGATAATTTTATTTTAGATCACATTTTTGGTACCAATATTTAGTCAAGGAGATGCAAAGACGAAGATGGAAATACAGAACTACACTATTGAACAATAATCAAATTGTTACCGCATAGTGCTACCAAGAGTAACAGAGAAGAGTAAGAGGAGAGAGAGCGAGAAGAACAGAGAGCCATGAGACAATTCTAGTGCTTGCTTAAGTTAAAACAAAACATGAAGGTGTCTGAAGGACAGGCCTTTCTCAGAACATTCACAGGATAAACGTCTTGTGAGAAAACTTCAAGAATCAACACGAATTAAAAACTTGTTTCTCAGTATCTAGTGTAAAGGAAGAATTGTGCTCTCCCCTCTCGAGAGAAAGTTCTGAGATCTCAGGGTGACCAGGAAAAGACACGGCACAGAGTTTGTGCATCAAGCAAGTCACAGTTTACTGGTAGTTTCTTCAGGGTTTTTATACCGTTTGAATAAGTCACATACACTCTTAAATGCAATGGAAAAGAATGAAATGAAGAGACTGGGTTTAATATAAACCCAGTATAAAACAAAGGAATAATTACTAATATATTGCATGTGAACATTATTCAAACAATTTTTAAAAATCTTTAATATTCAGGAATGGATTATTTCTCTGTCTTTGGGCAAAGGTTCCAAAGGACCAGTAGTCAAAGAACTGTTTACCTTACAGTAAATTTTACAAATGCAGGGGAAAATTGTGTTTGTGGCAGAAAAATAGGAAAAAGAAGTAGTTTCACATTTCGGCTTTGTTAAAATTGAATTGAGATGCATAGAAATCAGAGCAGCATTGAACTTGAAACCTGATCTGTAAATCACACAGCTATTATTTTATCAACTTAATTTTTACATTTCTCCATGTCCTTGGAGGTCAAGACCAGTATTCCGTTCTTGAAGCGCCCAACCTGTCCGCCAACTTCTCTGGCCGAAGACGATTTACTTCTGTCAGTTCTGGAAAAGGAGCAGAAATATAATTCAGAAAGTGTTCATTGTAGTCCATTTAGTTTTTGTTTTTAATCAAAGAAAATAGACAACAATTCTATTTGATTTAACACACTGTAGATTTATTCACTAAAATTATTTTACTAAACTAATTTATTATTAAATGTTTTTGAAAAGTGCATTGGGATTGCCCTGTTTGTCATTTATTATGAAAATCTCAGCAGTTCTTTATTAATGAACAAATTGTGTATTTATATATCGAGACAAGTGAATCCTCGAGTACCGAAACAGCCTTTTGTTCTTGCAGAGAAAATTGTAACGACATATTTGGTGCAAAATGCTATATTTTGAGAAAGAGGGCGCTCTCTTTCCTTTGAAACATTAACCTTTTCACAAGGTATTAAACAAGTATATTTAACAGCTTGACTGAGATGTTGAGAATCATCATCATCATCATCACATTTGTACTGAGTTCTATTGTACCAAGAAATCAATGCATGTTGTTCAGGGAGAACGGTCTGTTCAAAACGTTTGATTGGCTTCTTTGTTTGTCATCAGAGTACCTCACATTTTACCCCCGATAAAGAGAACAGCTTAGAAATCTTCATGAATATCAGGATGTTTTTTGGCAGGTTTGTTTTTACCAGTAATTTCAGCTCCAGAAGGTCAGTAGATGGTCAAACAGGAACTTTTACATTTGTAATCTGCAACACCGCACCAGGAAACTGCACCAAGTGAAAAACCTTTGGACTGGGTTTGTTTTTGATGGTATTTGTCATTTTAGTTTAGTAATCGCAATGTTTTAATCTGTTAAAACTTTTTTTGCTGAAAAAGTACCGTATTTTTCGGCTCATAAGACGCACTTTTTCTTCCCCAAAACTGAGGGGGAAAAGTTGGTGCGTCTTATGAAGCGAATGCAAACCGCCGCGAAGTCCGGTAACGGCCGTATGAGAGGTGTAAGAGCTCCGGAGCTCCGGAGCTAGGCCGAAGCAGCGGCCATATTTGTACACCCAGCGCTGCGCGCTGACGTCATCGCCCATCTCTGCCATTGCGCGGACGTAACGAAAACGGGGGGAAAAACTACATTTCCCACAATGCCTTTGGCATCCGCATCCATACTTACGTCACGAGCGAAACTACAGAGATCAGCTGACTCTCGCATTTGAGTGATCTCTCACGCTACAAACCCGTTTTCTCACGCTAAAATACATTCCAAGATGTGAAATGGGCACAGCTCATAGTTTGTCTGCTATGTTTTTTGAGCCTGACAATAAGATGATGATCGATAAGCATCGTCTTCAGTCTGTGAGGGTTTTATTTCCGCTAAACATTCACTTGGACAGTTTCACAATCTTGGACAGTTTGATCCTTTGGAGTTATTTGGGTTTTCATAAGCTGACAAAAAATCAAAAGGATTTATATTAGAACAAAAAGCATACGCTTGTTTCCAGCGCTCGCTCTCTATCTCTCTCTCTCGCGCGCGCGCGCGCGTGCGCGCGCTCGCGCTCGCGTGAAGTAAACAAAACGCTCTCAATGACTGAAACTCTTCTTTAATAAACTCAAACTCAAATCATCTCTCAACGGTACATCTCACACATGTACATACGAGATAACAAACGTAAATAACGTGTTCTGCAATTAGGGAGTGTTTGTTTAAAGGGCTCGACTAAAAAAGTTTGAGAACCACTGTATTATTACTAATGTGGGGGCAATCTTACTAGCAATTATTAGTAATGTAGTGACAATGTTACTGGCTATTATTAGTAATGTAGTGACAATATTACTGGCTATTATTAGTAATGTAGTGACAATGTTACTGGCTATTATTAGTAATGTAGTGACAATGTAACTGGCTATTATTAGTAATGTAGTGACAATGTTACTGGCTATTATTAGTAATGTGGTGACAATGTTACTGGCTATTATTAGTAATGTAGTGACAATGTTACTAGCTATTATTAGTAATGTAGTGACAATGTTACTGGCTATTATTAGTAATGTAGTGACAATGTTACTGGCTATTATTAGTAATGTGGTGACAATGTTACTGGCTATTATTAGTAATGTAGTGACAATGTTACTGGCTATTATTAGTAATGTAGTGACAATGTTACTAGTTATTATTAGTAATGTAGTAACAATGTTACTGGCTATTATTAGTAATGTAGTGACAATGTTACTGGCTGTTATTAGTAATGTGGTGACAATGTTACTGGCTATTATTAGTAATGTAGTGACAATGTTACTGGCTATTATTAGTAATGTGATGACAATGTTACTGGCTATTATTAGTAATGTAGTGACAATGTTACTGGCTAATATTAGTAATGTGGTGACAATGTTACTGGCTATTATTAGTAATGTAGTGACAATGTTACTAGCTATTATTAGTAATGTAGTGACAATGTACTGGCTATTATTAGTAATGTAGTGACAATGTACTGGCTATTATTAGTAATGTAGTGACAATGTTACTGGCTATTATTAGTAATGTAGTGACAATGTTGCTGGCTATGATTAGTAATGTAGTGACAATGTTACTGGCTATTATTAGTAATGTAGTGACAATGTTACCAGCTATTATTAGTAATGTGGTGACAATGTTACTAGCTATTATTAGTAATGTAGTGACAATGTTACTAGCTATTATTAGTAATGTGGTGACAATGTTGCTGGCTATTATTAGTAATGTAGTGACAATGTTACTGGCTATTATTAGTAAATGTAGTGACAATGTTTCTGGCTATTATTAGTAATGTAGTGACAATGTTGCTGGCTATTATTAGTAATGTAGTGACAATGTTGCTGGCTATTATTAGTAATGTAGTGACAATGTTACTGGCTATTATTAGTAATGTGACAATGTTACTAGCTATTATTAGTAATGTAATGACAATGTTACTGGCTATTATTAGTAATGTAGTGACAATGTTACTGGCTATTATTAGTAATGTAGTGACAATGTTACTAGCTATTATTAGTAATGTAGTGACAATGTTACTTTCTATTATTAGTAATGTAGTGACAATGTTACTAGCTATTATTAGTAATGTAGTGACAATGTTACTAGCTATTATTAGTAATGTAGTGACAATGTTACTGGCTATTACGGTATTACTAATGTGGGGGCAATGTTGCACTGGAACATTGATGGTGATAACGAATGGTGGACTTTAGAATGATGAGTGGGGGCAAAGAAAAACATTACAGCCTTTTTTTTGTTACTTTTACTGTTTACTGTCTGTTCATGTTACATGTTTGGCTGTTAACTTTTACACAGTTGATATAAAATATTTTACAACAGTATTTGGTTCAGAATCTTTTTTTTCTGGATTTTCCTCTTTAAAAATTGGGTGCGTCTTTTGTGCCGGTGCGTCTTATGAGCCGAAAAATACGGTATTTAAAAAGTTGCTCAGTGCTGCTCAAAAGGAGTAACTAACAAAACAAATTTGACTTTCGTTGGAACATGGAGTAACATGAAAACAACATAATGTCAAGAAACACACACCTTGAGTTTCGGCCTTTCCGTCTTTGCTTCTGTGATTCCTGAACACAAAGAGGATCAGAGAGAACCGCTGAACACCACGTTACAGAAAAAAAAAAAAATACAGATTCAACTTACAGTCTTCCCTTTCTCCTTTTCCCTCTTCTGTTCTTTTACAATTTCTTGATACACTTTGTAGTTCACATACTGCCTTTTCGGGGGCTTTGGAGAAACAAACAGATAAAGACAGTTGATGTTGTTCCAGATCAAAACCACTTCATTGATCATTAGGTGATGAGTTACGAACCAAATCTCAGTTCTCATCTCAAATCATTAAAAGTAAAACCGTGAGTATGGAACGATGGAAAAAAAAAACTGGAAAGAGAGAATTATTTACACTTTACTCCTTAAGATTTTTATTACTTTTATTCGGGCCAGCAAATGTGATATCTGATGAAGTAATTAGGTGTCTTTGCCAAGCCCCCTCCATGACCAATGGATTTTTATACTGAAATCGGCCAGGGGGACATAAAATTGTGAATTGTGAAGCAATTATTTTGATGCAGAAGAGCTTGAAATGGTGTTTTGTGATTACTCACTCGTGCTCCCAGCATGATGGCGCGGTCCTGCTCAAAGAGCCTCTGCTGCTGCTTCTCAAAGCCCGACAGACCAAACCTGTGCACTTCAAACCGGGCCTTTCCAGAATAAACACATAGCAGCTCATCAGAGTGATTCAAATTCTGAAGATCAGCTTGAACTTTCCCATGTTTTCCCACACGGCCACATCCCCCACGTTAGTGATTTGCAAAGTGACTGTGTACTTGACCATTACAGCACACTCTGTTGGTGCGACAGAAAACTTGTTTGTCGTTATAAACCTGTGAGTTTGGTTTGTAATCGACGTTGATTTTTTTTATGATGACATTACAAACATTTGTCAATGCAAGAAACGTTAGCCCAACCTCACTGGTGTTACTGCTTTCACGTTATTGCTCAAAATATTCACACGTTTACACAAACCATTGTACTTTATGTTTACAGGGGTGCGTGTGTGTGCGCGGGAACCTTATCTCCACATTTTGGCTTCTGGGTCATCCAATGGATGGAATAAACGTTGCGCATAAAAACTTTTAGTTAAATGTCAGCGTGTGCCCAATAGAAACGAGGCAGCCAGCCAGACGTGGAAGAAAACACTCAATAGCAACGCAGCTGTAACTTTCACTCATTCGATGTCCTGCCCTGAGAGGCACATAATCTACTGTGATTGGTAGTTCCATCCAGCTCCACACACAACACTGTAAAGTTTCGTTCTTATCAAACTTACAGGCCACACTAATATTAAACTTTCATATTGAGGTGGGGGCCACAAATAATCGTTTCTGCAAGTTTGAGACACCCTGATTTAAATGATTCGATGCATGATTTTTGGTACAGTGGGTTTCACCGCTGCCTTTCAGCTGGTTCGTTTTTGTGAATAATTAATATTAAAATAATTAATAACTCAACATAAAGGCAGTAACTAACCCAGCAAAACATGTAAAATTAATCCAATGGTTGGGTTAAAGTGTAACCCAAAACATGGGTCATAAATAACCCAGCGAGCTGTTCAAATTAAGTTCAAGTTTGATTATTTATATAGCGCTTTTCACAACGGACATTGTCTCAAAGCAGCTTTACAGTAAACCAACAAGTTTAAACTCAACAAAGAGAAAAAATTCATTAATAAGTGGTGTATATGTCCCTGATGAGCAAGCCTGGGGCGATTGTGGACAGAAAAAAAAAAAAACACTCCTCAACCGGAGGAGTCAAAAGGGAACCCATCCTCATTTGGGCGACAACAGCAGTGTGATTTATATAAAATACAGTATTAACCCACGGGTTGGGTCAACAAACAACCCAGCTTTCTGGGTTGAATGTAGTAATTTAGCAGTTGGGTTAGTTTAACCCAAGCACATCTTCTGTCCCAGTGTTGACAAGCAGTTGGGCTATGATTAGGTGATTTTTTTTTTTTTTTTTTTAACTAAACCTTTTTTAGAGTGTACAAAGTGGTGTTGAGTTGAAAATGTTCAAAAGTTTGCTATGGTAATAAAAAAAAAAAAATGGAGCATTAATTTTTCACACATCATTTACAGAGTATGCTTCAGTGGGCAGTGTGGAAGTGCAGGATTGCTCAGAAAGTTGCTTCCCCTACAGTGCAAAACACCGAGCAGATGAAGAGCGAGTGCACCTTTAGGAGCAAACACCTCCAGAAAGACCCGGATCAGATCACGACCTTATGAGAGTCTCCTCGACGTGAGATCAGGTGGCAAACCTTAATACTGCCTTGAAAGGAGAGATTGCCTCTGCAATGGTCTCAGCACCCATGCCCAGTGAAGGTTGGGGTCCTGTGCATGGTGGGATTTATGAACATTGCAGGTCTTTTCCTTTTTATTTGTTGTACCATTTTAAATCAACACCCATGTGGGGCTTGATCTGTGTGGGTCTATGTCTCCCTCGCCACCCATGACATAATGAAAAAGCTTAAATAAACAAAACTTTATTTAAATAAAAATTTAATTTTATTTTGTTTTAATTCCCCCCCCCCCCCAATTTTCTCTTAATCTTCCACGGCGTGAAATCCATGCATACGCTTTTAAATTTATTGTATTTAATACTTGTAAGTATACTGCATTACCGCCCAAGCCTAGAACAATAAACCAGGAACAGTAATAAACCATAAAAAATTAAAGACAGACACTAAAAATGTCACATAAAAAAACACATTAAAATGTCACAAGTGGGGTCAAATGTTTTTGCAGGATTAACCAAAATAAGTGGAATGTAGAAAGAGTTTGAAGAACACACAGGAGAATGTGCGAGAGAGACGATGTGTTGGTCGTAGAGTGGAATGGATGGACAGCACACAAGAATATCAATCTTCAAACAGAGTTTAAAGAATTATTTAACTAGGAATTTAAAACCAGCAAACTCACCTTTTCTATGGTCAGTTTGTCTTCTACAAGGGGATTCTTCTTTAGCTTCGCATCATTAACCTTGAGTAAACAAAGTGAAACTGCTGCTCAAGTTACATCTAGCTAATTTCAGACAAAAGACAAAAAGAGAACAACTGTGTGTAAAATCATCAAGCCAATCGAATAACCACACTGCTCAACAATACAGCCATTCGAGCGTGGAACAGCTGAGGACGGAAATAGAACCAGAAGTAATTAGCATGACCACCACCATAAAGGGAAGGTTTCAAGAGAAGCCAATATTCCACTTTCCCGTCCTCTTCCTTTCCGGCTGATGGTTGGTCTTTTTGATCAGATCTGAAGCCCATAGAAGTTGCACGGGTAGAGCAGCTCATCCAGGATGTCATTAGAGACAGGTGTGCCGCGACTCCCAGTAAGGCGCCAGCAGGGAGACCCCACCAGAGATGTGGAGAGGGACTGTAGAACTGAATGCATCACGTCTCACCATCCACTGACTCCACATGGCACCAGTGCTGGGGGTTTCCCTTAAACCTGGAGGTTTACCCTTGTCATTTTTTTCTTAAATCAAATAGTTTCAGTTGTAAGTAAATGCAGGGTTTGAAATATGCATTCAAGCTTCAAAGCCTGCTGCCTGAGGTCAAGGAGGCTGCGTGTGACAACTCCATCCACACAACCGCGGCAAAAGGAGAAAGGCGTTTAAATAATCTCCACTACAGTGGGTTCAGTTTAGGCAGTCAGAGCCGGTGCATCACTGGCAGTATTCGATTGTATCTGCTGTAGCGATCATTTGCTCGATTACAGTCAGAGAACACCATCACAATCAAGAAAAATGCAGTTTGTATGACTGAGATCAAATAACAGAGAACTTCACTAGGTTTCAGATTCTGGATCATGGTAAAGCCACTTGCTGATGTAATCTTAACTTGCTAAAGGGGTGGTTGCCAGATAACCTAAAGCAGATCTCAATCTCTTACCTTGAGTTTTGATTCAGTAAACCTTGGTGCTGGTTTCTTCTTCAGAGGATCGATAAAAGACACAACCTCCACTTTGGCTTGTTTAGCTACAGAAGGTGTGTTTCCTGAGACCACTAGTGGTGAGTGCTGCTCTGACATCGTTCCATGAAGGACTAAGTCCTTGGTGTTGATCTCAGGTTCAGCATCATCCTTTTCTGATCTACTCTTCTTTCCTTTCAGAGACGTCCTCAGCCGCTTGTTTTCTCCATCACCTAATGTGAAAACAGTCATCAAACGATTTTGTAAACACCAACTTAGGCTGTCCTTGAAACAACCCAAATAGTACACTTAATTACTCAAAAGTAACGCAAGAATTTACTAGATTTGGATGGTTTTGTCAAGAAGAAAGGGATGCTTTTCCAACAGAAAAGTCAAAGAACCTCATTGACAACTACCTCAAGAGACTTCAGGCCGCCATTGATGTTAAAAGAGAAGACACAAAATATCAAGAGTAAACTTCAGATATGGGTTTTGGAAAGTTTCTATGTTTGCATTAACAAAATCAAATATGCAAATAATGTAATGAGTACCAATGTAGGGATTGCATCTTAGTTAAGACACTGAACAAGGAATAAACTTACAGCCTTTTGTGAACAATGGTTGTCACCAGCGAATTGGCTCGTGTAGCAGTGTAAAATGCACTCAAGCATAACGAACAATGAACACTAGTGATGTGTCGTTCATGAACGATTCGTTCTTTTTGAATGAGTCTTTATTGTGAGTCGTATTGGAGAGATTTGTTTATTGGCGCATGTGCAACAACCTTGTGGTTTTCCGAGCGTAACCCTCATCATTAATGACAAAAGAACAAAGGACCTGAAGGACTCGAAAAAAATAAGTAATCTTTTTTTGTTTATGGCTGGTAACATTAACGGAGTGGCCATGAGTAGGAACCCAAAAAAAGCATTTCTTTTTGCAAGTCTTATTGTTCTTTTCAGTTTCCGGCTAATGACCGAAAGAACGATAGGACTTGGAAAAGAACTAATCTTTTCAAGTCCCTGCTCATATATTGCGTTGGATAGTACAGGAAGCGGTCATCTGACAAAAGAACTAAAGGACCCAGTATGGACTGAGTGCACAGACTGCTCACAATAATTAAGATATGTGTCGAACGAAGGAGATATAAAACTTATAGAAGACAGATCAGAGGTGACATGAACCAGACTTAAAAAAAAAAAAAAGCTTCACGTTTGTGTATACAACTTTAGCAGATGTGTTAGGGAAGGAGCACAGAATATTTATTAGTATTTTAATAAAACAAATTAAATGACTCGAAAAAGATAAGTTCGTTTTACAAATCGAGTCTCATAGAACCAAGTCTGTAACTCCTCACCACTAGTGAACACTGACTGAACCACACCAATGACAGGAACCTCATAAATGGTTATTAAAATGAAAAGTTGGTTGTAGTAAAAAATACTCTTAATTAGTTAGTAGCACAAATACAACATAGCGTAAACTTACTGGATCTTAGCAAAGCACAGAAATAACACAATTAACTGTATTTTAACAGAGCATTAGATTAGTCTAAACGATGTCATTCATTGCATTCATCCATAGATTGCACTTGAGCGTCTTTACAACATTAATTGGCAACAACACAGAAAAACATGTCTACAGCTCATCATTTTGAACACTTGTACACTTTCAGAAGAACCAGTAAAAGAATTTTTGGTGTTGCAGATTATTTTTAAATCAAGAACACGGTCTGCAGATGCAGATGAAGGCCATCAACACCCGGTTTGAGATGGAAAACATCAGAACCCTATGAGTGACGTCACTTAGACTGTGTAAATGTTCCACCCAGATTATACACGAATTATTGAAGGTAAACTAGCTCATAATGTGCATGCAAACACACTCAAATTTACAATGTATTCTTAAAACTAGCATCATGAAATGAGATAGAAAACCGTTTATATTTTGCTGTAATTATTTTAATCAACGTGTATTTTTGTGCCGAATATGTATGTAAAATATTAAAAAGTTATAATCAAATTAATCAAAATACAAGAATTCACAAAGTACAAAATAATACCAATATTAATAATAAATTGAAGGTGAAGCGGGGAAGGGCTGTTACCATAACGTTAGTTCATATTAGGTAATGGTTAACTTCAATTACTACAGTGTTAGAAAAGACATGCTTTCGACGAAATATCACAAAGCACCGAAGGATAAACAGTATTCTATTGCAATACAAACGATATCTATGGGCTATTCGTACTCGGGGTCATAGCATTTGAGTCTGGCTAAAATAGTGTGCTATTAAGTCTGGCTGTGGTGAAAATTCTATAGTCTTACCAAAGTCATAGAGTTGGTTTAACACTTGGTCGAGAAAAAGCTGGTCATCATCAGCGGCCTCCCCCTGTTTCTCTTTCACGGTGCTCATTTGTATTTCCACAAATATAATCTAATTTAACACAAACTTCACGTGTGGATGACGATGGAGAGCTTCTCCTTCTTCGGGGTTTTATAGCGTTCTGGTGCATTGCCGCCACCAACTGGACGGGAGTGTGGAACAAGAGATGTCTCGATTAATCCAAGAAGCCTCGCTGCAGCCGATAGCACGACTACGTACAACGCATGCGCGGTAATGTCATTGAGTACGTAACAAATGCTCAAACGCATGCGCGGTAATGTATGTTGAAACAAAATAGTATAAGGTTTATTTGTTAAAGTGATTTCGTTTGCCAAACGGTTGCCGTTCTATATCGTGATTGAACGTATTTGTAATCTTTACGTATCGGTTTGTTGTTTAACAATCTATATGATTAGTTTTAAGTATCAGAATCGGTGGACGAAACCAAGGAATTCGTGAAAGTGACATATTAGTAAATATGTGATATTTCTTTTCTATTCTATTTATAACATATTGTTAATACATTGTATTGATCAGTACAAAAATTGTATAAAAGTAAACAATTATAATTTGCTGAAAATAAATAATGAGTTCATAATATTTGTATTAAAAGATGCATAACATAAGTACAAACACACACACACACGCACAGTTGATTCGGAATAACTATAAATACATAGGGACGTAAAAAAGACTTCCACGTTTAGACATGTACTGGTCATCAACAACTGTGAAACTCATAACGATGATTATAACATAGAAAAAAGTAATCAACAATATAAAATAAAATGTATATAAAATAATGAGATAAATAGCATTAGAACCACAACAATAATAATGATATGAATATATATTATCTAATTTAATTTTAATATATAATAATAAAGGATTGGACACTGTACTATTGTACGATACAATACAAGTCAAATTTCACAAAATACTGTATATTTGCAATTCCAAAACAAGTGATCAAGGTTCATCAGAGCAAAATGAGTATTTCCGGTCAATATAATTGTTAAGTCTTTTCAAAGAACAGTTGTCTAAGTATAAAATATCAATGGTTTCAATGGAGTACATCTATAAAATTGTACTCGCCAGGTTTGCGTTTCAACATTCATTACCGCGCATGCGTCACAACATTTGCCAGGACAAATGCCATTGAGTATGTACGTTGGCTGCAGCGAGGACAGTCTTGATTATGCGCTGCTAACTTTTTATTGTTATCTTAAATATAGCATTAGATTCTATTGTATAACTTGCATGCTTTTAAAAGTATAATATGTCATCATACATGTTCTGTGATGATTTTCCTTGTCAGCTTGCTAATGAAAGATTTCTTTCCTTTAATAATCTTTCCTGGTCATATTTTCAGCAATGGAATAGTATATGTTTTACAGTTTCTATTTGTTTACACAAGAACATTCTCCTTGTTAGATGTTTACTGAATAAAAACAGAGTACTACTTTAATTATAATATTATTTAGCATTTGGCTACCATATCAGAAACTGTCTACCATTGCATGAATTAGGCATTTTACATATAAAACTGCGGCATGGTGGTGCAGTGGGTAGCACTGTGGCCTTCCAGTTAGAAGGTTATTGGTTCGAGGCTCACCGGTGACCTTCCTGGAAGGAGTTTGCATGTTCTTCCTGTGCTTGCGTGGGTTTCCTCCGGGTACTCCGGTTTCCCCCACAATCCCAAAAACATGCGATTAGGTTAATTGACTAATCTAAATTCCCCTTAGGGTGTGAGTGAATGCGACCTGTCCAGGGTGTACCAGGGTGTGCTGGACCCCCGTGACCCCAAAAGGGAAGAAGCGGGAATGAAAATGAATGAAAAAATTAACATGTAAAACTTGCTTCAACCTGCGACGGACTGGCGACTTGTCCAGGATGTACCGCCACACAATGTATATACATGATGCACATCATTAATGCCCCAGGGGGGGGAGCTAAGTACCAAAAGGGGTGGGAGTGCTAACTTTTCTCTTTAAGGCAGATTTCCACATGAATGAAGGCACTTCTACACACCTCACTTGTGTCTTTTAAACGTGTGTCTTTTAAATTCACACCAATCATTGCAGAAGATGGTAAGAAGCTTGGAAACCATTCTAAACAGAACATAGCATAACGTAACTTCCTTAGTCTGTTCCTGTACCAGTCTACAAGGCAGTTCCAGTGACTCCAGCCCAGGCCAAGTGCCAGTACCTGTGGCATTTCCATAGAAAACAAGTCCCTGCCCAGTGAAAGTTCCGGAGATGGATTTACCTGATCTCAGGACATTTTAAAACCTGATCTTCTCTATGTGTCCCTTCTTACTGTAATCTCCCTTAGCGTGCATCAAAACAAATCACTAGAATGAGGCGCGGATAGAGAGAAGCGGCTTCCTTGACTGCAGTCCAGTCCACTACAGTTCAATATTTATTTTCAACATGAATGAGAAAAATATCTAGTAGTTCCAGGTTTCACATCAATGCCATGGTTGTTTCCCTTTACTTCCTGGTTTCTTCCCACCTAAACCTTTCTGTGATGAGTTATGGTATCGGTGCCTTGATATACTGTGAAAAAACTGTGAAATATACTGTTTCAATATTTATACGCTCTTCTTCGGCTAAAAGCTCTAACATGAAAACGAGCTCACTAGCACCCCCCAGTGTCGTCATTTCTTTATTTGCAATTCATGTCGTAGGATCAGTGGCCCATTAGTGCACAACACAACACAAATCAACTTTTCAACACTATTGCAAATCAAAGCAGATCAATTCAGACTGTAAAGACTAAAAACTAAATTAAACTTTCCAAACACAGACAAGTAATTTATGTTTTTTTATGGCCAAGAACTGGAACAATATAAAACAACACTTAGAAAAAAAGAAAATGGTACAACCACAACAAGCTCTAGCTGATTTCTGGGATTATTGGGATATTCTGAATAAAAAAAATAACATCTTTTGCAAAATAACACCAATAAAGAACTAATAAAGATGCACACTGATTTAATACAATTAGAACATATTAATGGCCAATATCAACATCCTCCAGACTCACACATCACACAAAAGACCTGTGGAACTGACGATATCCTGAACGAGATTATTTTCTTGTGAAACGGTTCAGCTCGTTGATATTTGAAATCAAGACAAATGACTATCAGAACGTCATTGATTCGATTTTCATGAAGGTCTTCATCTTACATTAATGAGCTAGTGCAGCAGCTGGAGACGCAGCATCAGAACCGGCTTTCTCTCTGCTCTTCTCAGATCATCTGGTGCTGCTGGCTTCATCACTGGAGGCTAGCTTCTCTCAACCGCTATAATATGAACGGGCCATGAGTACAGCGCCATTAATGGCAGCAGGAAAATGTCGGCTATTGACTGCAGCGGTCCCACCACTTTCCTTGACCCCACCCCCTCCTGCAATTGTTTTTTTTTTGTGTATTATGTCTATATGTGCTTGGTTGCAATGGTTTTTTTAACCTGCTCCACGCTGCCCTTTTAAAGGACAATGTGGAAAAGGCTCTTTTTGAGCTACCCTACCTAATGTATGCCCATTTCTCTGTTTCTTTCTCAAATACTACCTCTCAACACTGGCCTGTCCCCATCCTTTCTGTGTCCATGGCCAGAGGGGTCATATTTCAGTGCATGTAACAGTGTATGTGACAAATAAAGGTGTGATTGAAAAAACAGCCAAACAAAGCCAAGTACAAAGCTAGTAGGCCCCAAAACGAGAATACACCTCAGCAACATTGAGCAGAGTAAAGCAGAGCAGAGCCAGGAAAATCCCAGCGTAGAGAGTGGGAGAGAGAGAGAGAGAAGAGCATCTGTACCCTGGGAGAGGTGGAGATCGATGAGCACTCATTGCACCCTCCAGGAGAGCATTGCATGGTTCCTCGCTAAATTTAATCTGAAAGTGCCCATGAGGCACAGCTCCAGAGCTTACTGAGTAAAGAGCTTAACAGACTGAAAGATTCACAATCACTACAGTTGACCAGAAAAAAGAGAGAGGGGCGAGAGAGCTTCAGAGATGCGCAGAAATTATTTGTAATCGATTGTTTTTTTAAAATACTGTGTTTATTTTGGGGGTTATTTATTTCATTAGAGTGTAGCGTATGTCCATTGAATGATTATTGTATTACATGTGTTGCTTATTATTATTATTATTATTATTATTATTATTATTATTATTATTATTATTATTATTATTATTATTATTATTATTATTGACTAATCTTAGGTCAATGTAAAGCTTTGGGAATACAATGTATTGGGAAAACACAATGCCGCTCTACCATAACAACTTCTGGGAGTTAAATGAGATCACTGGGTTTTGTTCATTGTGTGTAGAACCAGTGAGGAAGCGATGACGGCAGAAGTTTCTGACGTCATCAGTCACGTGAAAGCTGCGGTCACGCTCGCTCCAGGAAGTGCGCGGTGTCCCTTTCCATCGCGAGCTTATGATTTGTTAAACACTCCGGTTATGGCGCAGAGGGATCTAGCCGGCTGTTCTTGACAGTTCGGTTCCGGAAGCCTGCATCATGTCCCCGGCAGAAGACCCCCTGCAGAAGAAGCGGGTTCGGTTCGCGCCGGTGGAGCACGCGGAGCCGGATGGTGGAGCTGAGGAGGAGCGCACGCGTTTCGACAGGGACGGAGGGGTGACGCTGTGGGCGAAGGGCTCTAAAAGTGGGCTGGAGCAGGGTTCAGATGCGGCCCGGAGCAGCGGCTGGAGGTGGATGGTGAGCGTCGCGCTCTGCGGCTCGTTCCTCGGGCTGGTGGGTACAGGTGTCCGTGTCCTCTCCGACCGCCGCCCGGGGATAGCAACGTGTCTGTGTTTACAGTGATCCCTCTAGTCTGTCTTTTGCTTGATAACAGGTTTTAATCGTAGTTCTCAAGCATGGAATAATAATAACCCGGTCTTCCTCAGCAGATATCTCACGCTCCTCTAGATTTGTTGGTCTCCTGGAACAAACTCTGGACGTTTCACTCTGGGAACGCTGTTTTTGGTCTTGAATGCCTCTCTTGTCTTTTTCCAAACACAGGCAAGAAATGTAAGGCCCTCTCTTAGGTTTCTTTCCAACGTCTTTCCACTTCCTGCTCCTGCTGGTGTCTTTGAACCTCTTGATGAGGCTCTCACTGCTGTTTTTGACTCTTGTTAGGAGCTTCAGCGATGGTTTCTCTCCAGTCCAAATTAATGCTGTTTGTCTTTTTAACCTTGGATAAGTTGATAAATCAGGCAAATTATTTTATTAAGGTGCAGCACAGTGGCACAGTGTGTAGTGTGAGGCCTTTAAGTTGGAAGGCAGTCAGTTCGAGGCTCGCCGGTGACCTTCCTGGAAGGAGTTTGTATGTTCTCCCTGAGCTTACGTGGGTTTCCTTCAGGTTTCCCCCAGAATCCCAAAAACGTGTAGTTAGGTTAATTGAATAATCTAAATTCACCTTACGTGTGAACGTGTGAGTGTGTTGTCCTGTCCAGGGTGTACCCCCACCTCTTTCCCGCTGTGCGCTAGAGCAGACTCATTCATTCATTGGAAAATAATTTATTATTAAATGAAAGTAGGCCGTCGTGGTCGAGTGGAAAAGGTGATTGGAGATCAAAAGGTCAGCGGTTCAATCCCCACCTGCACTGGGAGTAAAGGGTGGGATGAGTGTTGAAACTCTATCTCCACGGTGTCAACCATTACTGTGGTGGCCTTGAGCAAGTCACCAGTTTCCCCACAGCTATGGCTGCCCACTGCTGTGCGTGCACGTGCACTTAGATGGGTGAAATGCAGAGCACAAATTCACTCTATACTTGGTCACTTTCACTATTAGCCAATTGTTCAACATGTGGTTGTTCTGAAGCAAATCAAAAACAGAATTTCTTAAAGGGACAATCATATTGATCTCGAAGACAAAAGGAACAGGATTAACGCTCTGACAAAAATAATTTGAGTTTGTGAAAAAACACAAAACAATAATTAACAAATACGTTTATAAACCGTCACATGAAACATTGCTATTTCATACACAACCACACAAAGCACTGCCTGGGGATATAGAATTAAAATATAAATAAAAGAAGATAAATTAATGTAAAGAATTGCATGTCTTCAGGCCTCAATTGTTTTAGTCTGCTTATCTTAGCTTTTTGGAAATAAAATAAAAGTAAACGTATTTCTGTAACTTAAACCTAAAATAAAAAATATGGATAGAAGGTGTTTTTGAGGATGGCTCATCGTTGGCACAGGGTTCCTGGTTTTCCACTTGTGGACTTCTTCACACTTGTTTTTTCTGTTAAACATTGATTTAATGAAGTTCATCAAATGAACTTTGTTCTCCGCTGATCTCAGGGATTTTTGTTTATTTTCATGGTGGAGATGCTTTTTGATGATCGGCTTGGAATTCCAGACAGGGGATTGTGTTTTTGTATCTCTGACCTGAGGTCAGTTATTCACTGATTTCTCTCTCTCTCGGATCACAGTGTTGTGTTCTAATAAACTGCTGCTACTATGAGCCACAGCTGGGTTCAGTCGCACGGGGAGGGAATGTTGGCTCTGATTGGTTGATGGTTTCGAATATTCATGTTCTACTAGAAACAGGTTCTGAAGCAGAAGGAGATGAGGAAATCAAGATCTCAGGAATCATCAGCTGACCTCTAACATCATGTGAAGGTTGTGGACATGTGACCTGCTGCTGTGTTGTGTTTCACAGGGCATGGCTATCTCGGTTCTTGGACCCACGTTTGATGATCTGGCTGTCAATGTGGATCGGGACATCAGTAATTTATCGTCCCTCTTCGTGGGTCGTTCATCGGGATATATCGGAGGCTCTCTGTTGGGAGGGATTCTGTTTGACTGGATGGATTCCTATGTGCTCTTAGGTAAGGCTCCGCAGAGGACTGGGAATGATTTATATCCCGTCGCTGGTCAATCAATGAACGACGCAGGGCTGACAATGAAGACAAAGGTCATGTGATTGCTCTGAAACAGCGTGATGGGAGTGGGGCTGGAAGATTTCCAAAGCTTCTGCCAGTGCCTCGCTCCAAACCAGGGCTGGGAACGGCAAGGGGCTCATTCGATACTTTAAACACGCATGCACTCACACACAATCACACACAAACATAAAATAATAAATAAAACACCACATACTCCAATAATGTGCTCATTATATCTTAAAAATAATGAATAAACAATATTCAATCGAGCGATCAGCTTCGTAATCATCCAATTACAGAACTCTTGCATTTAATCAAAATGAATTAACTTTGTTTTAATAGCCAATAAATAACATGCAGCAAATTAAATACAATTGTGCTTAAACACACCCTACCAAACTTTTAATTTCTTGCCTATTTTTCTGAAAATATAAACAACACAAAACTTTTTCCCTGCTCACAGTTTTTTTTAAATCATAATGACAACAGAAACTTTCCAAATGACCCTGAGCAAAAGTTTACCCCGGCTCCTAATATTTGTATTGAAATCTCTTGAGGTTGTTGTTGAGGTTCTTTAGGTTTGTTGGTAAAACAACATTCTTCTCGGCAAAAAGCCTCCAGGGGCCTGTACCATGAATGTGGCTTAAACTTAGTTCAATGGTACCTCGAGATACTAATGCTTCGAGTTACGAAATGTTCGAGATACGAAAAATATTCTAAGATACAAAAACACCAACATTTCTGCTCAGCTCAATTATCCACTTGTTAAGTCTGACGTCATGCTGTGCTTCCGGGTCCTGGTGCTTCATTTTCCCACTACAGACAGTGCTGAAGGGGCTGATATGCTTTAAAACACTTTAAATCAGTTTTAAATCGAGAGAAACATTATGTATAGATTACTAATAATGTACTATAACAAATGATAGAGTCAAGGTGTCATAAAAGAAATAACGTTTATAATGTGGAAAGTGCTGTTCTGTAGCACAAGTTAGAGAAACCATGTGACGCGTTCTCAGAAGCTCTCTCCCCAGTTCGCTTGGTACTGTTTACACTTGTGCTTGAAACTGTGTTGGTGTCAGTAATTCGTGAAATATCTTGAGAAAGTTAACTTTCATACGTGGAATAACTTTCATACGTGGTGCTGTAATGTTTTCTGCATCTGTTCCTCCTCCTCCGACACATCGCTTCACTCTCAAGGTAAAGTTTCACATTTGTGAACATATTACGTATTTTGCTTGTGTTTTATTCTGTTTTATTATCATTTATTACATTAACAATGTGTAAATTTAAGGATTGAAGAAACGTTACTTGATTTTTCTCTGGTTTTCCATTTTTACATCTACTTATTCTGTTGTTTCTGAGAGCCGTCGCACGGATTAGACGTTTTACATGTAAAACTTGATTCTACATACGAAATATTTGAGATCCGAACGCCACCCTGGAACAGATTACTTTCGTATCTCAGGGTACCATTGTATTAGCGGATTGGTTTTGACTCTTGAATCTGGCTCATCTGGTTCTTTGAAGCAGCTCATTAATTTTCTTCAAGTCTTTGATCCTTAAGCTACGATTGGTTCACAGGCGCATGCACATAAAAGACTCACGTAGACACCGCATAACCAATCACGATGAACACGGAAAGAGAGAGATCATTTTATTTCTCTGCTGAGGAGCAAGAGAATAAAGCTGGTGAATACGACGAGTATATTTTTGTCTTGTAGTAATACTATGGCTGCTGCAAAAGCCAGACAAGATTTTTGGCAGAAAAACTGTAAGTTAAGAAACATATTCTGTATTAATTTAAAACGTGTGAGTGGGATAATAACAGTAGCATATTTTAACTTTTAATTGCAATATGTTTTACTTGATGTTACTATATTTTACAAAGTAAGTAAATGTTTATTTGTCTACATACTGTTTATTTTAAAATGTACAATTCTGCCAACACAAAACATTCCTGGCAGCAGATAAATGTCACATTTTAAATGTGCGGTGGAAGAAGCTCGCAAATGCAGCAGCGTTCGGTACGTACAGCAGAAACTCTCCATCGGTTTTGTTTCGTGTTCACAGGCTTCTCGCTGCTGCTTACGGCCTTTGGGATGTCTGCCACCCCCTTCTGCACCAAGGCTTGGCTGCTCACACTCCTGATGTGTGGTGTCGGGCTGTCGATGGGCGTATTAGACACAGGTGAAACTTTCTGCCATCATTTGTGTTCCAGTGATTCAGACTGCGGTTACTGAAGCTCTGGTCGTCAACAGGTGGCAATGTTCTGATCCTGAACACATGGGGGGAGCAGGCTGGCCCGCACCTTCAAGCGCTCCACTTCAGCTTTGCCGCCGGAGCTTTTGCCTCGCCGATTATTGCCAAGCTGCTCTTCGGCCACCAGCAGAACAACTCTTCCTTGAGCACGCCTCTGGTGCCTGGCCACGCTTCCAAGGCCTTAAGTGCCGCCCTGCCGCACAATCAGCCGATGGGCATCGCACTGACATCCATGTGGGCGTACATTGTGATCGGAGCTTATGTTTTTCTGGTGTCCCTTCTCTTCTTTGTCTTGTACTTTTGCAGTTCTCCGAACTCACCGCGATCACAGAGCGCTGGAGGCAAGCAGCACTTCTCCCCACAGCATAGTTCCATCATTCTGCTGCTATCCCTGTTCTTCTTCTTCTACGTGGGAACCGAAGTGGCGTACGGCTCCTTCATCTTCACCTATGGGGAGTCATATTTGCATATGGAGGCGGCGCAGGCAGCAGGATTGAATTCCTTCTTTTGGGGAGCATTTGCGGCTGGCCGCTTTCTCGCCATCTTCTTCGCAGCGTTCTTGTCTCCAGGAACAATGATTCTGCTGTGTCTGGTGGGCTCCATCTCCTCGTCTGTTTTGCTTTGTCTCTTCAGCAGAACTACCACCGTGCTCTGGGCCTGCACTGGCCTCTACGGACTTTCTATGTCCACGACCTTTCCCAGTGGCATTGCCTGGGTGGAGCAGTACACCACTGTGACCGGACGCTCAGCTGCTGTGTTTGTGGTGGGCGCAGCTCTGGGAGAAATGGTTCTGCCAGCATTTTTAGCCTACTTGCTGGGACACGTGCAAAATCACCCGCTGCTGATGTACCTGGCACTCTGTGCTGCCATAGCCAACTCCATCCTGTTTCCTGTGCTCTACAGGCTAGCTTCTCCAGGATCCAAAGCAACCTCGAGACACAAACAGGATGCGGATGAGCACCACCAAGCTCTGCTGGATAATGTGGAGGAGGAGCAGTGGAACGATGCAGGTCCGGAAATGCTGGAGATGGTTGAAGATGGGTTGCAGAGCTCTTCCAAATCTTCCACCATCCCGTTCTGAGAGGGTGCTCTGCCTTTAACTACTACTTTAAGAGACCACTGACTCTTGTGCATCCTAGTCTCCTTCGGCTGAGAACCAGGAAGTGAAAACAGTCCTTTAGAAGCCGACAGATCGTGTGATCTGAAGATAGATATAGAGTGAAACTCAGAACGTCGTGATCATGGAAGGAGAGAACGAGTGGTAAATCCCTGCAGAGGGATTGGGGATGTACAACCCCTTAACCTTTCCACACTGTTATATCAGCGAATGATAATCAAGATTAATAAATATAATTATTGGCTAAGGTGTTGTTATTACTAAGACATTAATATCTGTCTTTGTAATACCACTTTATAAATGGACAAACTACGCGAATTTGATCCAGCACAAGCAACAAATAAAACACATACTAATAATAGTTATTAACAAAAACAAATAAAGCTAATGATTTGAAAGGTAAAAGTGACAGTAATGCACTCAGAACCTTTAGGAGTAAAGGTACAGACCCCTCCCGATGTATGATCTATGCTAGTCCAGAGCAATGCAAGGCTAGAGTGTAAAGAGTACTGCAATCTAATACTGCACTCACGTAAACGTAGAATACAAGTCTCTGTTCTAAATATACTACTAAAATACTTATTTTCTAAAACTACTCAAGAGTAGTGAGTATTTCACCTTTTAACAGACAAATAAAGAATGTAGCTCACATCAGAACTGTTTTTTTCAACAGTGTTTCTAAGCAAGTTAGAAATAGAGAGAGAAGAAGAAACCGATAGAGCAGATAAAAAGTAAGAGACAGAACAAAAGATAGAAATACAAGAGAAAGATAGAGTGAAAGTAAAGAAAGAGGGGAGAAAGCAAAATAGAAAAAGAGTGATTGTCACTTTGGCGTCTAAACACAAGTGTGTTAAATGGTAATGCATGCAAAGAAACTATTCGAAACGATTTAAAGGAATATTTCGACATTGATAAAAATGGAGAGGTGTCCCCAAGTGTTCTATGGGCATTTGATTCTGTTCCTCTATCTGACACTGAGCAGATTCTGCTTTAAAGATGAATTTATTAGATGTATCAAAAATTTTATATTCCTTATCTAACGGCAGAATTAAAATCACGGCCACTTTACTCAGAATTTAAACTTAGAAAGAGGCTGTCCTCTGAGCCCCGCCCTTTTCGCGCTATTTATCGAACCAATAGCACAAGCCATCAGAGAAGAACATGGAATCAAAGGAATAACAATTAGGGGATTAGAACAAAAAATCTGTATGTATGCAGATGATGTGCTGGTGTTCGTCACAGACCCAGAAAATAGCATCCCTAAACTGATGTCCACTTTAGAAGAATTCGGCACTTATTCGGGATACAAATTAAACATACAAAAGACTCAAGTTTTAAGCTTTAATTACACCCCTCAAAAAGACATATTAAAGAAATTTAAATTTAAATGGAATGCAACAGCTATAAAATACCTGGGAGTCACAATAACCAAAAATATCAATAAGCTATACGATTGTAATTATGGCCCACTGAACAAGAATATTAAATCAGATATCGATAGATGGTTTCAACTCCCGCTTGAGATGTACAATAGAATAGAAACCATAAAAACCAATATACTCCCAAGACTTCTTTATCTCTTCCAGAGCCTTCCAATCGAGGTACCCGCAAAACAATTTAAAGAGTGGGATAAATGGATCTCAAGATTCATTTGGAGCGGCAGAAGACCAAGAGTGAGATTCAAAACACTCCAACTACTGAAACAAAATGGGGGCAGAGCACTCCCTTGCCTCCTCGATTACTATAAAGCAGCTCAGTTAAGACCATTGGCTTGCTGGTGCAACTCTGAATACACTGCAAAATGGAAGGAATTGGAGTTGTCACAGTTACCCATACCATTACCACCATTGTTAGGGTGCAAGAGTTTATACAAGCAACATGGCAACAATCTGAATCAAATATCTAAAGTTCCAGTACAAATCTGGTTTAAAGAATGCAAAATCCCTCAGACTGAAAGACAATTAAGGCTTTTGAGATGGATAGCTTTTGATCCCGAGTTCAAACCAGCAGAGATTGATGAGAGGTTTAAATTTTGGCACAGTACAGGCATTTCATCCTTTAGTTCCATCACTTCTAAAGGAGAATTACTAAGTTTCCAGGAAATCTCCAAGTTACATGGCCTTTAGAAATGCGACTTCTTTAGATACTTACAAATCAGAACTTACTTTAATAAAAATATAAGATGGACAGAGAATCATGACACTAACCTTATCGATTTAATTATTGACGTCTATAAAAATAAAACAATTAAGAAATTAGTGTAAAAAATGTACCAATATATTCAACTTACAAAAGACAACCCAACGGTAAAAATTAGACTAAATTGGGAAAAGGAAGCCAATATTGTGATTTCTGAGGAGGAGTGGTCAAATATCTGCTCGGTACAGGCCACCTCTACCAGCTCAAGTTTGTGGAGGGAATTTTGCTGGAAGAATCTCGTGAGATATTTTGTAACCCCTAAGCTTAAGGCATCTCAAAGAAAAGAGAGTGAAATGGGGCAATGTTTGAGGAATGTGGAGAGACCTCAGCAAATCACTTTCACATATTCTGGGGATGCCCTAAGATCCAACAATATTGGAAGGAAGTAACGGTTGTATTAGGGGATGTTTTGAGTCTTGATATGGTTTGTTCTTTTGTCCCTATATACATGGGAAGCATAGGGACCCACCTAACAGTAAATGATAAATATTTATTAAAGATTCTGCTGGCCACGGCCAGGAAAGCCATCACACGAAAGTGGATGCAGACTGAACCCCCATCAATCTCAGAATGGAAGGATGTGGTGACGGGTGCAGACCATGGAGAGACTGACTTTCTCATTGAGACTGAGAAGGGATAAATATTTTAAATATTGGGAAAAATGGATTGTGTACTCATCTATTGTGTCTGGTGATTAATAACGGTGCAATTTGTAAGGATATGCCCTGTTCTTTGATAAAAAAAAGTATAAAAAAAAGAAAAGAGTGATTGTGCACAAAACAGTAGAAAGAAAAAAAAGAGAATATCCGCTACATAATGAAACATTTAAAAAAAGTTGTTTAGGAAGGGAAGAAAAGTAATGCAGTAAAAGTAGAGATACAGAACCGTAACAAACACTTTTTAAAAATTACAATTTCTGAGAAACGTTTGAGTATTTGTAAAGAGTTACTTTTCACCACTGGGGGGTGAATAATGGCAAACGTGATTCGAGGGGAATCGGCAGCACAAGAGGGTGACTGATCAGTTACGACATCAAAGATTCTTTTCGATTTTCTTCTGTGACCAGTGCCTTTATTATTAATGTTTCTAAATGGGACCGTGAAGAGAGACAAAGAGTGAAGCGGTTGATGGACGGAGGGATATGTTGTGATTCATAACAATCTCCTCACAGGGAAGGAAATTATTTGTAAAACAAATGGGACCCAAGATGGAGCTTTGAGGAACTTCAGAAACAAGAGAAAATGGATTTCCCCAGGTTCAGCAAGCAGCACCAGTTTAGCCAGTGATCAAGTCAATATGAACCTCAAAAAAGGGCTTCATGAAGAGGTCAGAAAACTGATGACCTGGACTCTGGGTCCGATCCTTTAAGAAGCCAAAGTTTCCCCTCTTTAAAAGAAAGGGGATACATGTGTATTCTTCATAGCTACACTTCAACAAACGAGTGATTTTTACACGTTATTTACGAGTTATTATGTTATTGCACGATTCAAATATTTGATCAGCTAACAATCAGCAAAGAACTCAGGCCTTCTGCGAGCAGTTTGAAGAAAACTCACCTGTCCACATCTCCATCACTCAAACCGCGCTGATATTAGAAATCTGAGGACACTAGGGACAACTGTAGATCTGCACAAGGCTGGGGTGGGCTTAGGGATTGAAGCAAACAGCTCGGCGAAAAGAAAACAACTCTTTGTATCATAACGAGGAAGTTGAAGTTCAAGAAGACTGGCAATCTCCCTCAGACTAGAGCTTCCTGCGAAATCCTGCAGCACGAATCCTCAGCTCAAGCAGCACACGTTCCTTCAGCCCATGAGAAGCCACAGATCAGAGGAGACATGGGGAAAAGGCATGTAGTCAGATATTTGGTGTAAATTCAATATTTATCCCGAAAACCTAGTTGAGTCTGAATAAGAAGTGGCACCATGTGTGGCATGGACTGGTCTAATCTGTCTTCAGAACTGAACACAATGGAACATCTAGCAAAAGCTCTCAATCCCATGTGACCTGATTCAAAGCCACCTTAGATTTGACGATCTCACCTTCGATGGTCCCTCACGATTTGCCACAACAAGCTGCTGCTTTTCAAAGCCACATTCAAGGTGCTCTAAACTGAGTTTAGTCGTCGGTTTCATACCTTTAGGTGGGAGTGCCGTACTTTTATACACTTGACTTTCGAACTGGAGGGCTTCTGAAGACGGATAGAAAAAAAAATCTACTTTCCACAGCAAATGATCTAGGATCAGTGCACAGCGTAGACTGGTTAAAGTAGCTAGAGGTTCGTGTGCAGCAGCCAGCAGCATTTTTACACCAGAATCTCTCTCCTCTGCCAGCGTGAGGTGTTCTTATTTATTCTTCTTCTACACATTTCTAATGTTGTTTTAGAGTCAGTGCTGCTCTGAGATTGGTTTCTCCGTGTTCCTTCGAACATAAACATCCTGTGTGTGTGGGAGTGAGCGTGTGTTCATTGATAGAAATGTATCCCAATGAAACACTTTTGCTTCGTTCAAATCATCTCTTTAGACTAATATAAGGTTCTACAGGAACCTCTCTAGAACATCCCCACTCTCTAAAAGCACGCTCTACTTGTAAAGTTGTGTTTGTTGCTTGCTTCTGGCATGTTCTCGCTGTCTGTCCAGTTTTTAAGTGTGCTCATGAATATGTATAAAGTATGTAAATGAGGAGCATTCACATTGATTGGGATGAACAAAGATAATTCAGACGTCTGCGTTTCACAATCGTTTTGTTTTAAAACACATTTGCAGCTCTGTAGGGAAGCAGAGCAAGGCAGTGGGTACAGACAAGCCTGGAGAACTTAGTTTAGGTCTGAAATGAGCAGCTCAAGCATCCCTCAGCAGCATCTGCACAAGCCTGGAGAAGGGACTCACTCAGGCTCACGTCTCAAACACAAACTTTTATTGATCTCAGCACCGAAACCGAGCACCTGCAGGATTTGTCCATCTGTTCCATGGCTCTGTGCAGAAGCAGAGAATGCGCTGCAGCTCTAGGAGCTAATACAGATCAGTCTGGGGTTTATGTACAAGATCTGACAGCGGAACCTGCATCTTTCACTGCTGCAGTGCAGGCGAGTCTTCTGGCTCATAAACGGTCAGCAGATGAGCTGGTTCTCCATGTGATGGGATGCTAAGAGCCAGCTGGTGCAGTAATCAAGGGTCAGAGCACTAGCAGAACTGCTCCAGCAACTGTCGGAGGTACGGTGTCCTGGACAGATGCCTGTTCACCTGCAAGAGTTTGTAGAGCATGGGACAATCCAGCGAAACACAGGGGACCTGACTGTCTGCACTGCCGCTGCAGCTCCTGCAAACCTGCCGAACAAACAAGAAGAGAAATCAGCAGCCTCATCCTGACTCACTAACAATAATAATAACAACAACATCTTCAATTTCTACAGCGCGTTGCAAATTTCAGAGCATTTTTCATTCACTCCACATTCACAGAACGTAACGTGGCTGCCATTCCGCGCCTCCTGTAGCCATTCTTCCCTAAGCAGATAATTGTTCCGTATAATCTCAGAATCTAGTGTTTCATGTTTACTGTATGATGTGAGAGTTGTGTATTTGAAACGACACAAATGCATTACACCAGGGGGGTATTCCAGAAAGCTTGGTTAACTTACCATATGATAAATCATAACCTCTGGGTTGATTTACCCCAAACAGGCATACCATGAGTATGTCGGTTCCAAAACACCTGAGAAGAGTAAGTTTAATCAACCTCCAACTGGTTACCCAGAGTTAATGCGCGTGCACGGTGCATATATAAAGACATTTTCAATGGATCGCCGATTTCACGAGTCACCATGGAAAGTCAAAGCGAAAAAAAGAGAGCAGCGTATTTCACAGAGGCGGAGTTGGAGGTTTTAATGCACGCTTATGAGGAGTTTAAGCCAATAATATTAAAAAGAAGCAATACAGCTGCATCAGCTAAAGCAAGAGAGTTGGCTTGGCAAAAAATAACGGACAGAGTAAATGCGTGAGTGTATTAAATTACAAATTTGGTATTGGCTCCCGTTTTATTATAATACAAAATAATGAAGTATGACTTATACAGCCTTTTGAATATGTTATATCACTACGAAAATAATTAATACATGTATAGATATACATAATATGACTAAATATTAAATATGCGTCATAGATTTTACTACAAAGGACAAACCTGCCACTCTGTGGAATTCGTCTTTAATAACAAGCAGAGGTTTATGGCCAGGGAACTGTACAAACATGGGTAAGAACTGTTTAAGTGCCAGACATACTGTACGAACGGCTCTACACACCGTTGCCTTTCCCACATGCTCTGAATCGCCCACATTGTACAAAAAATGTCCAGACGCAAAAAACCTAAGTGCTATGCATAGAATGTTTTCTGTGCTAAGCGCAGAACCGCGGTTTGTCACATTCGCGATATGCGGTTTTAAAAGACGTGTTAAATAAACTAACGAATCTTTTGAAAAACGATAACGCTCTTTCAAATATTCATTAGGGTATGCAAACACATCAATCCGCGGTCTGATAACCCTCCCCCGACGAAAAAAAAACCTTGTATAATTTGTGCTTCTACGTCCACAGGATCCTCATCAAAAGGGCACGCCATGCTCACCAACCTTCTGAAACGAAGTTACACTGAAACATAACCTGCTCCCGAGCAGGTTATCTTCAGAGAGTCAGTTGCTATGGTTACATACATACCCAGAAAGTTACCTCCGTTTTTGGAACCGAAAGTTGAGGTTATCCACGAACTTATCCTTAAACATACCCAGGTATGTCACATAACCTGCTTTCTGGAATACCCCCCTGGTTTTGTATGTGTTTTTAATGTGCAAGCTTCTGCCTGAGATTTGAGCAGATGTCGTGTAACCTGATTGGTCACTCAGGATCAGTCCACCTTCTGGAAAAAAGGGGTCACTTTATTGAGTTTGCCTGTAATGTTGCTTCATGTGAAGTGTTGCATTACATTGCTGTAGTGTGTGATACATTTGTTTACAGCCCCTGTGATTGGTTTCACCCAATAGCATTTAATGTATAAAATGGCTGACATTAGTCTAGAAGCGAGAGGGGGGGGGGGGGTGTGGTGAAGCCATACAAGATCATCTCTGAATTAATCAAAAACATATTTTATTCAGACTCTTTCACGCATGTTTGTGCAATCCCGTATTCTGTGTTCCTAGCAACGCCCATAGTTCGTACCTCCACCCACGGACCAATCAGAAAAATGTCTAGTACAGCTTGTCATCATGGAGATCAGGTGAACTGCCGGACCCGAAAGAGCTGAAGAACAATGCAGTGAAAGTGTGTTTTCTATTGATTATAATGTAATGGCGTTAGGGTTGGGCATCAACATTGTCGAATATGAAATGACACGGTGGGCGATGACATCATCCAAATCACTTCGATTTGTTAGCAGACCCAATGTTATAGAGAAAATTGCTGCCTAATAAATGATGACGCAGCAATATTAGCGGTTGTGCTAAGCGATCATTGCACAAAACACCTGAAAGTGCTTAATAATGTCACGAAACACCATCAGAAAGAATAAAAACATTCCTGATGTCAACCCCCTACAATATTTGCATGAAATGGATCCAAACTTCTTCATTTATACCATGCAAACAGCATGAGAGCTTGTTAGCATACACAGGCACTGAACTGTGTGAAGTGTTTTGTTATTGCTACACGTTTATGGTGGATTCATTAGTTTGCGAATTGACTTTTCGGTGCACTTTGGACTTTATTCACGTCTCTTTCCAGCCCGGGTGACACACAGAAAACTCTTCATTCTCATTTGAACAACTCAATTGAACAACATGATGCTCTATTTGACTTGAGACAGGTGGCCATTACACACTACGTTACCCTTGACTCCCGTACTACAAGTGCCAAAATAATGACTGTGAGAAGAACAGGGGTAAACGGTGCGTTTTGCAGAGGCAATAAGAGGTAGAGTTGTTCCGATTCCGATAACAGTATTGAAAATGCTCCCGATACCACAAAAAAATCTGGCATCGGTATCGGCGAGTATTTGAGTCCACGTACCGATCCGATACCATTTTCATAAACATAACCTAGTTATGCCCGCTAGCTTTGCTTATCGCTGCAAAGCGGAAATCAATTCTTCTTCGCTGGCGCTGCTCAGAAAGTAAACACAGGAAGTTGTGTTGTGTTGCCACAAGCAACCAAGGAGAAGGACAAGCCGCGCCAGACGCAACAAACATTGGAAGCTTCATTCAAACAAAGAGAAAAGTTTTCACAAGACAGCCAACGAGCAATAAAGATAACCGACAGGATTATCGAGTTTATTGTACTGGATGACCAGCCACTGTCAGTGGTCGAAAACGTGGGCTTTGGAGCCCCGTTACAGTTTCCTGGTCGCAAATATATCTCCGAAACAGCGCCCCCTAAATTATATGAGACGTGCGTGAACACATTTCATGTAAACTAAAGGACGTGCGAACCATCAGCTTCACTACTCACATCTGGAGCTGTACACAGTGACGCCGTCACCTTTTGCTCTTCAAAGTGCAGTGCTGCAGGGTAACGAGTTTGAAGACGTATAACAATCCGGACTACGTTACTTCATACCTTTAAAAGCATGTCCTGCTGAGACTCCCAAAGTCTCATCTGTGTCTGCAGATGAATAACGACTCCCTGTGGCTCCGCCCTGCAGCTCTCGCACACTCCCAGCTGCGTCAGCTCGTCACATACCGGACAGTGCAGGGTGGTGAAGTACTGTGAAATAGTTCCCTTCCTGAAGCCCTCCTCCAGCCGGCCAGTCGCTACACTGCTCCAAGCTCTCTGTAGCTACGACAGAGCACAACCAGCGTTACCATCGACATGAAGCACTCACCATCAGCAGATATCCAGAGTGAAGCTTTTCCCAATCTATTCAGAAGTGTTCTCAACTAGGCAAATGTTAGACTTCTTACAGCTCTAGAGATCTCCGCTGGGTTTCTCAGAGACTTTTAATGAAATCATTGAGCTGGCCTCAGCCGGGGGAAACTCTGTTTCCAGGAGGTCGAGATGAGGATTTGTGGCTTTTGATTAAAAATAGAAGGATATTTTGGCTGTACAAGTGAGTAATTGACCATAGGGGGACCATTAGCAGAGGAAAGCCAGTGAGTGAGTCAGTAATCCAGTAAACGTTTGGGAGAAATTCTCTTTTTGGGGATCACCTGGCTAGTGAACCCAGCCCAGCGCCTACGGTAGCAGGTAAGACGCTGTCGGTCCTCATCAACTTGCAATTGTGTGACAAAAAGAGGTTTAGAAATCTGTTTCAGTTTACCAATGTTTTCCTGGAAACACCCTAGAACACCTTTTGAGATAATATGTCCCTCCTGGCACCGGTTAAGTAGGGATGACAACCTAAATGTTTTTATTAAATGTTTTAGGACACTTTTTTTTGCAAAATTCGTGCTCAAAACAAAGCACAATGGGAAAAAAGTTCTTGGAACAGAGTATAAGGTTCAGAAGAGGTTCGCCTGTTTCTTTTATACAATTTTCACATATTTTTGACCTTGCCTTTGCTTTTTTGGGGGATTTAAGAATTTTTATTTTGTCTCAACACTTTTCATTTATAAAACATAAAAACTGTTAATTTTTGAAGTAAAAAAATTACAATTTACTACTCAAAATTGTATTTTCGTACAAATTCAGGGTTGTTGTGGATTTACAGTGTAAGTTAATGAAAAAATATTTGTAAAAAAAAAAAAAAAAAAGAAGCTGGAGCTGTTCTAGAAAATTGATATCAAGCATTGGCACAAAAAAACAAAAATCATTATTTTAAAGATAATTTATTAGAGCACCTTATAAAGTAGTAAAAACACTCAAAAAGGCCCAGGACTTACTTTGAGTTACTTTGTTCTCTCTCTGCTGAAGACTGTAACCACAACCATTTGCTTTATTAGCAAAAACAAAAGGTTAATTATAATTGTTTTGGGGGTCATTTTGGCACTTCCTGTTTGAAAGAACATGCAGACCAAATGAGGTGTCTCACAGGTCAAAAACCATTTGTGGAATATATGCAGGTGAAGCAGCTTAGAACTGTTCAATCACTGCCAATGTTTTGGGAATGTGTCGAAACAGCATAAACATGGACCCTCACGGCTACAGTGGAGCTTCCTCCTGCGTATTCTGTACTTTGCAACAAGACATGGCTCGTAAATATACTTTTGTAAACGTGGCAATGGAAAAGATTGTCCTTCCACTCGTGCAGCTGAAGGTGCAGTAGTTTCCTGGATCCTTCTCAGACACTAGGAAAGCTTGTAAGCTTGTGTGCATGTTTGTGAGTAAATGAGCAGTGTTTCATGCACTCCTCTTTTTATGCAAGCTCCACCTCTGTTTTCAAACCTGAGGTGTGAAGCATGTTGAGATACTTTCAAGAGATATAAACTTAATTTTGAGTAGAGCTGGCGTGTAAGGAAGAGGGAACTAACCCGGGGTAGCTGCTGATACCAGCTGAACACATCCACTCCGACGAGGCTGAAGGTTCGAGCGAGCGGAGGTAGGATCTGCTTGCTGAGGTAATAAGTGGCATTAAGACGCAGACCGGGGTCCTGCAGCACCTCAAGGGGGCGTCGAACCAGCTGAATGAGAGGCAGGCCTGGAACTCCGTGAACTATAACGTATGGCACCCTCTCCCCCACACGAGGCTCTAAACGCCGATCATACGCCATCATGCGCCTGCAAGACAAGCACGAGGAGAAATGGTCCCAGAGAGAGAGAGTTCCCCATCACGCACGCCTCGAGATATCGACAGACCCATACCTGGTGAGCTCGAGGGCAGGTACGCATGCCCCCGGCCGGTACGAGCTGCTGCCGCGGTACTCCTTAGCGAACGTCAGGTCCTGCATACTGGCCTTGCCCTCCAGAACCTTCACACACTGTCTCTGGACGTACTGCTTCACCTGGCTGATGTCTCGCGTCTCGAACAGCAGCTTCACGGACCGCTCCAGAATCTGAAAGATGTTTTCATCATCTCTCCTCTTGTGTGTTTGTCTCCCAAGAGGTGGTAAGCACCAGGCTACAGTAGGCATTGACATTTGTGTATTTCAGTTTCAGGACAACAGCAGCTAGAATTTGTAGTAGAAATATCTACTCGATGACCACGAAATTCTTCTCACCACGACCCACATTCAACACTTCCTGTCCTCGCCTCAATAGAGATCAGTGATCCAGTCCGTCTGCTTCCCCCAATGCTTCATGAACTCATGATGTTCTTGGGATTTGACACGTTCTTCTACCTCTCTAAATATGACGAGTGGAATTCAATCGTTTATGACCTTTTCCTTTGCCTCGTCTGATCTTTGGCTTCAGACGGGCTGAACACGTGCACCTCGAGCAGAGGACTCGTGCTGCAGGTGAGTGTTTCACTAATGGAAATGTTTGAGTGGTCCCAGCTCTCTTTCTCGGGATCATTGATGCCAGATCCTCCAGCGAGGCCAGATATTTGATTATTTCTATAGTTTGGTTTAACTTAGTGTTGACTTTTACAGTGTGTCTGTACAGCTCACGTTCAGGTGCTTGAACGATGGATTGATTCATTTATTTTAGATACATTTCAATGGTATTGAAAATAAATGGTTCTTAATCAATCAGCCAAGATCAAATATATCTTTCATGCCATAATCCTAGACCATAAAACATGACATTGGAATTTCTTTTAGATCTGTACAAACGCTGAAGGAACTGGTTACTAATTAGCAGCCAGGGTCACCAGTAAGGCCCCTGGTCTCCACACAGATCCAGAGAGTTTACCCTGATTTCTGAACAAGCAGTAATCCTGGTTAGCATCAGCCTCTTGGGCCTCAAGGACCACAGCTGCTCTGAGAAGGATCAGCAGTGTTTCTACCTCGCTCTTGTCTGCTCAACTCTTCTCTTCTGGGACAGGAAGCATTACTGACCTTGGCAACAGCAGCGCAGCCGTCCCGACGCACCGTCTCTATTCCTTTAGCATCAAAAACTGGGATTTTCTGATCCACCGTCTCATATGAGTAGCCAACGTAGCGCTTCTTCGTCTGTAATATACACGGGAGGTACACCTGGCACAAAAACAGGAGATTACACCAAATCACAACTGGAGATCTGGAACCTAGAGAGGAACTGAGCACAAACCTTTTCAAACTTCAGTCTGATGGGACTGGGATTGGTGGCAGTGACGGCCTCAGCGATTTCATTCCCGATCTTAAAAGCCTGCTCCTTACTGGCTCCCTTCAACAGCACAAACATGCTGAAAAAGAGAGAGAGAGAGGGGGGGGGGGGTGAGCAGGAGAGCAAATACAAGAGAGAGAGAGAGAGAGAGAGAGAAGGAGCGGTAAGAGAAAAACTTTATTTAAGATACAGGCATACATCGGGAGATCTGGGAACACGGCGCAGCATCCTGCGTCCCTCACAAAGCTTTCAATCCTCTCTCTCACCCACCTGTCTGTGTCGCCATAGACCACACGCCCGCCCCACTTCTTGGTGTCGTTGACCATCTTAATGGCTCTTTCCAAAGTCTCCCGGGCCTTGTGCACGATGCTGTCACCGAGCTGCAGCAGGTGGAGAGAACATAGAAACATCTGGAATCACTGAGAATTCTCCAAACACAGCAAATACTTCTGCTCACAATGTTCGACGACTTTAGATTTGGTCATTTCTGTCAAGGTTTACTTCAAGAACATGACAAATACACCCTTTTTCTTAAAAATAACAGCTCAGTTATTAATTCTATGAAGTGTTGAGGTCTGTACAGAATCGAAATGTTTGTTTCTAGCTGTATTTCAATACTTTATCAGTGATTTCTGTACGCTCGCCAATCCCCAGCTGACGGTGAACGGTACACACCTCAACACAGGGCATGCGTCCCGAGAAGCTGGCAGAAGTGTAGCCGAAGGTGACGTTAGCGATGAGCTTGAGGCCGAGCTGTCTAGCATCTAGCAGCCGCAGCAAAGCCTTGTTGCTCCTGTTAGCCTTCATCGACTGCTTCACCATGATCCTCGTCTTCAGAATTTCCTCCAGCATTCTGGGAAGGACACCGCGGCGCACTGAGGACTGAAGAGACACACACTCGTTCACAGCGGATGCTCCGGTGATCTCTTTACCAAGAACATATCTTTTTGTTTTCAATTGGAGTGTGAGCTACATTTACATTTATGTATTTAGCAGACGCTTTGATCCAAAGCACTAAACACAAGCCGTTTGGATTCATCATAAGACGTGCACACAGAAGAGCTCTTTATTTTTATCGATATTAAGTAGCAACAAATGTCACAAGCTGTGAAATTAGCTCACATCTACACAGTTTTTCTGTTTTTGCAAAGATAATGTTCTTGTTAAAGGCTTTCTGTGTAATACGCCCGATTCATGGGGATGCACGGTTTGTTCCAGGCACACAGCGAACGTTTACGATAGTAAAATAACAGATGATCATGAAAGTCATTAATTTCATCTGCTTTAATATAATTAAAAAAAAAAAAAAACATTGCACTTTGACATAAATTAAATATCGCAATAATCTCTTTTTACAAACCGTTTCACATAATGATGCGCATCAAATCGTAGGTCCTCTCTAGAAGTGCTCTGCAATCTTCTCCTGCTCAATCCCTGATGCCCTTGAAAAGCCAGACTAAAGGTTTGGCTCACTTTTAAAAGGGTGATGTGCCGTTTTATCACTGTAGAGCTGCCGGCACAGAGCCTGAGGATGCTTCGGACGCACCGCGAGAAGCTCATCACGGATGTTTAACCAATCAGCAAATAGCTTAAATCTTTACTGTAGGAACATCAACAAACTTCACGTGTGAACTCATCAACCAAGAAAAAGTAAATATTGATTAAAAGAACTCCAAAAACAATGAGGATTAATCACAAAAACTGTACAATTGGTCATGTATAACGAAGATGAATGAGATTAAAACACACTGAAGACCTTTTAAACAAAATAACTGTGTCTTTTAAAGCAAAATGACTAACCCAGCAGTCCACTGTAATCTGGTCTGACCTTGTAAACACACAAGTCCTGCACCTAGAGTTGTCCCAGCTAATCACTACACTGAAAAATCTACAGTTTACGTGACAGTAATCATCTCGTCACGTCAATCACATCACGTCAAAGTGTGCAGGATTTATGGAAAATACCACAAAGTATTTGGGCAGTGTTTGGGAGTGCGAGTCCCAGTAAAAGCAACTGGAAAAATGTTAAGAGGATTTCCTGCTCTGAAGGTGAGCAGTGTCAGGTCTGGTTAATAACTGGATAATGAAGCGTATGGTTTGTCCACTTTCACACGGATAAAGTAACTACAGCTCTTCACAGGCCGTCTGTGATCCTCGAGGATCCGAATACAGCGGGTTCCTGGAACCACATCACATGCGCTGAAGACCCATACTGACCATGATGGGCTCTCGCATCCAGTGGTTCAGATACATGCCCACACTAGAGGTAAAAGCTCTTCAATATGAGGAGAGTTCACAAGAGGGTACAGTGTTTGATGAAATGCCACTGGGTTTCTCTAAGTTGCGCTACAGAACAGCACTTTCCACGTTATAAACATTATTTCTTTTACGACGCCTTGACTCTAACATTTGTTATAGTACATTATTAGTAATCTAAACATAATGTTTCTCTGTGTTGTTGACGTGTATCAGATTCTTTTTGCACTGGGAGATAAGAGCACCAGCACCCGGAAGTGTCATACAAACAAGCGGAAAATACAGCAGAACAGCTTGTGGTTGTTTATATCTCGAATATTTCCCGCGAGACCTTTCGTATCTCGAACATCTCTTATCTCAGGATACCACTGAACTGAAAAAAAAAAAACTCAAGTAAAAGTACCATTACTTGAAGAAAAACATTAAAGAAAGTAGAGTAAACGCATCTGCCATAAACACAAAGTACAAGTAAAAAAAGAGAGAGAGAGAGAGAGAGAGAAGAAAGAAACAGAAAGGGCAAGAGGGATAGAGAAGGAAAAGAGATAATGACAAAAAAGAGAAGGGAAAAAAGGAGAGCATGAAAGAAAAGAGACAGATAGATAGCATTAAGAGAATGAGAGCAAACTGGAGTTAAAAGGAGAGAAAAGAAAGGAGAGAGAAAGAAAGAGTGAAACAGAAGAGACATGGATAGATTGAAAAGAGACAAAGTGAGGGAGAAAGAAAGAGTGAGAGAACAAAAGAAATAGAGAGTGAAAGAAAATATAGAAATCATAGAAAAAGAGGGGAAAAAAAGAGAGGAGCAAGAGCGAAATAGAGTGAACGAGAGAGAGAGAGAGAGAAAAGGCATACAGAGAGCAGAAATCAGGGGAAAGACAGAAAAAAAGAGAAAGAATAACTGCTACATAATTAAACATTCAACTATTTTCCTGACGACTGAAACGATAAAAGAAAACAAAGATGGAAAATAATTTCCATTTCTACTGATTGTATTCATGTGATGGTGGTGTATTGGTTACATTCGCTAAATCTCATTTTTAGTGGATCGTTTCTTCATATGCAATCGGTGTAGAGAAAATACATTTAAATAATAAAGTAGTAAAAGGTAGGTTGAAAAAAACAACAACCTAGTGCTGTAAAAAAAAACAGATGCAGAACTAGAAATGTACTATACACATTTTTAAATCTACTCACTAAATTAAAATTTCTGAGAAAAACTGCTCATTTACAGTAGTTTGAGTGTTTGGAATTAGTTACTTTACACCACTGCTCAGAACCTACTGCCCTCCATCCAAAGATAACAACTCCCTCGCTCTGCTTCCTGCCGCAGAGGATCTCACATATTCACCTTTCAATCTAAAACCCACAAGTCGCATTTTTCACAAGCTCATCATCTCTTCATTCTTCTACCAACTAACCGATTCCATGAACCTGCAGAACACTCGCAGGCAACAATACGTTACCTGAACAAAAGCAACTCCGTTGGGAGAAATGGTGATGTCATTCCTGAGATGGAACAGGAGGTCCGGAGGCACTCGGAGAGATGTACAGCCAAACTTGAACTCGTCGTGTCTGCGAGAGAGAGAGTGATCGACCATCAAACACACGTAACCAGAGCACCCTGACTTCTCCACAGTAGTGGCCAGCTTACGTTCCCAGGCTCTCGATGTGGCCGAGGCAGGTGGAGAAACAGTAGTTGTAGGCAATGACGATGGAAGGGTAGAGTGACTGAAAGTCCAGCACGAGCACAGAGTTGCTGTAGAACCGTGACTCGGGCTCCATGACAAGAGGAATGCACTGCGGCGCCCTCTGCTGGGCACGCTGTTGGGTACCGGGCGTCACTGCAATGTAGTTCATCGGCTTTGCAACCCTCAGCATCATGGACTCCACGCGGTACTGGCAGAAACAACACACAAACCACACAGTCCTGACACACAGCAGAGAGCGCTTCTAGCTGAAGAGAACTTCCCTGTAGACTGTGGAGAACACTTGAAACATGGTGGGGGATGCTGAGGTGCGTGCGGCGTGTCTACGTTCAGAGGGGTTTACCTGAGAGCCCCGTGTGAGGACGTGGTAGAACTGGATTCCAAAGACCCGCGCCAACTCGCTTGTCCTGCCGATGATATCCTGCTGCTGCACCAGCCGCACACAGCCAATCACACGGCTCACGTAATGATCCACCACCCTCCACCTGAAGCACCACAGACACAAGACCAACAGTGTGATGAGTATCTGGTGTAAAGAGGGTCTACCACATTGATCAGACCCTCCAACACCTTCAGCTTCAACCCTTAAAAGTCTCTGCGTGTGCCAATCACAGCGGCTGTTTTAAATTAAACCTGAATGCCGCAAGCAAGCTATTGTTTATTTTAATTTCAAATATAATGTGAATGTTTCAAACGGGTTATTAGTATTTTTGGTTAAATGTTTAGAAGAGTAATGATGAATTATTTGGAAATTCAAATTAAATTGTGAGAAAATGCGGAAAGTGGTGCTATATGAGTGGCGCTATATATATATATATATATATATATATATACACTGAATGCAGAAGAAGCAGCGAGTTGCGGAGATGCGCGAGATGCACATCTGCAAGTCTCACTCAGAAAACAACATACTGGTAAACCGCACGCAATGCCAGGCTCCCAGTAACTGAAAGTAACAGTTACCAGATTTGGTGTCCAGTTCAAGTTTAGTTCAATGCGTTTGTAAAATTTAAAAATTGTTTATGTTAAAATGTTAACAATGTAAAAAAAATATGTTAATCTTAGCTCACTTTGTATTTAAATGATTGATTATTTGTACATTGGACATTGTGATTTCCTTGGACTGTTGTAGAAGTGATCATTTTGAAGGGTTTTTAATATTTATATATTTATTTCAATTTAAAAAACAAATGCACTAATACAAAATATAATTATAAAGTGTTGCATATAAATATTTATCTGTTTACTATCTTGATAATTCATTGTTGATATTCATTGAAAAAAATAATTTTTCTTTGCAGACATTAATATCCTTATTTATTAATAAGCCCTTTGCATTAATCAGTACCCAGGAAGTGGCTCTCAGTTACAAAAAGGTTGATGACCTCTGATATAAGGGATAACTCTTGGAAGTACAAGACCTGCGACATGGCTTGGGTTCTTCCAAGTTTTGACACAAAAAAGCACAATTGGAACAAAAAGTGTTTGGAGCAGTGTATAAGGCAGGGATATTAAACATACTTACAGATTCTGAAAGGGGGGGGGGGGGTTGGGGAGAGCAGAGAGTTCACTGTGAGGAGCATTAGAAAATGTAGCATTTTGATTAATGTTGCATTTGTAATAATAAAGTGTTAATAAATTGGTTGCTAATAAATAGTTTTTAAACAAGTATTTAGCCTTGCGTGTCGCAGCATAGTGCCAGTGAGTAATTAGGGATCAACAGCAGCGGCCACTAGCTGCCTCTATGTGCCTCTGGTTTGTTAATGTTGTCGTGAACCCAGACTTCGGTTTCCCCATTTAGTGATGATTCTGCAGCGGGGAAAAACGGTGGTGTGGTGCTAAAAAGCTTGTCCTTTACTAAAGTGGAACCTTTCTGAAGTTTCAGTGTAAGGTTAAAGCCAATTCTTGTCTTAAATCAGAGTCAGATTTTGTGTGGAAAATTAAACAGTTTATTTTATGTTATTTATAATTGCAGAGTAGTGTTGTTTAATTCATTTAAAAAAAACACTAGTATAGAGTTATTCCACTTAACCCAGAGCTTTGTAGATAAACTGGATTTTCAGAGATGAGTTTCAGTATAAAGTGAAACGTGTTGTTGTATCTGCCTTCAAAAGCATGTTATAAATTGAGAAGAAAAAAGTAAAATTTCACTGACATTTTTGTGGAAATATTTGTTCATCTGAATGTTTAAGTTTCAGAATTTTGTTCTATGCTAAAAAAAACAAAACAAACAATACAAAATATTAATCGAAATAATAAGTTCTATTAATGACTGAATCGATTAAGATAATCAATGGATTATTCGATATGATTTGTCTGATCTGACCGCCAGAACCTCAAATTGTGCACCAAACGGCCTGCGAGCTGAAAGTTTTTTTAATATGATTTTCACATTGTTATAACGTCGTCTTTGCTTTTTTGGGGGATTAATTTTTATTTTGTTATAATGTAATGAAAACAAAACTGTTTTAAAGTTACGTTATTAGAGAAAATTGTAAAGTAGTAAAAGACGCGCAAAACGGCCCTGAACTTCTAAGGGTTAAGATGGCAAGATCTTCATAGCTCAATGAAAGAAGCAAAATGACAGATTTAAATCAGAAAAACATGACAAATACAAGGCACCGAATGAACGAGTTATTCAGGAGACCTCTGAAGCCAGCTAGACACAAGATCTTTGGAAGGAAATCGACAACACACTGCTTTCTAAAAGACAACACGCCGACAAAAACTCTCAGTCAAACCTCTTCCTCACTCTGTTTTGAAAAATCAGCAGTGATACAATTTGACTTTACTAAACTATTCACTTCGGATCGAAGCTCTCCCCACATCTCTGAGCAAGCAACCCATCCGTCCAAACTCACAGTGGATTGAATGGAATAACTGCCACAGAACTGCCATTTTTTAAAAATATATTTATTGGTTTTTCATTTCAACAGACAGGACAGTAGAGGGAGACGGAGAGAGAATGGGGTGGGATGGGAAAGACGACAGGCTTGGGACTCAAACCTGCGTCGCCCTGCGCAACCGCCCTTACCTGTCCTGCGCAATGTCCACCCCACCACGGGCCAGGATGGAATGTACAATTTTTTAAAGGAATAAAACAGTTTTAAATAAAAATGACAGAAAATAAAGTTCTCTACTGAATCTGCTGATAATCTTTTCTTTTCCACACAGAGTCTGCCTCAAAAGAGACTCGAATCAGCTCTAGCTTAGTAATAAAATGTGGCTCAAACAGTTTCCACTGCTAAAAAACAGTTTCCACTACTGTATTTTTCTCCGTATAAGACGCATTTTTTCTTCCCCAAAACTGAGGGGGAAAAGTTGGTGCGTCTTATACGGCGAATGCAGAGCGCCGCGGAGCGGAGGGCGGTCACGGCCGTAGGAAAGGTGTAAGAGAGGCCGCGGCTTCGGCCTAGCTCCGGAGCCGTCAGCCATATATGTACACCTGGCGGTGCGCGCTGATGTCATCGCCCATCTCTGCTCGTCGATCCTACCATAGCGCGGATCGTAAGGAGCAGGTATGAAACATTACAGCCTGTTTTTGTTACTTTTACTGTTTACTGACTGTTCATGTTTGGAATATAATTGTTCTTAAACTGCTGTTAACTTTTACACAGTTGATATAAAATATTTTACTACAGTATTTGGTTCAGAATCTTCCTCATTTAAAATTTGGTGCGTCTTATACTGAAAAATACGGTAATTATTAGCAGCACAACTGCAACAATTCGTACCCGCTTTATCCCTTTCGGGGTCATGAAGGTCTACTGGTGCCTATCTCCAGTTCACTTCAGGGTACACCCTGGACAGGTCCATCAAGCATGTTTTGGGGATTGTGGGGGAAACCACAGCTTTAATAAACGAGATGAGAGAAGCGAAGCTCTGACCTGTCGAGTGGAGCGTCGAACCAGTCCGAGAGACTCCGGTGGGAGTAGAGAGGAAATCGCTGATGCAGGAGATGGAAAGCCACATTCTCAAAGGTGTAGTTATTTAGCGCAGCCTAGACACATCGAGGAGCACATAACTGAAAGGTTCTCTAGCCTCCAGGACCCGTTTGAACGGCTTAAGTACCTCCGTCTTCATGATCCTCCACAGGTTCAGGACTATCCGGCCGACGATGTGAATTTCACTCATCGTGTCTGCGCCGTACTCGTCTCGCTCTGCCAGGAAACGGTTCTCTTTAGCATCTCCTGTAGGAGAAAGAAAAGATTTTATTGTTGAGACCACACATCATCCTGGGGCTGTCTACATCATCATGTATTTGTACATCGTTAAAGCAATTTCTGATTCACATTCTGCTCTGTTTTGTCATTAACTGGCACATAATCTTGATTGTTTAGACGTTTAAAACCCATTTTAAGAAAAGAAAACTTGACAAAAATTGTTTGAAGCGCCGAATATCCCCATGATGCTACTGGTTCTTATCTAAAATGTTTAGAGTTTGTTTATTTAAAAGGTGAACTGTTCTCTGTTGTGATGCTTGACTCCATAAAGTTACGCGTTTGGAAAATCACAGTTTGCATGTAAAGTTTAGCTGCTTTCAAACACAGGAATCATTCTCACATCAGTTTCCCAAACCCATCATATTTGATATGAGAATCCTCGGTAGGTCATCGATGCAAATAAAAGAACACAAGAGACCCCAGGACGCTTTTTTTAGAGATGTCGATATTATAAACGGAGATCAAATGACAGGCTTTAATTTGTCGAGCAGGTCGATGTGTGTATTATTCCTTGACCATTAAACCAATGGGTTTAATTAAAAGCCATTCTTATGGGAATCTGATCATTTAATCTTTTAATGTAAGCACTTATTTATTATGTTGATGTGATGATGTCACTAGCGTACACCATCACCAACTTTGGACTAATATATTGAAGTGTAATAGATGATGTGATTTGATTGGGTTATTTAAATATATGTACGATGACCTGAATATATATTTGTGTGTGTGTGTGTGTGTGTGTGTGTGTGTGTGCGCGTGTGTGTGTGTATAAAGCTATTATTTTAAATATGGAAATCGTTTTTGATTGATTATTCTGGAGTTAAATTAAGTCGAATTTGAAGTTAATTGTGGAGACAAGGATGTCTTGGATTATGATGAAAAAGGCATTGTAAGACACGTTTAAAGAAGCAGAGCTCTGGGGTTTAACTGAACCCTGGATCGTCTGGAGCTTTGGACCTGATGCTGCAGACAGCTAAGAGTCGTATCCGTCTGTGGGATGCAGACGAGGTCCACTATGAAAGAGTTTAACAGAGAGACTGTTCGTGAAGATCATTGTTAAAATGAGATTTGAATTCTTTCCATTATGTTTATTAGGACAAGCTTCTGATGTATTCATTTCATCATGGCACTTGTGTTTATGAAACGAGGTTAACTTTACAAAACTCTGGATGGAACTTCTTGCCTTTCTCCTGTTTTACTCCAGTTCCACAGTTTGATGTGAGGCATTTTAAGCAAAGCATAACGAAACAGTCAGATAAACTTTATATCTGGTAGATATCTGCTTCGTAAGGTTGTCGCTCAACTGCACAATGTTATTCCTGATTTTGAGTCGCAGACAATCGCATGTGACTGGTCAGAATCGCAGGCAGATCGAGGCTTGTGCACCCGGGAGACAAACGCGGCATGTGAACTACCAAAGGCTCGATGTGCAAAAGTTGCAGTGCAGTCGCAGGCTCTGCCTCCAAACAATGAGAAAAACACATCCAGGGCAACGTGAAGTTGTGGAGGAGTTACAAAAGCATAGACGGCGCAATAAACTGGTTTCGGTTCAAATGGGGCTTCTTTTGGCTTTATTTGGACCCAAAAGCAAAAAAGAAATCACACTCAGATTGTTGATACTAATCCCAGTCTTGCGCTTCAGTCTGTTACACACTGTCTTTGAAACATGTAGTGTGCAATCCTCCATCGCAGATCTATCGTACTGTGTGAATTCAGCAGGACTGGATACTGCTCCAGATAGTCCTTCAATGTGAAAGCAACTGTGACACGACAGCTATGACAATCGTGCAGTCTCAACTTTACCCTGTTTCTCGCTAAATATATCCGTAAGTTTCCAGATTAGCTTGAAAAAAAAAATATGTTCAGAGAGACTTGTTTTCACTCAAAACAATCCCAATTCAATAATAATTTGTTTAATATTTAACATCCCAAATATAATAATGACACTTAATAATGCGATTCGACTCTCTCTGATGTTGAGGAAATGATATTAAATACAACTTGATCTGGTAACATTGAAGTGCTTTTGTTGTCTTTGTAACTGGTCTCTTCGAGCCCTTCAGTTCCCTATGGGCGAGCTTCCTAGGGAAACCTTTATCTGAGAATGTAGAGCTTACCTGGCACACGGGAAAGCTTCTGGCACAGGTCCACCCCGAGCGTGGATGCCCGCTGCAGTAAATAGCCCCAGGAGTGCATCTGGACCTCATAGCCAAGCAGGATGTCTGGATCATACCTGCAGATGTTTCAGACCACACCTTATAAACACACAGCCTTCCATCTTTCACCCAGGTTTCTTGTTTTTATACATTTCAAAGCATCACTAGCTCTGCAGGAGCCTTGGGCTGAAGGTTTCATCATCTACATGCGTCCAAGCTTAGCAGAGGACTCACTGAGTCGACCTGGGCCAATTGTTTGCTCTCCACTGATACAAACCTGACGGTTTTAATGTTAAAAAACAAGATACAACCAAAAAACAGATCCAAAGAGTCAACACTGCACCAGAGCTACAGAGATCAATTCCTCCTCGGTTGTTATGCCTTCAGTGGCTGGCACAAACTGGGTGAAAGGTATGGTTACCGCCTCAAACTACGTATTTTTGGAGCCTGAGTACAAGTACTGATATATTCGTCTGGTACTAGAAGCCAAAGTTACTGCTAGCGGTACATTCTTCATGCTCATTTTTGCGTTTTATTTTCAGATATGCACCGTAGGCACCGAATAACCAAACACGGTGAACTTGGACAGAGCGAGATCATTTTATTTCTCTGCAGAGGAACAAAAAAAAATAGTTTAAACATATATTTTCATAGTATATCTCGTAGTAATTCTCGCTGTATTTGTCATAAACAACCTCAGAGAAATCTGACTTGGTATCTTGGCAGCGCGTAACGTCCTGATATTCAACTGTTTCTTTAAGAGCCCCCTCCTTCTTTCCGACACACCCTCTCCAGTGCGTCATACTCCATGTGCGCTGCCACCGTTTGTTTTCATTTTCCGAGCGCCGCTACATTTTCATAGTAAAAACATTAAAATCGTGTTTTTGTAAAATGTCAACGGAGGATATTGTACAAGTCTATTCACACGATCCTACGTCGAACCCAGAGAGTGAGTTTTCGGCAGAACCGGACCAAGTACAGAGACTTTTTCAAGATGTTTCTGCTTGGGAAATATCCTCTTGTAAATTTACACCATTTCACGGCAGCATTTTACTAGGAAATTAAAAATATGCATCATAATGAAACTATGTTTTGCTATGAAATAATACATAAGCTACATTTAGCTATGAAATCTTATCGTGTTTTGTAATATTTCTCCTCACAGGTGTCTCCGTGGTTGTTGCCTTCTAATGCCCACTGAAGCAGAAAATGTTTGCTGCCTAGAAATTCCAAAGGAATATAAGAACTACAGAGAAAAGCACTCTGAACAAGGAGCTTCGTTCACACGTAGTGAGACCAGCTGTTGCTAACAGTAGCTCCCTCAGCCGTAGACGCGAGTCTTTGCTGGAGCTGGAGGGGGAGGAGCAGTGCAGCAGCAGACGGGGGACAGAGGTGGAGCAACGCAAAATGGCCGGGGCTTCGCAAAACAGAGCGTTTTAGCTCCCAACAATGTCTACCGCAGGAGATTCAAGGATTACTCAAATATTCATGAATGATTCACAAACACGATTCAGGTGCGTTTTAAATGAGGGACTGACATTATAACACAACATAAAGCTCAATAAAGTAGATGTCACATAATACCCAACCTTTAAGTTAAAGAAGCACATTCAACATCTGCGGTACAGTAAGGGCGTGAATTCTATTCGTCACATTTTGTGCATTTGAAGAAGCAGGCAAATATAAGCTATTCCTTTTAAAGAGAGCCTGTATCTTTCACGCAAATATGTTTCAGGAAAGGCTATGGGACTTTGTCTCTCCCTACGAAGTGCTCGTCTAACAATCTGTTATGTCACTTAGAAGATAGTAACCAGGGTGACAGAGATTGATTAAATTCTAGATCAGGATTGGTGCAAATCAATTCTAGACTTAGCTGGCTAGCCAGTTAATCTAGCTTTATAGTGTATGCCACAGATCTATAGAGGTCTGTAAATGATGCAGACCCCCCCAAATATCTAAGCTAATAATTGTTTTCCACCTTTTTTGTGCCAAAGTGCACACTTTTCATCGTAAAAAAAAACACACACACATTGCTCACCACCAGAAAGGCATCAATCTCAGTAGCCTTTATTGACAATATAAAGTTGTTCTAATTAATGTGTCCTGGAATCAAATAAATAAAGAAAATGTATTTTATAATTGATCCAGATTAATAAATAGACCCGGTTGATTTTAAGTAGGGGTCACAACCTGGTACAGAGGAGCCAGGAATTAAAGGGTTAATAAAACAGAAACCTCCCTTGAAGGGATGGGGGAGGGGAAGCGACAGACACTAAGGATTACATGAGAACTAAAAACACAAAATAACAAAATGAAGTTCAGCACCAGTGCCTGGATTAACAAAGAATATGGGCAGTTAATGCCACAGAACACAATATTCCTGCTGAGAAATCATTCACACTCAAAGAGCTTGGAACACGCAAGCGAGCAAACAAACAAACAAAGGAAAATTAGTGCGGAGCAGAGGCCAAGAAATACAACGTAACGGGAGAAACCCTGGCATGAGGTGAAACTACGTTATTTTCCACGGCACACCAGACAATATCTCAGGGCACACTGTTTGAAAAACACATACCTTTGGAAAGTGCTGGAGAGCTCCTGAAAGAGCTGCTGCTCGTCTCGAGCGTAGGTCACCCTGAGTCCCGTCACCCCTGATCGAAACAGAGAGGACGCTGTTCGCCTTGAACCTACCGTAAAGCACAAACTTTATTAGTGTCTATGGATGATTGCTAGTCACCGTCAAAACATTTAGAATCTCTATTCATCAAATCAAACATCCTCAGAACAATCACTCCCCCTCCTGGTAGTGTTTGGCATCTGAAACCAAGGAACACCCGACTCAAGTGCACTCACCTTGAGATGGGGAACAGCTCTCATCATCGACCACTATAGCCCCCTCCAGCTGAGCCAGGTCTGAGTCTGGCAGAGGAGCATCAGAACTGAGGCAGTAGAACACAGCACACACCGGGTCAAACTCAGGGTCCGGCTCTAGGTCCCGGCGTGTTCTGGCATGAAGCTCCATGCTCATCAGCGTCAGGTGCTGGACCTACACCGGACAACTCTAGATCATCAACTCCTGAAAAGCTCTCGGCAAGAGTAGATCCTGTAGTTTAAGTGGTACCTCGTGCAAAGCTTTGGCCTCCTGCAGGTTCTGCATGCTGACCTTGAAGCCATACGAGTTACAGATGGACGGCCCCTCGATCTGGGAGCTCTCTTTCTTTGGGAGGCTCATGTTGGCGAGCTGATTCTGTTCGGAGGCAAGGAAAGAGACATGAAGCTCATGTAACAAGATAAGCGTTATATTCGTATCAAACCTTCATCTGTGTGCTCAGAAGAACTCTGCGTAAGGCATCTTTCTTCACACTACTCCTGCGAGGAAGCTGTGGAGAGCTGAGCTCAGATCCTGCAAGAGATGCCGCACATCATAACTGTGTGTGTGTGCGTGTAAACTATAACAAACTTTTATTGTATGTTTAGGTAGGTACTCTTCCCACTCGTGAACCTTTCCCCTTCACCTATCTCTCATCCACACCCCCCTTTCCTTTTAGCACTCTCCTGTCCGGATGTAATTAATGCAAACTGGGAAAAAAATAATAAATAACTACATAAATTCACTACTTCCATCCAGAGGAGGAAACACCACACCAGCTGTTCACTCCCCTGGAGATAACAAAACTGCCCAGCAGAAACTAAGCACCTTCTCCCCCATGTGGTGGCTTTTGAGCAGGACGGGGTTACAAAAAACATGACTGGTCAAAAAAGGGCAGCTTAAAATCTTTAATATCTTCTCACCCACCAGGTGCCCCCAATCTGTGTTCAGTTTCTGGAAACACTCCAGTTCCCATTCAACTTTAACTCCAGTTAGAATTGGTTCAGACTCATATGATCTGGGAATGTGCAAGCTAAGGGAACCCAGCTGCACAGACTTCATACCGACTCACTACATTTGGATAAGCCTGGTTTGAGATACGTCAAAAGCATGTGATTACAAACCACAAATAGAAAACACACACAGAAACTTGCATTACTACGAGTTACGTGTCTGTGACAGAGCTGAATCTAAGTTTCTGCTTTTTTTAGGTCGTTTTAAGGGATGCAACAGTACACAAAGCTCACGGTTCAGTATGTACCTCAATGATCGGATGCTTTAAGTAAACAATAAACTAAGCAATATAACTCTCATAGACAGACAATGGTAAAAGGTGATCACTTTGATCATTATCAAAAACGCTTTAAATAAATCCTGCTCACACGCTCGAAACTGACTATGCTTCTGCTTGAAACCGTGTTGGTGTCAGTAATTTGTGAAATATCTCGAAAGTTAACTTTCATACGTAGTGCCGTAATGTTTTCTGCATCCGTTCCTCCTCCTCCTCCGACACATCGCTTCACTCTCAAGGTAAGGTTTCACATTTGTGAACGTATTACTTTTTTTTGCTTGTGTTTAATTATCATTTATTACATTAACAATGTGTAGATTTAAGGATTGAAGAAACGTTACTTGATTTTTCTCTGGTTTTCCTTTTTTTAATCAACTTATTCTGTTGTTTCTGAGAGGCATTGGACAGCTTATGTGTTTTATGAGATACGAAATGTTCGAGATACAAAAGCCACCCTGGAACGGATTAGTTTAGTATCTCGGGGTGTCAAGAAATGATAGACATTATGATAATGATAGAAATAGTGTCAATCCTTCCATTGGTAATATTTGAAATGTTTGCAGAAACCTAATCTGTAAAGCCAAGGACGGAGATTTGAGTGTGAAGCCATACCTTCATTGTGTGATGAATCACAGCTCGACCGGTCATTGGTTCCGCGGTTGCTGTGAACAGGTGTGCTGTGCAGCAGGCTGGAATATTTTTCATCTTTAATGTTCAAGAATGTGGGACTCCAATCGACCTCTAGCTGTAGATTCTCAAGTGAAGCATCCAGAGGAGACATCTGATCTTTAGCAGGAGATCCAGGCTTGAACTCTTTTTGCTCAGTGTCAGCTTGAATTTCCTGCCATGGAGTCATCTCAGGGGATCCTGGAGAAGGAGTCTGGCCATCTTTATTTGACTGGATACGCCTGACACTCAGAGGGTTGCTGAGAGATGAAGCAGCCTGAACAGGAGTCTTGTGTAGAGGTGAAGGCTCATCGAGCCGCTGCAACACTGACTGTCTCTCTGACACCTTCTCAAGATTGTCTGTACATGGTGGGCTCAGAGACTTCTTGGGTGTGCCCCTGGTATGTTTGCTCTGCTTCCCCAGCTCGGCTTTGCACCTGTGTATCCGATCCCTCTGAAGACACTCGTACTGTCTCTTGGCCTCAAGCCACAGCTGCACCTGCTCCCAGCTGGGTGCACACTTGCAGGGAAGGATGATGACCTTCTGATCACTCCCAGGAGATTCAGATTCTTTCAATATCAGTTTGGAGGACTTAGGCCCCTGGGTTGGTGCAGACGCCTGGTACGTCATGACAGAAAATGCAACTTTCCAGAAATGCAGGCCATCCTGAGTTAAATCTCCATGGAACTCAGCCAGTTCGTTAACCAGTCTGGCTTCCAAAGTAAACTTCCGGCCACCAATCTCCCTGAAACAGAAAAGACACGCGATCATTTCATGTCACCATGAAAAGCAGAATCAAACCGCGGGTGCATAGATCCGCCAGAGAATAAGAGGTTCTTACCTTGATTTCAAAGGAACATCAGATGGATCACCGAAGAAGGGTTCCTGGTAGGTGGTTTCTGCAATGCCCAGGTCCATCAGAGAAGCTGCGATTTCCTCTCGAGCAGGCGGAGACATGAGTGGTTTGAGAATGTGAGTTCCTCCACCCTTTGATCCTTGAGCAGCAGTTCTGGACTGGGATAGGGAGTTGATGGAGCGGGGAGAACTGCTGGGTGTAGCTGAATTCCCGTCAAGGGTATCGCTATTTGGAAAAACACTGTAAGCTAAGTACGCTGAACTAATGGGCTCTGGGTCCAGCAACACATCCATCTTCTCACATTCAAAGTCCTGAAAGTGGCTGAGACCATGGATTTTACCTAAAGAGCCAGCCCAGTTATTGCTGAAGAATTTCTCAGAGTCGACAAGAGACAAGGATATCTTGTTGGGAAAGACTCCACTTTCAGGAGGCTCCTTCTTAATTTCTCCAGCATGACTACTGGGCTTGGTCCAGTGCTTCTCTAGCCTGATGCATTCAGCTGCATCACTCTTCTTTGATGTGTGGTCCCTTGACCCAGTCTCCTGACTGGCTTCACTGAGAAACTTCTGAGGCAAGATCTTATCAGCTAACACAAACTGGTTAGCAGAGTAGGTGCTGGAGAACTCAGTCTGGCCAATAGCACTGATATCAAAGCTGTAGTTGTCTGGAGCTTGGGGAGATAAGCTATCTTCTAGAGAGCAACAGCTGTCGAAGCCCCGGTCACAGAAAAGCACAGGGCTGCTGTCTGCTGATGGAGGACCATGACTTATATCATACTGTTCAGCTCCCTTCTTTCTCGGTTTGGACTTTACCTCTGTCACTTTTGTTCTTTTGGCACGTCTGTGTTTCTTTGAAGTGGATTCATTAGCTCCTTTGGCTTCCAGCTTTTCACTGGCTGAAGAGACAGGGTTAGGGTTAGTCCTAATGTCACCTTCATCTGGTTCTCCCCATCCCACTTTTTTACGATTTGTCAGAAGAAGCTTTCTGAAGATGCTAATTTCCTGGTTTACAGCCTCTGAGCCCAATGTGTAAGATTCATTTTTAGCAGAGGAGATGAGGGACGCTGTACTCTCAGCTTGTCTTTTCTTCTGCTGTTGACTTGAATTCAAGTCGCTTCTTCTGGTATTGTCCGAGACCTTTGTAGAGATGAATGTTTCTTCTTGGCCGGACACCTCTGTGTAGAACTCCAGCTGTTCTTTCGCTGTATTCACATCGTGCGACTTTAAAGAGGAACAGCTGTATGTGATGACAGAACATGGAAGTCCTATGGTCTTTTTGGATGGGGAAAGATTGCATCTAGAAGAAGTAGCCACAACCTCAGAGTGTCCTTGAGGCAAATTCTTTGAGGCAAAAAACATCCCTTGATTTGACTTTTTCCCAAAACTAGAAGCCTCCAAATGTGAGTCTAAAGAACTAAGAGAATGGTCCTTTTGACTACTTTTGAGAAAGATGTGGCGTTGAAAAGGAGTCAAGGAGTCAGTGTCAGAACTATGCAACTCCTTTGAAATATTCTGTTTCTCACTCAACTTTGCTTCTTTCTGAAAGGCACCACCTCCCTGAAGGGTTTCTACATCATCTCGACCTTGATGCTTCTTGCCCCTCCTCACACGTTTCCCCTGTGACTGCCCAGCTTTGATTGACTCTTTCTTCACACACCTGTCTGTGAAACTGGTTTGTCTGCTAGTATCCAATCTACGCCTTCTGCTTTTCCCTCCAAGACTTTCCTTGCATGGTTTTGAAGTCAACTGGTCATCGGTAGGAGACCAGCATCGAGGGGGTGTTGATTCAGATGGGCTGGAGGCACGTTCTGATAAGTAACCCAACTCCATCATGACATCTGTATACTCTGTGTGGCAGTCATCAGTCAAGTCAAGATAGGAAGGGTATGGAGGGGGTAATTGTGGCAGAGGAACAGATGCCTTAGCACGCTTACCCCTTCTGGTCTGACTAGCTTGTGGACACCTTGCTTTTGGAGAAGTCCCAGCCCGTTTAATGACTTGGTTAAGCTTTGGTTTTCGTTTGGGAGATTTCTTTACTTTTGCCTCAATAAGGGGGTTTCTGAGCACCTCAGATTGAGGTATTTTGGGCCAGAAGTCTTTAAGAGGGGCGAGTTTGGAGTATTCAGCCAGTCTTTCTGATGTTAGCAATGTGGTTCCATCAGTTTTGATTTTAGAAATCTTCACTAGCATGTTCTTCTGACCTTTAAAACGATTAATGATTATATATTTAATCACGACCGGGGGCTCATTTTTTATCCGTTTCCTCTTCTGTTGGCTGGAAAGATCAGTTCTACTCTTAGAGTCCTCTGGTTTAACCAAAGCGTGTTTGAAATTACCAGAACTTGACTCTCCAGGGCCATTACTTTTTTTCTTTTTGGTCCGCAAGGAGTATTTACTTGACATCTTTGCAGTCTTTGAGCACAAGATGTTTATGGGAAGATGTACTCCTTCCCCCACTGGAGTGATTCCAGGTGAACCTTGAATGAGTGAAGATCTCGGTATCTCCAACTCCATACTCTCTTGAATTTCTTTCTGCTCTAGAGAGGCAGGACAGACATAGTAATTGGTGGGAGCTTCCTCTTCCATCATCGGTGGGGTTTTTACAGGACTTAACCTTTTTTGACCAAGTGTGCATCTTCTTTTGGACAACTTTAGCCTTGGTCTTCTTTGCTCAGGCAACTCCAAGGAACTGCAATCATCTCCTGTCTTACTGTCCGCAAGTTTTTTTAAAGGTCTACCTAGGCAGTTAGACAGAATAACAGTGGGGAAAAACTTGTAGTGTGCTTCCTGCTGACCCATGACGCTCCTGTCGGTTTTGTTCTCTTGGTAGTCCTCATATCTTATTTTCAGCTTACTGGCATCCTCACCATGTCTTCTCTGTCCTATCTCGCCTTCCAGAGGAACTAAAGCTTGGCTCTCTCCCTCATGCATGTTTGTCTGGTTACAGACCTCCAAGGGACTACAGTGATTATTTAAGCTTGGGTGGGTCTGTACTAGGCCGTCCATGGTGTCAGGGTTATTGCAGAGACTCTCCAGTGTACCGGACTCGCTCTTTTCTACAGGTTTGTTAGTGGTGCAGTTTATTCCGTATTGGGAAAGCCGATATTTGGGAGATGCATCAGGATCAGACTCCTCTCTTCTACAGTTAGAGAATGTTGCTGCATCAGATGTGATGGGGTGTTTAACTGGAAGAACACATTGTAGCTCTCCTTTAATCCCCAAACCCATTGAACGTTCTCTCAGCGCTTCACTCTTGAAAAACCCATCCTTTGAGTCAGTCCTTTGATTAGCACAGCTTTGCTTAGTAGAGGATGGTTTATGGTCAACAGTCTCTTGCGGATTAACCTTTGTGTCGCTTTCATCAGCTTTAAGAGACAAATGTTTTTGTGATCCTTTGTCTTCTAGTGATGAATCTACAGGAAACACATCAGTGTCAGTGTTCTACAATCCACTGTTCTTTTTAAAGGTCCGTTAAAGAACACCCATTATAGATTTTGACCTTTCATGCAGAGCTTAACAAAATGTGCTGTTTACATTGTGTATCTGATAGGTGTTTACTATATACTCTCCTGACGATACGATACATTCCTTGAGACAGTGGTACCCCGAGAATCGAATGCTTCGAGTTACGAAAGGTATCGCGGGAAATTTTTTGAAAGAAAAATTCGAGACACGAACAATAAACATTTCTGCTCTATTTTCCACTTGTTTGTATGACGTCGTGCTACGCTCCTTTATGACGTCCTCCCTTTGAAGAAAGTGTGCTTTAAGGGTCTGATACGCATTAAAACACTTTAAATCAGTTTTAAATCGAGAGAAACATTATGTATAGATTACCAATAATGTGCTATAACAAATGTCAAGGTGTTGTAAAAGAAATAACGTTAATAACGTGGAAAGTGCTGTTCTGTAGCACAAGTTAGAGAAACCCAGAGGTGCTCCCTCCATCCCTTCTCACACGCTCGGTATTCTTTCCGCTCGAGGTTGAAACCGTGTTGGTGTCAGTAATTCATAAAAAAACGTTTTCATTCGTAGTGCCGTAATGTCTTCAGCCACCCGTTCCTCCTCCTCTGACGCATCGCCTCACTCTCAAGATACGCTTTCACATTTGTGTACGTGTTACGTATTTTGCGTGTGTTTTATTATTATTTATTACATTAACAATGTGTAGATTTAAGGATTGAAGAAACATTACTTGATTTTTCTCTGGTTTCTCTCCATCTTTTTATACTGTTGTTTCTGAGAGCCGTTGCACGGATTAGACGTTTTACATTTAAAACTTGCTTTGAGATACGAAATGTTCGAGATACGAACGTCACCCTGGATTGGATTAGTTTGGTATCTCGGGGTACCACTGTATTACGATATTTTACACTATTTTTAAAGTATAAATGGAATTTAAAGTTTTGAGACTACGTTGTTAAGAAGGAGAGTGATTAAAGGATAATTGTCTCCCATCAAATATTACATAAAACAAGAAGTTTCAGAACGGACTAGAATTACAATCCTTCCAAGAAGCAAATACACTTCAGCTTCTAGACGATATCTTCAAGTGGCTCCATGATACATATTTTGACAATTTTGCATTGCGATATATTGTTTTACCCCTAGTATCGAGTTATTGCTTTTTTAAGGAAAGCAGGAGCCACCTCAGAGTTGAAATGAAATGCTGTTCCAAATGAATCTTTTGCTGTTCCATCACAGCGTACTAATTCTTCCCTCTAAACAGCATCATGTAACAAAGACGCTGTGGTGAAGAGAAAGCTCTTGAAGCCGTGTTGACTGAGAATGCATGAACTGCTGTACTGGGCGATGGCCTTTTCATCTCTGGCACGCCATAATCCAACAACAACAAACCGGGTCACACCACCACTAGTCACAGCTTTACCTCGCATAGTACTCATAAAAACACACAGTGTTTTTTTTTAATTCCATAACAGGGGCACTCCAATGGAAATCTGTGCTTACCACTACTCTCATCAGCAGCTCCGTCCAACTGAGGAATGGACAATTCGTTGTGATCAGCAGTTCCTCTCTTCCAATGCCCTTCTTCATCTGAAGAGACCTGCTGCTCATCGGAGGAGCTCTCTCTCACTCTTTTAAGGCACAATCTGTGGAAGAAGGTGATGGTTAAGTCATTTACGACTACAACATCAGTGGAGCGCGGCTTCAAACACATAATTATGGTGAAACAATGAGGAGCATAATACTCCAAATGCCCTTAACCAATCGCATACTTGTTCAGGATGAGAGCTTCTACTACAGGGACAAATGTGACCCATTTGATCTTATGTGGCTTGTCTAGTTGTCCTTTAAATTTGGAGGAATGAAGCGATCATTGATTGTAAATAACAAACCTCATTGTCAATGTTACAAACAAATTTGATTTCAGCCCCTCTATAAAAAAAAAAATCTCTCATCCTGATGGGCTTAGTTTCACTCCCTTGAAAACGCTGCATATACAGCGCCGGAGCTCAGAGGGCGGGATGGCATCCTTACTCCAGTTCTCCAAGCAGTGACTTGCAGCTTCCAGCCAAGGCAAAAAAGGGTTTTGCTGCCAACAAACTGCAATTTCCGGCGCACACAACTTAAACATCCACACCTTTGTCCAGGTGGGGTCTCTGGAAGGTCCCCATCCCATCTTTGAGACATAATCTTGCTAAGCTCAGCATCTTCCTCCTGCAGCTCAGGCTCAGCTTCCTCATCGTCGCTGTTATAGACTGCGCTATCCATCCCGATGAGCTCCTGAGGCACAGAGCTGAAGCGGTCATCAGTCGGATCCAACAGGGACTGATCCCCACTGCTGTCTGCAGGAACAGGGAAAACAAGCCTCACTTAATGAACAGAGGGTGATCAGTTCTCATGTTAAACACAGGTCTATGAAGAACCACAACAACAGGACTCGATGTGAGAAGGCCTCTGTGAATGGGCCTTGCTGCGTTTAACTGCTGCTGCTGGGTTGATGGAGTGACACAGTGGTTGTTCGAGAGGGAATCCCAGCAGCAGGGACATTCACAGAAACGTTCTTATTCCAGCTCCTCAAGGAAAGAGTGAATTTCCGCATTCAACGCTCTTCACTAAGCTCTTATATTCTCGTCCACGGTATGGAGGCCACACCAGGACATTTTTGTGCCGCTTCTTGTACTTCTTTTAAAGCTCCTCTCTGAGCTATTGTTATTATTGTGCGTTTGTGTTTCAGTCAGGGGGATAAAGCCAAGGACAAGGGACAAGGCACACAAAAAAAAAATGCTTTGACAATCAAGGGCCTGCGAAGCTAGCGTCCAGTGACCCTGCAACATAACGGATGAAAGTGGATTTTAAAAACACATTACACTTTATTTTGTGGATTATTTAAGTGCAATCCATGTTGTGTTGGCAGTGGCGGTTGTACGTGGAACACTGCCCTGGGGGAGACTTACACCTGATTCCATCAGTTTGGATTTTAGAAATCTTCACTAGCATGTTCTTCTGACCCTGATTCATGAACATATATTTAATCACGACTGGCTGGGGGCTCATTTTTTATCCGTTTCCTCTTCTGTTCAGTTCTACTTTTGTTAACACTGCTCAGCTTTAACACACAATAAGTTTTATTGTAAATATATTACGTTACAGTTCATCTTTCGCTAAAAAAATATAAAGCTTTAAAATATTTTAGGAGTTCCCCTGAAGCAGGATGCAGTTGAAATTTACATGTTATTCTTAGAATTTGCAAACTTAAATAAACATGCCTTAACATACTTTATGTCTTTCATTAGACACTTTAAACCTAAATTTAAACCTAATTTAATGTAATCGAAGGAACAATTAGCTCCGGCCTCAAATGATGCTGAATGACACATAACAGAGTTATAACAAATGGAAAATGTTTGTCTTTGTTATCTATCTACCCATATGTAGATTACACTGGCTATTTACGGTGGCTAAAATGAACACAAACAATGGAAATAAATAATAGCAGTTTTGTTGCAAAGCATCATTTTGTGGTAAAATTTAACTAGATCTTGTGTTGTGAAAAAACTATAAAAATCTCTAACCAAAAATAATAGAAAATCTAATGGATGTACTGGTTATAATGGAAATTGTATTGATTTTTATGGCAAGTATAACTGTCTGCTGCTTTGTGACCAAACACAGTACAGTAAGGAATTTTGTAATAGGTTAATTTGAAAAAAAGTGAATAGTTGTAAATATATATAATAGAAAGCATTAGAATTTCTCTGATAGTTTGTATATTGCTTTGATAGTGTTTAGCAAGGTAGGTTAGCATAACAAGCATCATACGCAAGAAGGCTACAAAGCTAAGAGTAACGTGATACCTCATAATGACATGCACACCTTCATCATACAGAGAGAACATTGTTGCATTCCTTTTATCTTTTACCCGTTTCTCCTCATCTTCTTTTCTTTTTTTCCTAAATGTGGCACCTGACAGCTTGGGTCTTTTCCTCTCCATCGCTGTGTTTACTTTGTGATTGACAGCGTTGGGGGATGGGGAATCTGTTGATTGTCGCTCACGACTAGGGCTGGGTATTGAGTACGGTACTTTTCAATCACGATTTCAATTTTCGATACTACCGAGTATTGAAAAAATAATTTTCGTTTGATATAATTTCGATACCTAAGGGTATAATCTTGTAACGTCAGTGAGCTAGAAAACGTGTCTCATCTTAACGAGCCCGGATCAAATGCTGGTGATTGGCTGCGGCGAAGCTGCCTTGAAAATCACGTTACCTGGGCTACCTGTTGCCCAGAGCTTGTCAAGTGTGAGGTGAGGCTGTAATGTACATTACACTTTAAAGCATAGCAAAAATATAACGCAAACTATGTTTAAACGATCAAAAGTATGGCTACACTATGTCAAGATAGACGGCAACAGTGTACGATGCAATATTTGTAAAAAAGGTTATCACGTCCAAGTCTGACAACACGTCAAATATGATGAAACACCTGACAGTACACGGAATTAATTTACTGCAAGAAGATCACGCCGGTGCAGTCATCATCATCATCATCATCATCATCATCATCCTCTCAGTATTTTCCTGACTCAGAGCCTCCAACAACATGTCCACCACAAGCGTCGTCCTCCGTGACTGATGAGGATACGGCGTGATGGCTGCTCCGGCAGGTAAACAGATACAAAATCAGCTAACTTTTAGCGCTTCATGCTTGTGTACCGTTAAAGTTAAGTTTAAGTTTGTGCGCGGTCAATTTATTAATCGTGTTTCAGACTAACGTACACTGTGTAACGTTATGTACGGTTTCGATGGCTTTAAATACCTAGCTAAGTCGATACTAAAATGCTTTAAGGCACATGTGTCAAACTCAAAAAAGTTTTGAGTGTCTAAAATAATAAAAAGATAAATAAATAAAAAAAACTACATTTCCCACAATGCCTATGGTAGCCGCAATGTTTTTTCCGCATACATACTCACAAGTGAAACTGCAGAGCTGCCGTTTCTCACACATTGAACGTAAGACTCACACGTTTGAGTGATCTCTCACGCCACACCTCCGATTTCTCACGCTAAATTAAATTTCAAGATGTGAAATGGGCGGAGCTAATAGTTTATCTCTGATCTGTTTCTTGATCCTGATTATAAAAGATGATGATCGATATGCATCGTCTTCAGTCTGTGAGGGTTTTTTTTTCGCTAAACAAATGACAAAAATGCTATTTTTCTTTATTCACTTTTATACAGTTTGATCTTTCATTAATGGAGTTATGTGGGTTTTCAGAAGCTGATAAAAATCAAAAGGATTTATATTAGAACAACAAGCATACAATTGTTTCTATGCAGCTGAATTGTCACTTGAATAAGTTATAAATAATGATTAATTTAACATTAAGGAGTAGTTACATTTATTTTAGATTCGATTACATTATTTTACATTTATAAATTACATCTGGAGTATAAGTATAAGTTACTTCTTTGAGGACAGCCATTATGGTAACGTGGCTCTCTGAAAAAATAAAACCAAAGTTTCTCTGCGATTATGTGTTATGTAATCTTGTTAAAATCTATATCTAAAAATAAAAGTATCGAAAAAAAGTATCGTTTGCAACCGGTATCGAATTCAGGGTATCGGTATATTTTTTTGAATGATACCCAGCCCTAGTCACGACCCGAGCTCAAGACTAAACCAATTCACCTCCACATCATCCTCATAATCGATTTTATTACCTATTTATTTTAATTAGCATTTTACACAATTAACTAAAAATGTGTTAATTACTGCTCTGTGTTTATAATATTATAAATTTGTGTGTTATTTGTTAGAAAGTCAGTTGTCACTGACAGAGTTTATCTCCCCCCTCCTTCTCCGCTTCATTTGGGAGAGGTCAACTGTCACCTGCGCCCCCCCCCCCCTCCTCTCACTCTTCTGTGCGCCTCAGGTATCATTTTTAATGGTTCTAGTTGTCGTATTAAATAAAAACACCCTCCCAGCATCCTTACGAGGAGAGAGGAGCTTGAAAGGCTGATGCCCAGACCAGTGTGCTTACCATGCACGGCTGATTTGTTCGGCCTCTGGGAGAGCGGGAACAAGCACTGACTGCTTTCCAGGACGCTCAGAATAGCTTCTTCATCAACCACTGCCTCTTCTCTGCTTCTCCCCCTGCCATTTTCAGTCTCTGAGATGAAGAAGAGAAGTAGGAGTCAGAGCAGCGGTCCCTTCGCTCATTTAACACAACCAGTGATCAGGGCACAACATGGCGGCGTGCTTGAGACCCTCATCAACAACACTGAATTACCAATGAGTACAAAATGTGCCATACGAAGAACACTGCCCTTCACTGTAACAAAGGAGCAATCTTTGGCCACAACACAGTGCTCCTGCTCAGATCCCAGCATCTGCTCCTCACTAGAGGTCCACCGTTTCATCGGCTGGCTGATATTTGCTATTTTTTATTACTTCTGCAAATATTGGCCGATATTGGTGCGGCGGAACGTGCTGTTGCCGTATGTGAAGGACCCCAAGCCAAAAAAAGATTCAACGATAGTCCTGGGAGATAGAGGTTAAATTTAAAAAATGTTCTTATTTATTTGGTGCAGTTCAAGTCACTGTTTAATAAATGATGATACTTGTTCAAAAGTGTTGAGCGTGCACTTATTTCTTTGATATTTTAGCAGAAAATGATCCTGATGTCAGCACTAAAATGTGTGAAAATAAAATCGGCAGCACTTATCGGCCATCGGCTAACCATCAGCATCGGCTATAGAAAAGCAATAACAGTCAATCTCTACTCCTCACTGTGCAGATCCATCACTGCTGTAGAAACGTAGCGAGGAGCTGCGCCTCACCCGTGTTGCGGTCCTGATGCACATGCACTTGGCTGGCCGGTCTGCACAGCAGATCATCAGGACTCAGAGCGGCGGAGTATTGCGAGAGCTCGGGGAAGGAATCTGCATCTTCCAGAGAACTGCAATCATTTCAAACACACATCAGAGTCATCCGCTCCAGCACAAACAGAAATAAATATCCTTCTCCCTGCTCCACCATTCACCAGGACTAGGGATGCACTGGAATGAAAATTCTGGGCTGAAAACGAAACCGAAAATTTGGATGCACTTGGCCGAAAACAGTAGGGGTGTAACGGTTCACGGTATGTATTGAACCGTTTCGGTACGGCCTGTTCAGTTCGGTACACTTGCGTACCGTTTCTGTATTTGTATAAAATAATATAAATGTATTATTAGCGCGTTATTAAGCGCAGCGGAACCATGTTCCTAGGCGAGTTTCCGCACGGACGCTATTGAGTGACGTGCAGCTCTACTGTGCGACACTCAATAGCGTCCTTGCGGAAACTCGCCTTTGGCTTCTCTGTTAAAATACATAACGGGGATAGACGAGTGGATAAATTTAAAGTTGTATGCCGACATTGTTCCACGGAGATCGGGCAGGCAACACATGTAACATTTTCTACTGCTGGAGATATTGTCACTGCAACCAGATCTGTGCTCTCTTCAGAAAATGTGGATAGGTTCATCTATCCTATCTATCCTAACTAGTTGCAGTATTTCATTTTTTATTTAAAAAAATGTGTTTTTCTTTATAAAGAGTGCAATTTATTTAAAATATCACCCAAATGTGTCACTTTTATTTATTTTATGCAAGAATTCTACTGTGTATTGGCAGCTTTTCAAAATAAAGATTTTGTAAGTTCTTATTGTTTTGTACCGAACCGAATGAACCGAACCGAACTCTCCAAGACACTGTACCGAACCGAATACGATTTTAGCGTTCCGTTACACCCCTAGAAAACAGATAGCGAAACCGAAAATGGCTTCATTAAAAACATGTTTAATACGTTTTATTTTTGTTTGTATTAAAAAACTACAACTTAATTAAGCAATCAAACTTTTATTGTTAATAAATAACAGTAATAAGGATGTTTTACATTAACAAAACTAAATACAAATTTTTCTATAACAAAATTGTGCAAATAATAATAATTCTAGCTGCTTTTTTTGTTCAATTTTGAATGACTGTACCAAACAAGCAATTATAGAAAAATAAATGCAAAAATATTGCAACTTTGCTGTCCTCGTCTGAAACTTTGAAGTGCTTCCAAACTGCCGACATACTGCGTGTTTGATGCGGAATGACAGCGCGAAAGAGACGGGAGGATGGGAGAGGCGTGGTGACAATTTTGCCTTTTATTTTCGGCGCTTTCTTACGTTTCGGCTGAAACCAATAATGCTATTTCGACCGAAAATTTTCAGCAGCTGAAATTTCGGTGCATCCCTAACCAGGACTAGTCCAGATATAAGAGGATTACTTCCCCAATAAATACAATCCCTCTTGACCAGAAACCTCCGACATTTGGTGTCATTCAGAAAAGCACTTTATATGATTCTAAAGCAGGACCATCAAACTCATTTCAGCTTCGGTGCCGCATGGGGCACAATTTGAGCTTCCAGAATTGTGACAGGCATTCAGATACAGAAAACCCAGTCTCTTTATTTCATGTGTATGTGACAGAAACTCCTAAGATCAGGCCGACGAGCAAAGAATGTAAGAGACTTGTGTAGTGACCAGTAGAGTTCAGATAAGGATAGACAGCTGCAGTGAACCTTCACTGAACTCTCTCTCATCTCCCTCCCCCTTCTGTCAAACTCATCTGAGGACTCACTCGCTCACTCTTTTCTGCGTAGTGAGACCATATATGGGCTGTTTTCTTGCACCTCCTGACTCATTCAAACAGTATGAAAACTCTGAAGAAACTGCCAATAGACTGTGACTTGGTTGATGCATGAATGTCGTGTCTTTTTCCTTGTCACCCTGAGATCTTAGAACTTTGTCTCTCGAGAGGGGAGAGCACAATTCTTCCATTACACTAGATTTTCGGTTTGGGGTTTTTTTTATTGCAAAGAACGAGTTTCTTAAAGTTACAATTTTGATGAAGGATGATAAATAAAAAAAACATACCTTTATTCAAATGATAATGTGCTTTAGGAGAAACTATTCGCTTCATAATGAAACGATAAACACATCTCTAAGCTCTGGATCAGTCCTTGCTTAACTGAACTACAGGTTACATGGAATAACTCTCTACTTATAACTTTTTAAAAGGAATAAAACAAACTGTAGTTTTAAATTTTAAAGGTTTTATTGAAGAGGGGCAGGGGACTGGTTCATCCAGCCAACATTTTGCCCCCGATTTCTGCACAGTTTCTTATTCAGACCACGTCATGAGAACAGCAGCCAGAGCACTTTAAAAGATTTTTTTTTTACTTTTTTTTACAGCGTAACTGTAAAAGTTTGGACTTTATAAAAGCTGGTTTCATGCGCACGACGTTGAGTTTATGCCCAGAACCGACGAGTTACAATCGCACAGATTGAAGTACAAATGACTCGCTCTGTCACAGGCGAGCGGGATGCTTCTCAGATATCTGCATCTTCTCATGAAATCCTCTGCTGTTGATCTCTTGTGCCGTTTAAATTCAGCAATGACTGGATGCTTCTCCAGAGTCTTTGTAGTCTCTTCTGGCCCTCTGGGAGAACAGCTCCTCGGTTTGTTCTCGAGCGCAGTCTATTGCTGCCTTTCCCGGCTGAAGACACGTGAACAAACGAGCCAATCACATCGTTTTACGCACACCATAAAACCATCTCTGTGTGTTTCTAGAAAAACTTAGCCGCGTTTTTTTCTGGCTGGTGTGTATAGTTACATTAGTGCCTGCATTAAAAAGCCTGCATAGGTGTGTAAAGGTCTTTAAAGATGATTTTAACTTAAAATGAAGGGCACTTTACAAAGCATTGGCGACAAAATAGTTGATGACTCGCAATGGAGAATTTAATATTGAACTGTTTCTATAAATATTTCAGTTTTCAAATTTGCAGTCTATTTTTCATGCTTGCTTTAATTCACTGCAATCCCCGTTATATCTATTTTACATTCTTTTAAAGCCATTTTTACTATTGTGCAGGTGCCAAAAGATGAAAAAGTTTTTATATCAAACTTAACTGAAATTGAACTGACCGCAAACAATCAAATCCATCATGTCTCTCAAAAGGAAGTATTGTAAATAAAAGACAATAGAAATATTGAAGAGAGTTGACTCACACGTTGAATTGTTTGTCGCGGAGAATCTCTTTAAACCTCTTAATGAAAGCAAGCTCACTATCGGACGCCTCCACAAACTCTCGATCTGAAACAGCAGAACTCAAATCTATTTCCGAAACACTTCATAGACAATAAAAAAAACAGAAGAATAGAAAACGCAGTGAAAACACAACATTACAAACTAAACAATAAAGGATGCACCGTTTGGAAATGTAAAAACGTCTCTGAGTTCATGGCTCCTTTCATCTGTAACGTTATTCAAGCTCAAGTGTTTCGCACCTTGTGACTCTGGGATATCTGTGTAAGAACTCTGCTGCCGTCGATGTCTCTCATCGTCCCAGATCGCTTGGAGCCCAGGGTTTCTACCGATCTGATCTGGAAGGTAAAAAACAAAAAGTAATGACAATTCCACTGAGATGCTCCTAAAACCTGCCCTCAGAACAGGGGGGGTACATAAAGAGGTGCGTCATCTACATCACTCTCTCTCTTTCTCGGTTTACTCGCCTCATCACTGTCACCCCCGCCCCCGATCTGTGCCTGTCCGAGAGCACCTCCTCTACAGCACGGCTGCTAACCCGCGGTTCATTTATTTACAGTTTTATTCAGAATGTGTTCTGGTGCGCTTGATTTTAAACTGTAAACCAACCAGAGCTGACGCAGCGCAACGACCAATTACAGCGAAGCTGAGCAGGAAGAAAGATGTCAACCAATCAGAGATCACCTTGCGCACAATAAATCTTTGTATTCCTGGCACCAGCTCACTTTCGGAGAGGTTGTACCTAGGGAAATGTGATGACATGCCAACGTTCATGCTGAAAACCAGAAATAAATGGTGGAGAAATGTTTTTTTTTTTTTTTTTACAAACTGAACACATTTAGAAGATGTGTATGTATGTAGCTGGTTTGAAAAAGCAAAAACAGTTGACAAAATGACAATCGTAAATGTAATGGATATTTTTTTATATGTTAAACAATAGTGTCTCATTAGTTGTGTTCTACTACCATCTAGTGGTCATTTTGAGACATAGAATTTCTTTAACTTTAGATCTTTAGTTCGTTAATCTACTTATTATTCTTGTTTTTTTAGTGTTTTATTAGTTTAAGGTAATGTTAAATGGGTTTATTGTTTAGGAGGAGGAGAGAACCACCCATTTAGGAGGGGATATAATGAGGTGAGAACGAATCGCGTTCTCTCTCTGCGCTCGACTTGTTTGGAACTTGCTAATACCGCTTTCTTCTTCCACGCTAATACCACGCGTGTAAGAATGCGTTGATACTGCTTAATATCTTTACAATAAATAGCCGCATTTGCTGTGTTCCCTCTCCAGGTTTGTTCCGGTCTCCAGTGTTTATTATCAATAGATAATGTATTTTTTTACCATAACATAACATATAAAAAACCCCAATATGATTATTTGGTCCATATTGCACATCCCTAAAGGTCGCTTATGTGCATTCGCCTCGTTTCTTCCCCTGACCACTCTCGAAAGCACCCTTCTTCATTCTCTTTTAGCTTTGTTTTTTCCATGGATGGGTTAGCAAAATGTTACCTTATATATAACCTTTTAATATTACAGACTCGATTGTAATGAACAGATGCATTAAGATAAAAAGAAAAGCATTTGAGTCACCTCAAGAGACTCCAAGAGAGAACCAAAGAGCACGCACGACTGCTTATAATCGGTCTTCCCACAGGAAGCGCGTCACCTCAGGAGTCACAGTGACACACTCTCATATTTTTAGAGAAACTAGCGAACATTATTTAGCATCATCATTAATATTAATATTATTTGCAATGCTTACAATTTTCTATCACAGACGCCGGTAGAGTGGCTACGTCTTTGTGTTCTTTTAATGTGAAGTTTTCTCTGTTGGTATTATCAAGGGCATTCAGGGTGTCTGCGACTGTTTTCTTTTGTTTGCTTAAGTGCAGAGGTGATTTATGTTTTATGTGTTTCTGCGTGTCACCCGATGGCTGATCTCTCCAGGTTTCACTTATTTGAGTGTTTCTTTTAGATTTAGAAACTGTAACGCGTGTGGAAGTTTACATACTAGAAGGTAACTGTGTGTTCTGTTTACGTTTGCTCAGTATTTGAAAACAAGTTTTTGAGTTTCTCTGCGTTGTTGAAGTTGTTTAATTCTCACTTTGGCGTTTAGTTTCCCTTTCCTCAATGTGCTTCCTGGAAGCCAGATCAACCAAAAAGCCTGATTAACAACAGCTGTACCCCATCAACTGAATCCAGAACATCTGTTGATAAAAGATAAGCTCATCTCCAACTGGATGACTAAATGATCAACAGCAACACATTCATCAGTTCCTTGATTACTAGTCACAGGTAAAATGATAGGAACCAAGGCTTACTCTCAATCTCAAGGAAGTTTAAAACATCAGCAGCCACAGCATCCACCTCCAGCTCACAAACGCTCATCCGCTGGACCTCTTCTAACACCAGAGAGCTGCGGACACACACCTGGCTCAGAACCAAACTAAAGGGGTCGGACAGGGTGGATTGTACTAAGATCATGACTCCACACACCTGGGTAAGTTCTCCTCCTCCCAGCGAGTATACGGCGTCTCCCGTGTAGCTGGTGAAGGCATGCTGGGATTCCATTGACTTTCTGTTTTGCTGTCACTGCCTCTGTTAATGCTCTCCTCACCTGCAGCACACACAGAAGCAGAGATGTCCTCAAAACCATGCTACCTTCAGAAAAGCAGCATCTTTCACAACACTGAATCGTAATAAATGAAAGCAGCTGGAGAAAGCTGAATGCTCTTCACCTCGACAGTGAAAAAGATCTACAGGAGGCTACGCCTAAATCTGGAAATATCTGGAGTTTACAATGGTACTGTTTTCTATCAAAGAATACATAGAATATTAAAGTTGTTCTATAAAACGTTAGAGGGCGAGCGATGGAGCTAGCACTTATCGAAAATCCACAATCATCTCAACGGTCTTCTGGATGCTCAGCTCCAGGTGTAGAGCAGAAGGGAAAGTACGCAGCCTTGGTACGTTCAGCAGGGATCCTGCTCAGACTGCACAGCACTGGCTCTACACAGTGATGGTGTGCTTTACCTGTCGCTCTGCTCCTTCTGAACTTGACGGCTGCTAGAGTGATCAAGTTCATGCCGTAGAGGTTGTAGTCGATAAAGAGCTGCAGCAGGAAGGGGATATGAGCTTCATGAGGCTGAAAGCTCTTGTTCATTACAGCTCCAGCCTGTAGAAGCTCACTAAGCCTATGGAGAGAAACCATGGACAGTCACCAAACCAAAAACAACCCAACACACGATTTCCTGAGCCACTCATCCAGCAAAACCACTCACGAAGCAAGCTAGCCCTCACCTCTTCACCATCTGAGGGTTGTAGAGATAAATCTTCATGAAGACCTTTTCTTTCTCGTGGTATCCATAGAAAGGCCTGACAAGAGACAAGAGTGAGATGTGCAAGAGTGAGAGAGAGGGCGCTACGGAGCACAGCGGTTTCATTTGAGACGTACTGAACAGAGAAGCTATAGAAAGGGCAGGAACGCTGGGGAAACAAACACAGAAGAAAAACAATCGCTCATGTTGAAAGCAATGATCTGAATCTGCCCAGTGTGTACTTTCAGCTTCGGATGATTCAGTAATTAAAAGATTCAACATTCAGCTCTTTATAAGGAAGCGCAACTGAGGAAATGGCATTTCTTTGAGAGTTTTCACACTTGGGGAAATGGGGGACATGGGGCTTCTTTTCGAAACACTTTTTAGTGTAAAACTCATTTCTAACAAAGGCAGCATACAATCAACTGACTCACCGCGAGCTGAGAATAAGAGGTTACCAGCAGAAACACAGGTGAGACTGGTAGTAGATGCCAACTGGTATTGACACTTTAAAATATTGGATCAGAATAAAGATTTTATTAGTAACTACCCATGGCGTTTGCACACCCGGAAGCAAATAGAGATTCTCACTTTCAGAAGCATAAAAATATAACGTTAGGGACATGTGTGGGATTCACGTGTAAAAGTCTGACAAAGATGGTCAGCTAAATAATAATTGGTGTTATTAACGTTAATGTTAAATTGAATGTTAAAATAGGGTAGTCAGGCCCTGTGTTTGTGCAATTGCAGTGCTGAATAATAAATGTTTTACAAAACTTTTTAATGTTTTCTCAAAAAAAAAAACTGTTCCACTGATGTGCACTACTGAGACGCGAATCTAGCAGCTTTTGCAGATGTTCCTGGCGACTTTTAGCTGACTGGCTCTCTAAAGCTTAGAAAGGAAAAGCAAGAACTGACAAAAACGTGTTCATTCTTTAGATTGTAAGTTGTTATGGATAAAAGCGTCTGCTAAAAGCTTATGTAATGCTAAACTTTTTATGCAAATGAGTAAGGTATCGAATCTGGACTCGCTATCGGCAGTTACTCAAAATCAGGAAACAAAAACCTGATTGGGACATCCTTACTTTGAATGACCAAAGTGTATGAAATGTGTTGTAAAAAAAAAAAACTTGCCTTGCCTTATGTTTACGTTGGCAAGTGAGCCTGGCATAACCAAGATAATCAACGTTCAGCCATCATTTCATCTGTTTTAATGCAACTGCCGGAGACTTCGGCCAAATGCTTGAATACAACAACAGAGGAGAATGAGCCAGACACCTACATGCCCATCACCAGGATCACTTTGAAGATGTGCTGCACAGGAGACGAGGGGTTTCCCAAGCTGATGTTCAGGGCTCTGTCCATGCTGAAGGCCAGTTGTCGCAGGTAATTGTTGACCTCCTGTCCTGACCCATCAAACGGCACATAAAGGTAGGGGAAGATGCCATGAAGGTGAAGACAGGTCTTCTGCCCTGGAAGAGAAGAACAAGGTGAGATGATCTAAAGAGGAAAATTTATCTGTAGTTTCTATAAACTCTACAGGAGGGGAACAGGCCTGGAACTTGTGATCAAGCTATACTGTGCTCAATGCTCCCATGACAACCACACACTTATATTGAGTTACTCAGAAACTAGGCAAAGATGTATCCCAATGCTCTCTAGCACAAAAGGCAAAGGGTTGATACTTCTCTGGAAAACAAAGATCATGTCTAACCCAACCTTCAGACAATGGCTTTCCCGACAGACACTCCACCACATCACTGTCAACAGAGATCCTAGCGGAGTAAAACGACGTGCACAATAGTAAGAACAGACATTTGGCCACCTCCTGCTTTAATGCTAGTTTAAATAAAAGGGTGAGTATTTATTTCTGACTGAAAATCAACAAATCTGTGCTAGACCTAAGGCCTACAGAGAGTGCATTCCAGAGCTGGGGGACCGCTCCACTTAAAGCCCTAGCATCCCAGGGCTTGGCAGAGCACAGTGACCGCCCAGAAAATGAGCAATCCTCATTTCATGCAAATACGCTTTTTAATTCACACTTAACCACGCTCCTTTTCCCTGGATTTTTTTGCAAACAGAGGTGTAAAAACCCCTGACGGAAAGCCCAGGAGCAACGCTTTAAAAATAAAACAGAGAACCAGTGAAGCTCATATAAAGCTAGAGTGATATCACACAGTAATAATGAGAGCAGGAATAACAGCATATTTGCCCAGAAATGGTCCCACTTGACTTAGTAATGGTAACTAGAATGAAGCTCTACACTTTGACCTGTCTAGCCAGATTAAGCTCTCTGGCCAGAATAACACCAAGCTTCTGGAGGACAGGAGAGTCCAGGAAGGGAACATGAAAGTAATGAACACGTCTACATGCATCAAGGTCCACCTAAACATTATTCTGTGCTCTCAAAAAGCAAAATCCAGAATGCCTTTTCTTTCCTTACTGTGTCTAGAGTCAAACAGTCTTGCACTTGAGGGGCATTGGGGCTGCAGACATGCACTAGAGCATGACACGGGAGTGGATTTTCACTCCCAAACTACAACATAATAGACAACAGACACTACTTTTTAAATTGACTTCATAGAAAGATCATGACCAACAATAACAATTTCAATAATATAAAGTCAGTTTATTTGAAAGATAGTTTAAATAATAGATCACAGCTGAATGTAAGGTGTGCAAAACAAACAAAAATGTATTTAACAAAAGTTGGGGTAAAAACTAAGACTGTTTGGCTTTGCATATGAATTTTTTTTTTTTATGGAAAATATATTGACTCCTAAAAACTCCTGGAAGGAGTTTGCATGTTCTCCCTGTGCTTGCGTGGGTTTCCTCCGGGTACTCCAGTTTCCCCATAATCCCAAAAACAATCTATGTGTGAGTGAATGTTGCCTGTGATGGACTGGCGACCTGTCCAGGGTGTACCCCCGCCTCTCGCCCAATGTGCACTGGAGATAGACACAGGCAGACCCCCGTGACCCCAAAAAGGAATAAGGAGGTTGGAAAATGAATGAATGAATGCTTAGCGGCAGACTGAAACAGTGAGTGACATTTATCTTAAAACTGAAAACCCTTACGATCAACCTCGATAATCCTTAAATTAGGGTGGCTTCAGTTAAAACAATGCTTTATTTTGTGCTTTAATCCCAGTGTTATCTATGAGTGCATTTTTCAGTTTCTAAGATGGATAAGATGGCACAAGGCTCAGAAAGCGGAAGTGGGATCTCGTACACTTCCCTGTGAAAGGTTTGGCCTGAGCTCTGGGGATCTCAGTCCCAAGAAACACTTCAGGTTTAACATATGATAACCACAACTTATTTACGCATTAAAGTAGAGGATTAGCAGCTCATATCCAGCTTTTAACAAGGTTAACATAAGTAAACACATAGGTGAATGAAAACTAATTATTAAATGCATACAAATGTAACATAATTTCAGAATACAGCTGATTGTTTTGTAAACAAATGATTACGTCACACAGGTGTGGCTTCATAAGCTGAGGCGGGAGCTAATCAAACAGTAGAAACAAACCAGGGGGGGGTTTATTAATTCGTCATTAATGTTCCGTTCGTTTTGTAAGTTCACATCAGAGGACAGATGAGGTGGAGGCATGTGAGGTAGCCCGGAGTTGCCGGTATTTGCAGTTTAAAGGCAGTATAAAAGCTTATGACTGCAATTATTTCGAGGTTGAATTGGAGAGGTCCAAGTTGACATTCAACAATTGGGTTTAAAAACCAGTAAAATAACAAAACATGCTCAACAGTGACGCCCTCTCTCACCTGCAGGAGTGGCCCCGAAGATCCGGACAACCGGAACCCGCCGGACCTCGCTCTCCCGGAACTCCGAGTAGCAGGGGTCCAGTTCCAGAAGTGGGCTGCTCATGTAGTAATCCGCCGTAACAATCCGCACAGACAGCATGCTCGCCTCGAGGAACCCACCCGCACTGAGAGCGGGCACCACGACGCTGGCGTCTGTGACAGGCAACCGCTAACCGTGCGCCGACCGCGGTCAGGCTCTTGCTTGATTACGGAGGCTTCGGGCTAACGGCAACCTGCATAGCCCCTAGTGTTTCTGTCTGTCTGTCTGCAACATCCTCCCTCCTGTCTCCGTCTTCATACACAAAAGCTTACATTTAAACTCTCTCGAGATTTTGCGAGAGTTCCGTACCGCTATCTAACCCGCTACGTTGCTGCCACCTCGTGCCACAAACTGGAAACACACACACATAAACAGTAACGGACAATCTGATCACGTGTTAAATTACTCAATACTTTCCTTTTCCAAACTTATTAACTTATGAAATGCAATACTTTTTCATTCGATTACACTTACCCCTAAGAACAAAAAATGTTAACCAACATTTCAGAAGAAAAGCTAGTTAATTTCTATTCTACCGTATATTTTATAAAGGTAGATAAGTTATATTGCTGACACATGTTTCAAAACGACTGAAATAGTTAACACTCTACCTTAGGAAAGAAAAAGATTGGTTACATTTGTTTTATCAAAACATCTCCTTCTCAAGCCCCTCCGCTGTTTTGGCCTATTGTACTATCTAAAGAGTGGGTTTTAAAAGTCTGAATACTAAATATCTGTTCGATAAATACTGTAAAATACTGTACTGTCACTACTTAGTGGGTTTTCAGCTATTGCGGCCAGTTCTGGAACCTGTCTACCGCCTAGATTCAAAGTTTTCTCTGGTATAGTGAAGAGTCAAAAATGTTAATTATTTCACAAAAAGTACAATGGTTGTAATATGCTTTCAGAGGAACAAATCTGTGAGATTGAACACACAAGTAGAAAAAGTTGATTATTTGAAATATTTAATGGTGTCGTAGGAATGGCCATATTCACTGAGATTTAATCACAAAGTTTATTCAGTGTTATTACGATTGCACCGTCAAGCATTCCAAACACACACGAAACAAGGCTCCACTTGATAAAACCTCTCAAATCCTCAAGAATCCACTTGATAAGAACATTTGCATGATGCACTTTTATAAAAATGACTTTCATTCTAGTAAACAGCTTTATTAAAACATCATTTCTCGAGTGTAACAGTCCAACATATTTATTAAACCTGGGGGAATTCAGCAGTTATCATGTTCAAAAGTGGATTCTAGTCTCCTCAAACATGACTCAGATTTCCAGTAGAGATCGAAGAGCAAGCATCATTCCTTCACTTCTACAAAACACATTTAAATCCCTTCAGGAACAATTTTTAAAACTCATTTCATACAAATTCAGCTTTTGGCGTTTCAAGATGTTCTGCAGAATACTGAGAGACTGTACCTTAACTTCTGAAGGCATTCTCATCAAACTTCAATCTTTGAGCGCTTATTCTTTATCATACACCAAGTTTCTCAAAACCCTCACCCATCACTGCTGCATGTGGCATGACCCTAAAGACCCCCTTGCTGTAAAGCAACCCAGCAGAGTACCGCAAAGACAGGAAAGGTGCCCCCACACAACCCCAGTGAGATCAGAACCGTGTTTCTATCGCAGTGAAGCTACTGTAGAGCAAATATTCAACACAGAAAAGAAAGGTTAAGGTTGGCAGCACCGGAGCCGTTTGTAGTCCCATCAGAGGCACGCAGACCTGCAGCAGAGAGCTTGCACAGAACTCGACACCCCTTTAAAGCTTGTCTGCAGTGGCACAAGGTTAATGATGGCAGCGTCATTCGCTTTGGCTCTCGAGGGTGTGACTACAGCCGTGACAGGAGGGGCTTCTGGATGGGGATTTTACCTCCTGTGAGATGAAGGACAAGAGCACAGTCTAAGGTGAGTGGGTCAGTGCAGAACACCTGGGCTACCCCTACGGGAACACACGTCATTTTTTTGGTCCCCCTCCCATCTCTATTAATTACAGAGCCCCTAAAGCAGGGGTGTCAAACTGAGTTCCTGGAGGGCCACAGCCCTGCAGAGTTTAGCTACAACTAAACACCTGATGCAGCTCATGAAGTGCTTAAAGCTTCCGGTCTGGGTCTTTCTGAGCAGAGTTTGAAGTGAACGGTGCGGGGCTGCGGCCCTCCAGGAATTGAGTTTGACACCCCTTCCCTAAAGGGTCATGGTGGTAGAAGAAAAAATTATGATAAGAAAAAAAAAAAACAATCAGGGTGGGGAAAAAAAGAAACACTAATATTAAATATTACCCTACTACCCTAGCTGTTAGCTATGGGGCTAACGGTGAGTTAATGCATTTTATTTATTATGTTGTATACTTGCGCACACACGCTTCTTCTATTCCTATTATGGAACGTGAAGCAAACAGTTTTTGTTATTATTATTATAATTAGCTAAACAGTTAACTACAGTGGTATCTTGAGGTACGAATGCTTTGAGTGACAAAATGTTCGAGATACGAAAGGTCTCGCGGGAAATATATTGCTTCGAGAAACGAAAAACACGAACAGTTCTGCTCGATTATTCGCTTGTTGAGTGTGATGTCACACTGTGCTTCCGGGTCCTGGCGCTCCATTGTCCCTTTGCAGACAGTGCTGAAGGGTCTGATACGCTTCGAAACACTTTAAATCAGTTTCTAATCGAGTGAAACGTTACGTATAGATTACCAATAATGTGCTATAACAAATGTTAGAGTCAGGTTTGGTAAACGTAAAAGTGCTGTTCTGTAGCGCGAGTTAGAGAAACCCTGCGACACGTTCTCAGAAGAATCTGTTCTCATTACGCTTGAAATATGCTAATTCTTTGAGAATTTAGGTTTTCATGAGCTGTACGCCAAAATCATCAATATTAAAACAATAAAAGGCTTGAACTGCTTCAGTCGTGTGTAAATGAATCTGAAACTGAAAGTGTAATATTTATCAGTACACTACAGAAAATAAGAAGCACCTGTAGTATATTAAATATACGATCTAATGCAACTAACATATAACTATCTAAAGTTTGTACAAATGCTGTACACTCGTAAATTAATTATACTGACAATTATGCACGGAATTATTCATTTGATTCCAATTTTAAATAAATAAAAGCACAGTATTCATTCATTCATTCATTTTGGTACTTTTCTTCTTCCGTAGACTGAAACCTATAAACCCATCCTGGCATGAATTAATGAGCAGTTCTGCAACAATAGTTCTCACCCAGGGTGTCCTCCAGTGAATTGACTGCAATTTTATTCACCGTCAGCACGACCTCATCCCCTCTGAAACGGAGAAGAAGCTCAGTCACGCGTTCATCACTCGTTTAATCGAACAGAGGTACGGCTTGAATTACACTCGGAGTTTCCTGACGGCCCCGAGTCTCAGCAGCGCTGCAAGAGCGTTCTTCTGCAGGTCTGAGGACAAAGCTTCATAACACGTCAGATGACCTGGAATACAGCCAGAGAATCAACACTTGATCAAACGCAAGCGGACCCTTAGTGGAATCACCCGTGTACCTGCTAATATACGCTTCAGCGTGAAGCTCCTCACAGCAGGAACAAACTCCTTCTCCATCAGGTCGTCATTAGTCTGCTCGCACAGAAAGCGGCACACCACCTACACCAACACCAAGCACCACATGGAGAATAAATGCAGTCACACTGTTACTACTGCGCGCCCAGCCATCATCAGTTGAGAACTTCTCTCGTGGCATCGGGATTAGGTCTGATCTGCCTGAAAGAAGAGTGTGTGAGAACACTCAAAGCACAGAGCATCTCTGTGAACCGAGACTCGTCAGCCTCGAGGAAACAGTTGGTAGTTCAGGAAACTCCAGAGAAAGTTCCAGCCCATGACTGATTAGCATCTGAGCCACGTAACAGAGACCAGTCAAAAACTCTAGACCCAATCAAGATTGATGTACTAAAGGCAGACGCATGATGCAAAAATTAAGATGCATCAACACAGGACAGAAATAAAATGAACTTTCCCTGCACCTAAACCTAGACCTCTTTGAAACCAGTCGTTGTTGAGTTACTAATGCCAGTTATTGCCTACCGGATTTGAATCCCCTGTGAGCATGCCTCCTTGGGAGTATTAGCCTGTAGCTTCCCCTATTTGAATTGGAATTGCTAGGGTGGCTTTTTCCTCCGGGTGCTCAGGTTTGTTAAAACTACAGCTGTAACTCCCCTCCAGTTCGAATCACGACCAAAATCATTCTTTTCACACACAGGCATTTATTAGCACATCCGTCGTCACTCCAACATACCAAACACGTCATGAGAACTAAAATAGTATGTACAAATAAACACAAATAAATTCTCACAGAGAATAAAACAATCTTCTTCTATAATCAAGATAAATAACAATACTTTAAATGACAATTAACATACAAAATAAACGACAAACGTATTATGAAGAATTGTCTTTAACTTTAACTTAACTATAAAGAAACCTCATTGGCCTTATAACCTCATGGGAGGTTTATCAGTCATCGAATGTATTCTTGACAAACAAAGAATTCTTTAATCTTTATTCATCTTCTGTATACTCAAGTCTGTCTAACCACAGTCAGCTTTTCACATGGCGCATCAGTAAAAAACAATCCCTCTATAAACATAACAACAAAGAAAAGTTCCGCACTAGAAATTAAACAGATGCTCTTGAACCTTCATTTCCAACAATAAAACTAACAAAAATGCCTTTAAAATAACAAATCCGAATTCTTATTTCTCAACATAAAGATTTCAATTAAATTGAAATACGTTTATCTGACTACAGCTACTACAGCTTTTGATGATATATTACTACATAATACTATCCTGTTCTAGAAAACACACTCACACTACAACTGGTCTACACTGACCCTGAATAATCTGCATAATACAGTGGGGTAAAAAAGTATTTAGTCAGCCACCAATTGTGCAAGTTCTCCCTCTTAAAAAGATGAGAGAGGCTCGTAATGTTCATCGTAGATAGACCTCAATTATGAGAGACAAAAGGAGAAAGAAAAATCACATTGTCTGATTTTTAAAGAATTTATTTGCAAAATATGGTGGAAAATAAGTATTTGGTTCAGCTACAAACAAGCAAGATTCCTGGCTCTCACAGACCTGAAACTTCTTCTGTAAGAGCCTCCTCCGTCCTCCACTCGTTTCCTGTATTAATGATACCTGTTTGAACTGATTACCAGTATAAAAGACTCCTGTCCACAACCTCACACACTCACACTCTAAACTCCATCATGGCCAAAACTAGAGAGCTGTCAAAGGACACCTGAAACAAAATGATAGAGCTGCACCAGGCTGGGAGACTGAATCTGCAATAGGTGAACAGCTTGGTGTGAAGAAATCAACTGTGGGAACAAATATTAGAAAATGGAACACATACAAGACCACTGATGATCTCCCTCGATCCGAGGCTCCATGCAAGATCTCACCCCGTGGGGTCAAAATGATCACAAGAACGGTCCCAGAACCACACTGGGGGGACCTAGTGAATGACCTGCAGAGAGCTGGGACCAAAGTAACAAAGGCTACCATCAGTAAGACACTACACCACCAGGGACTCAAATGCTGCAGTGCCAGACGTGACCCCTGCTTAAACCAGTATGTCAAGGCCCGTCTGAAGTTTGCTAGAGAGCATTTGGATGATCCAGAAGATGACTGGGAGAATAACATATGGTCAGAGGAAACCAAAAAAGAACTTTTTGGTAACAACTCTACTCGTCATGTTTGGAGGAGAAAGAATCCTGAGTTGCATCCAAAGAACACTATACCTACTGTGAAGCATGGGGGAGAAAACATCATGCTTTGGGGCTGTTTTTCTGCTAAGGGACCAGGACGACTGATCCGTGTAAAGGAAAGAAGGAATGGGGCCATGTATTGTCAAATTTTTGAGTTCCATCAGCAAGGGCACTGAAGATGAAACGTGGTTGGGTCTTTCAGCGTGACAATGATCCCAAACACATCGCCCGGGTAACGAAGGAGTGGCCAAGCCAGTCTCCAGATCTCAACCTCAAAAATCTTTGGAGGGAGTTGAAAGTCCGTGTTGCCCAGCGACATCACTGCTCTAGAGGAGATCTTTTGTTATTGACCAAATACTTATTTTCCACTGTATTTTGCAAATCAAACAATGTGATACTTTTTTACCGCACTGTAAATGCACAATAAAAAACATCTGATGTAATTAATATGATCGATATCGATATGTAGAACGGGTGGCTTCAGATGTGTTTACTGTGAGCAAGTCATCACCTGGTACCCGTGCAGGAAGGGCTCCAGCAGCGCACACAGGAAGGCAAGGGTCCGCTGACCAGTCTCTGACAGCACTATTTCATGCTCTGGTACCTGCAGCACCCCGCTCTTTATCAGCAGATAACATGCTTCTTCAAAATCCTGCAAAAGAACAGAAGCACACACGGTGCACCTGAGCTTCCAGTGTCTACAGCCGTGGACGTGACCTCTGCTGTGGTCTGTGTGTGGATTGGGTTCTGACGACTCCTTCGCTCGTGTTTCATGATTTGCTGTATTAGATATTTTTATTTCGCTTTTTCTGACAATCTTTGTGCTCCGCTGGAAAAAACTGGTACAGATGTTTCCGTTGCTGCTGCTCTACCATCATGATTTGGTTAGTGTTGGAGATTGGATGTCACTCCAGAACATCGAGAGCTTCTGCTCCTCGTCTCCAATGGGGGAAATTGGAAGGGGGGCATCAGGCTGTTGTGTAGGGCTGTGCGTTCTACACGGGGCTCAACGCTGAAGCAGAAATTGGGTTGTTGTTATCGTTTATAAAGACATTACCCTCGTTCGTAGTGAAAGAAATGTCATTTGAAGCTGTTTGCAAAAGGAAAAAGTCCAGCTCAAACCTCAGATCTGATCAGTTCTGAAAATGTGCTTGTGCCTCTAGAAGATGACCTCTGTTTAAATATAGCTGTGCTACGGTTTAGAAATATTCATATTTTAGAAATATTCCGTTCTTATTTCTCTGTTATGCCTCACATCAGAGGTTTTAGAACAGACCGGTGTATACGTGCACCGAAAATTTTCTAAATTAGAGAATTTAAAACTAAAGCTACGTTTCCTCCTCCACAATTATTTCCCAGAAATAAAGCTTTGTCTGCACCGTTCACCCCGCCGTTAGCTTCAAACATGACACAAAGGCTGTTTGAACCAAACGGGTGACAGATAGACTCGCTGCTTTTGGCATCAGAACTGCAGTTGTGATTGGATCGAAGTGTGTTTCCGTGTAGAATGCAGAGCGACACACAAACCACATCACAGAGAGACTGACGGGATTACCAAAATATACTACACCAGTATACAACTATGGATGTAAAGGAAACTATGTGTGTATTTGAGAAGGAAACAACACTTTAAAAATGAGTGTGTCGTGATATTCCTTTTTAACCCTTTGAAGTCTGGGGCCTTTTTTTCTACTTTACAATTTGCTCTAATAAATTACCTTTTCAACAGTTTTTGTGACGATGCTTGATATTCTTTAACTTCTGTTTTATACAAATATTTTTCATTGTATTACACAAAACTTCCACAACATCCCTGAAATTCTATTTTAAAAAAACAATTCATAGAAATAGAATTTTTTACAGCCAAAAAAGAGAAACATAGTTTTTATGTTTTCTTACAAAAATCAAGAGTTAAAATAATGTGAAAATCGTATAAAAACACAAGGCAAACCTCCTTTTCACCACTAGATGGCACTGACTTGGCATTTGTCAAATGAAAGACGCTCGTGCATTTTTATTTTAATTACCTTATGCATCATAACTCTTGTAATGTTCGTTTAAAAACAAAAAATATCAAAGCGAACAACCATTTTGCTTGAAGGAGCGATTCCAGACATTGAGGGACCTGTGGAAGATGTGGATGAGTCTGGAGTAGAAACATCCAGAGCCACCGTGTACAGGTGTGTGCAGGAAATGGGCTACAGGTGCCGCATTCTCCAGGTCAAGCCACTTTTGAACCAGAAACAGCAGCAGAAGCACCTGACCTGAGCTACAGAGAAGCAGCACTGGACTGTTGCTCAAATGTCATTCAGAAATCAAGGTGCCAGAGTCTGGAGGAAGACTGAGGAGAGGGAAATGCCAGAAGTCCAGTGTCAAATACCCACAGTCAGTGATGGTCTGGGGTGCCATGTCAGCTGCTGGTGTTGGTCCACTGTGTTTTATCAAGGGCGGGGTCAATGCAGCTAGCTATCAGGAGATTTTGTAGCACTTCACACTTCCATCTGCTGAAAAGCTTTATGGAGATGAAGATTTCATTGTTCAGCACGACCTGGCACCTGCTCACGGTGCCAAAACCACTGGGAAATGGTTTCCTGACCATGGTATTACTGGTGCTCAACTCTCCTGAGCTGAACCTCATAGAGAATCTGTGGAATATTGTGAAGAGAAAGTTGAGAGACGCAAGACCCAACACTCTGGAGGAGCTTCCTGGGCCTCCAAAACACCTCCATGCCACGCCGCATTGAAGCAGTCATTTCTGCTAAAGGATTCCCCACCAAGTGTTGAGTGTATAACTGTATAACGTAATTATTTCAAGGGTGACTTTTTTTGTATTAAAAATACTTTTAATTGGATGAAATATATTTTTTTTAGATTTTGTGTTTTCATGAGCTGTATGTTAAAATCATCAATATTAAATCAATAAAATGCTGGAACTACTTCAGTTGTGTGTAAATCAATCTGAAATATATGAAAGTGTAATATTTATCAGTACATTACAGGAAAAAATTAACTTTATCACAATATGCTGATTTTTTGAAAAGGACCTGTATTTGAATAAAAAAAAGTTAGTAGTTACGAACCGGAACGGAGTCTCCGGGACAAAGAATAAACTCATCAGAGAAGATGTTCCTCAGGAAGTTGAAGCAGTTGTACACATCCTCTGAAACACAAGAACACAATGATTGGTTTCATTGAGGGAAGCAGGAGGTGAAGCTTTAGAGGTCCCTCACGCACCTGTTCTACTGGAGTTTGCACTCTGTATGGCCACAGCGATCAGAGCGGACCTTAGGAACACATGCAGAATCTGGTTCCTGTAGGAGGCGCAGGAGAGGACAACCACGGCTTTGTGGAACACCGCTTCCTCCGGAGACTCGCGCAGCTCCTGCGTCTGTGTGACGCTCAGCTGGACTCGGCCTGGAGACACGCTCAGGAGGTGACCGTGCAGAGAAAAGCTTCTCCTGACCACCTCCGGGCAGGACTCACCATCTGCAGACAGAGTGTGGCAGGCAAGAGAAACACAGTCACATTCCACGTTTCGTTCAGCTAAACGGCTTCGGTGTGGTTTCTCATGGCTATCCCTGAAGCGTATAGGTGCCAAGCATCTCTTACGCATACGAATGTTCTGCTGAACCTCATGCAAGCAGCCCACGTGGTTTCCTTCCTCTATGAACCTGAAGCACAGCGAGGTCAGCTGGTGACCCCTCTGGTCACTGGGGGAATTTGTTCCAGCTCTAGCGTTTAATTATTTGTGAAACATCTCTAAGATTGTACCTAAACCAGTGTAAGCAGATGTTTAACCGATTCCAGCATGTGAGCTCAGACCTGGCCAGTCCAGGAAGGCTCCAAAGGCCAGTGCCAGATGCCGAAGCCAGTCTGTCTGCTCGGCGAGGTACGACAGCTCCATGCCATCCGGGTTCTGCAGGAGCAGCGTGGCAATCAGGACCCAGGGTTTCAGCACCATGTTTTCCTCCTGCATGCGCACCAGTCGGAACGCAGCGTCCTGCAGGAACTCATGAGTGTCTGGGCTGGCTTTCTGAGGAATATGCCTGTGGAAATAGTACAAATAAATGACCATCAGCATTTACAATTTTTGTAGTTCTGTTTGTCATGAAATGGTAAAAATAAATGCCTGTAAAGCAAAGCATTTGTTAACAGTTTGAAATGAAGACCTGCTATTAATGCAACAGTAAGCGAAGCTTCATCAATCTTTCATTATCTCATGTGGAAGTGTGATCAGAGCTTGAGAACTGTGAATGAAACAATGTACACAGTGTTGGGTTTCAGTTTAATAGACGATCATTTCAGTATGTTTCAGTAAACATTGAACCAGTCTGGCACTCGGCCTGGAGCAAACCTGTTTTTTCAGCCCCCAGTGAAATTTGACAGACACCCCTGAGCTACAAGAACCACTGCTGTTTGAAAGGCGCTCGGTGCAAATATTTATATGATTCACATTTTCTTGAGTTCATTCCCTGCATTTTGTTCATTTATGAAAATAACACACTTCTCTACGTATTCACTGTTTACAAAGTCATTTTTTCTACACCTGACAAACTTTTGCACAGTAGCATTCATTCTCAAACGAACTGAATCGTTGACTCGTTTGATTCAGATTCATTCTCTGCTTCCCTTTGTGATGATGGTTAGAAGACAACGTCCCCACGATCTGTACAACACACTAATTCCACTTAAGGTGTAATCATTTTAATTGATTATTGATGCTTATGTTGTTTATTTGTGTTATTTAGAACATTTTTGAGTGAGTTTTATTGTTTAGATGGCATCTTTTTTTGTACTTCCTTCTACTGGTCAGGATTAGACCATTACAAGATTGGCAGAGGGGGTGTAGAACAGTAGGGATTCTTAATTGTGTAAATGGAGTTTAGATTTGTTAAATGTATGTTTAATGTGTTCACATGTGAGCGTGTAGAGATTGTTTTGTTACATTAAATAACTATCTTTGTCCCCTCTACTTGGTTTGCCCCAATTATGCCATGCCAGGACTGGGTTCAGCAGACTAGTTAGTTGGCTCAAAGTGTGCGTGAGACTGAATTAGGGTCAACCTTTTTTGTGTGTGTTGTTCTTTCTTTGAAAGTATCTGCAGCGCTTTACTGTCGTGAGTTTAGATATTCCGTTTGAAAAGAAGTTTAATTAGTTAGGTTTTTGCATTTTAGCACATTTCATTTTATTTTGTTATTAAGTATTTAAGGTACTTTTGTTACTTTGTTCATTTGGTTTTTCGATTTTATTTGTTCCTCTATCCCGTGGTGCAAAAAATAAAATCTCCAAAAACTGTATTCTACTTGTTCCCAGACTCTCCTTTCTCCTCCCCTGGCTCTCGGAAACCACATTACGAAACCCTTGCAGTGGAAACTTTGCAGGTGTCCTGTGGCTAAACAACGAAATACAACCTGAGCCATTGTTTTACTCGTAATAATAATAATAATAATAATAATAATAATAATAGCAAATTAAAACTGCTAAATTCTATTTACTCATGAATTCCCTTTCATCATGAGAACAGTTGATTTTAATTGCTTAAGCTGACCCATATTCTGAAGAGTGTGTTAGTAATACAAATGTTTAAATAAAGTCAATTAGTGTTTAAATCTGACACATTTTTAACATTATGAACAGTAAAAAAGAAAGAACATTATGTTAGAAGTGTTATCTGTTGATTGCGTAAAAGAAGGGTGGGACTGAGGAGCTGTACCTGGGCAGCAGGTTGTACTGGGAGCGCGTGATTTTCCCCTGGGCAAGACTACGCACGGACACTGGATGACCGAAGTACACATGCATACTGCCAAAGTCTTCCGTCAAGACTCGACGGGCCTTCAGGAGCCCCTAGCACAGAACACAGGAAAGCAACGCCTTCCCTTATGATGGATTTTATATAAAAAAAAGACGACTCAAATGAATCTTTAGCTGTTCCTTTTTTCTGTTCAAGTTCTGTTTTGAGTTAAATCACAACCGCTTCAGTTTCCATCAAAGGAAACGAGTCTCTGGGTAATACTACAACTACAAAAACAATCAAAGTGCTTTTTTATCTTTCAAATAGTCCCGCCCTCTTGAATAGAGCTTAAAGACACGCTGCATTCATGGAAATAAGAAATGAAGAGAAGGCTACTAGCAGGAAACCCACACAAACAAAGCAGAAGCATTTCCCCAGCACAGAACTGAAGACTCACATTTGTTTTGTAACATTTGGGGCCTTTCTTCGGCTCACAGAGCGCATTTGATTTGAACTGGCACAGCGTAGGGCAAAACAGTGGAGTTCAAACCTTCCAGTTAGAAGGTTGTCGGTTTGAGGCTCGCCAGTGACCTTCCTGGAAGGAGTTTGCATGTTCTCCCTGTGCTTGAGTGAGTTTTCTCCAGGTGCTCCGGTTAGGGTAATTCAATAATCTAAATTCCCCTTAGGTGTGAATGTGTGCATCACCGTTGCTCTGTGATGGGCTGGCGACCTGTCCAGGGTGTACCCCAGCCTCTCGCCCAATGTGCGCTGGAGATAGGCACCGGCAGACCCCCGTGACCCCGAAAGGGAATAAGCAGGTTGGAAAATGAATGAATGAATGAATGAATGAATGAATGAATGACACAGCGTAGCTATTAGCATCATAGCACCAGGCAGAGGCCAGACATACTGAGGTGGATTCTTTGGGCTTGGGGATGCCGAGGAGCTCCCGGGCATACAGTGACTCCTCCAGAATCCTCTCATAGCTGATGCTGACAGGAACCAGATTAACGTCAAACAGCTCTCCTTTAAAAAACGGCTCCATCACTATGTTCAACAGGCCTGAGGGAGCAGAGAAAGAAAGAGCGTGAGATGAAGAAGAAGAAGAAGGAGAGATGGAGCGCATGTTCCCATTTCCAGTTTTCTCTTAGAAGAGAAATCATTTTGCAAAACTTTTCTATTTTATTATTTCACATTAATATTTTTTCGCATAAAGCTTAAACGTTCTTTGTTAAGAGCAGGCCATGATGATGATTAATCTGTAGAACCGATAGAACAAACAGTGAGGTTTATTTGCTCTGGAACCCACTGCCCTGTGAACTTCTGGCCTATCAGGGAATAAGCGGGTTGGAAAATGAATGAATGAATGAAAACAGTAAACCATCACACAAACTAAAAAAAAAGTTCTGCAGTAACTGTAAGGTTGGAACTTTCTATAACAACCTTTTGATTTTGCCACTAAACCTAAAACAAGACGTTTTGCTTCAAGAATATTACAGACGTCGGATGATTTTAAGCATTCAACGTTAAGTTCTAATAATAACATCCCTCTCAGAAAAATATTTAATATAGTTCAAATCTTCTTTGATCGAGGAAATAACATGATAGTGGGATCAGACCATTTGGGCATTTTAGTAAGAATCAGACTCAAATATTTGTGAAAAAGAATCTTAAAAATAGGAAGTTATTTCTGGTTTCAAGAGCCTAAGACCAATTGTTCTTGTTTCTTGAAAGTCAAGAACTGTGTCCGAATCCTGAGCAAGCGAACCCTACAATCAGCTTAACACCTAGGGCTGCCCGTAACTTTTGCCTGCCTTAAATCCATCTCTTTCTGCGCTAATCCGCTCGCTGCTGAAGAAGTTCACATCCACATTGCTACGATTGTTTATGCTATTGTTTTAAGTTAAAGTGAATTTTTTGTAGATGTGTCGATGTTTGATTCTGCAAAATAAAGTGAATTTTATGAACGGCCAGTTATTTATCTGTTTATACGATCCATACAAAGAAAGATAAAAAAAAAATACAATTGACTAAGCCATCAGAACCAAACCAAAAAGCGTGGTTAAAAACAGCGGTACATACCAAACCGTGACCGCTGTGTACCGTTGAATCCCAAGTTTCTAGGAACATTTCATGAACAAATTTATTCTACATTTATTTGTGCAGCTATAAAAATGCAAGAGAACTCTGGAAAAGCTCATCTCATGCTTTCCCGTGGCAGAGCATTGAGGCTTGAACTGATAAAATGTGTTCAAGCATCTGCCAAATGCACACAGTTCCACACAAGCCACTAGATCCTACTCTATACACTACCTGTCTTCGGTGTGAGTGATTTGCATGTTCGACTTCTAGTCCCCTCCAGGAAGAACTCAATTGGTGCATATCCATTCTGCAGAAACAATCAACAGTTGAATATTTTTCAGCAATGAAATGAAAAACGTTGAGCGGTCACTGTCGAACCTGTGAAACTTTGCTTTTCTAGAGTTTAACCTTGAGTCTACGACTAAAGTAATCCTCACCAAATCTCATTCATTGGATATACTTGAATTAATTTTATAATGAAGGAGTGATTGAACGAACAAACACGTTAGCAAAAAATAAACAGCTTGATTTTTTTTTTCCATCATTACATTCAGCAGAGGTTTAACAACTCTTTTACATCATAGAAACCTCTGCTGAGTGTACGGATGAGTTCAGTTAAACAATAAACTATCAAAGGTGGCTATTTCCAAGCAATAAGGAGAAAAAAAGCATCTCTCTGGTATGGAAGCATTAGATATTTCACAAAAACTTAAACGTTTTTGAACAGACTTCCAGAACAGACTTCTGCCGGATTCATGTATTGGTTCAGGAGAGCAGCTGCTAAAATAAAATATTCTGTTTGGTCACCGCCAACCAATGCACACAAGTGGAACGTCTGTTTGGCAGAAAATTATTCAAAAGGGAAATTCACACGCCATGACTTTAGAAAGAATCACAGAAAACTTTGTCCTTGTTCTCAAATGGCGTCTCGCAATCAAACACTCCTGAGAAAATGTTTGAAATTGTGCCAGAACGAAGCGCAAGACTGTGATTTCTATCAGAAATGTTTTTAATCCACTCTCTCAGGGCATGTCTTTGGTAGTTCACACGGTGCTATTGTCAGGTGTGGCCAAATTGGGGCTAAAACCATGTCGTCTGAAAGCGGCTTTAAAGACTTGACAGGAAAGTGTGGACCAGAGGGAAGGGAGGTGACTAGCATTTTTATGGGTTAACCAGCAAAAGAGCAGTCCATCCTGGTAGTGCAGTGCAAATCTTGATATTATTGTTAACGTGACCAATGTCTTGCTGTGCATTATACAGTTTTAATGCTCAGAGTACAGGCTTTATAAAGCACGGCCAGCTGTTTATCTTCCCTTACTCATCAAGGCAATCACTACACTGATTCGATGAGCATAAAGACGTGTCGAACCATTCCCAAAAATGTCCTAAGATTGATTGGCAGATTTATCGTGCGTGTTACCCTTAGCATCGTCTTCACATACTCGGAGAACACAGCCCAGTACAGTTTATCTCCTCCAAACGAGCGCCGGATGAAGAAAGCTCCCGACATCCGCAGCATCTCTCCGATAAACTTCATACTCATGAAATCTACAAAAAACAAACAAAACAGAATTTCTGTAAATTGGGTAAACTGGGAATACTAGGGTTTCAATAGGGTTGAAGTTATCTACAGGGAAGTAGAGCTACCTGTAAATATTTCTTTGTAAGGGGGATTCCAAACAAACATCGCATTGGAAATATTGTTTTTTTCCATAAATGCCTTGAAAAATAATTAATAGAGACCCTTTAACCTTCTGCTCAGGCCAGCACATGCCCAGGGACATCTGAAAGTCTGCGGGAGAAGATCATGTGGTCCGAAGGCACCGTTTACAATAACCGATCCGGAACTTTAACAACACTCTTATCAGCACTTTTTATTGTGTTTTTAACAAAAATAAACAAAACAAATACATTAAGAACAGAAATAACAACTTTGTTTTAAATCCAAAATAATTATCAATACTAAATCGATTCACCTTCACCATATCGTTTTGTGTTTCCTATTTTTATTAGACCATCTCACACAAAATTGCATGCGTTTTATATGCCTCTATTTATAATGTTATATATTTCTCATGTGCGCTATGCAAGAGAATCCAACAATTTGCGAACCAATAATTTTAGAAAAATCAAACATTGTTATTTATCTACTACACATAATAAACAACAATGACTAAAATAAAATAGAAAATATTTACAGGAGCAGGGTCATAGTGAATTATCGAGCTCATGCAGAACTGACGAAACACACGTGAAGAGCGTGATGGAGAAGGAAGGAACCCTCAACACTGACATAAGTTAACATATAAACATTACTTTTCACAGGTTCACTTCCTTTTATTTTTATGCAAGGGGAAACATGTTAAAAAGAAATAAAAGGGCATGTGGTGAAGAAGCAGTGAAACTACAGTACAGCTCCGTGTCTAAAAGCGCTCTTGCGCTGGAAAGAAAACAGCTGAGAGAAAATCTTTGGTGAGTGAGAAACGACGAGCATCTCGACATTTGGATTAATGTTTTCCTGAGGGGCCACACATTGAAAAGCGCACAATCCGAGCGCATGCTTTAATAGCAACAGAGCAGAGACAAAGAATTACCAGCAGCTGTAGAAAGAGACGCAGACTGTGAAAATTATTTTGTTTCAATTAAATGTATTTGCTTGTGTTTCCGATATTTCAAAAAAGCTCAATATTCATGTCAAATATACTTATTTACCGGTAAACGCAAGCTGAGCGCAGTGGAACAGCTTCTTTACAGAGAATTAATAGCAACTGTATTAGAAAAGAAAGAGAAAAACAGACTTTCTTTCATTTAAAATTATCACCCCGTTTTTCCAATATTTTTATGTTATAGACAAGCTCCGCGTCAATACTAAAACATTTCAATTTTAATTACTGTAAATGCAAACAAAACATTAGTTTTTCACTTCTATTTATTTACATTAAAATGAGAAACGAGTGAAACAAACACAGCACAGATCTCAACTCTCTACCGCCGTCCAAGAAAATCCATCACAGTAAACAGAGAGAAGATCGTTTAGGTCTCAGTGTCTCTCCACATAATCTTTTTAACTTATCTGAATGTGTTTTGAACAGTAAATTACTGATTTAGAGGGACCTTATGTTATTTTAACACAGCATATACCCGAGGGGACGGATGATGAAGCAGAAGCTAGTCTGTTGAAAACTTGGCATTTCTCTGTCTGACTGTAATGCACTTTGGTAAGACGTTTTGTGTTGGATCGCTTGTGTTTCGAAGAAAATAATGAGAAAATGAGAAAATAAATCTGTCGGTGAAGTACAACTATACTTTGGATCGTTTGACTCTCTTCATGCTGCCAGTGCTTATTGCAGAACATACATTCTGTGCGTGAGATACCAAATAACGGAATTCCAAATATTGCAGATTAGACATGACTGGTCAAGTGATTAATGCTAGGTAATGTTTGTTTAGCAATAATAAAAAACATTCAGTACCGATAGAAGAACCGTTAACGGGGCTGAGCTGATTAAGTACCGGGCTTCGGTACCCATCCCTACCACAGCCAATCAGAAAAAATGACTGAGCTGCCCAGGGATAGCCCCAGCAGACCTCTGTCTCGAATCCTGGTGCAGAGCAAAGCTGGTTAAGAGCTACACGCCTGTTCTTTGTAATTGTAAACGGTTTCTGTTACAAATAAATGTAAATGATCAAAAACATTTGGATTTTTTTTATTTTGGTTCCGTATCTTGTGTAGGAGGAATTAAAAAGAACATATCTGCCCTGCTGTAAGCATGACACCTCATCAAATTGCTTTTCCAAAGTATGTTAGTGGCACGTCAGACAAACACTGCCCCTGTACTTGTGCGCAGCCTCCACAATGACCACGCTGGATCCAGTTCCCTGAGATGGGAAGGTCTGAACCTCCTCGTTTCATCAAAATATAGCAATAATCGACACAATTATTGTTTGTGCTGAACACTCTTGTTGTCGCATCATCTGTGGTCTGCAGGTCTTTAATCACCAAACTCTGGCCGTTCACAAAACAGTGTGTGACATCCAACACTGGGAAACAGGAAAGAAGAAGAAGACGATGACAAAGAAGAAATCAAAGAACCCAGAAAAAAACATTGATTCTGTTGGTGGCTGATCACAGAGAGCTGTTTGACAACAATGTGGAGAAAAGAGAAGATTTGTGGGGCACTATTTGGTTCCCGTTTCCAATGACAAAATGCCTACTCACATCATCAAAAGAACCAGCTTTCACCGGTCGTTCTGCTTGTGAAAGACATACAGAGCAAAGCAAAACTCTTTCGTTGGCATCACTCATTGGGTCAGAGTGGTTAGCTCCGGTTGGCGCCCATGGCTTTCAATCGAGACGCATTGTCACATAAAACCTTGCACCAAAAATTTGGGTCGAGTGTACTGCCCTGCAGTTAAAACAATATTTGGCATGGAACTGGAAAACAGAGGAATTATGCACTCACCCATTCCAGCAGCAATGACGGGGAGGGGAAGATCGTACGTGTAGAGCAAGTATGACATCATCAGGAAGTCCATATAGCTCCGGTGACTGGGCAGCAGAACTACAGGGTGCTCCTGCACAGCTTGCTGTAGCTGCGGAGAGCACAGCATCCAGATCATCATCAGATTCAATTCTTATAACTGATGAGTAAAGATTTCTATAAAAAGTGTCTAAAAAGAACCCTCACAGACTGAAGACGATGAATATCAATCATCATCTTTTATCATCAGGATCAAGAAACAGATCACAGATAAACTATTAGCTCCGCCCATTTCACATCTTGAAATGTATTTTAGCGTAGGGCTGGGGGATATGAAGCAAAAAATTTTCATAATTTTCATATTCTACACTCCGCGTTATAGAATTGTGGAGATTAGTTGAGCTTTGGTTGGCAGCAACTTTCACGGCATTCACGGCAGTAGACATCTGTCTGTTGTTCGTCTGACGACTTAAAACCAAAGTATTTCCATATAATGGAGCCAGCTGTTCTTTTTTTGCAACAAGTTCTGTAACCTCCGGGCTGGTTGCGGGCGCCGCCATGTTGATTGAGACGACAGGCAAGGGGAGGGGGAACAAAAGCAAGGAGGCGCGGACGAGCGCAGCACAGAGAAGGCACACAAGCAAAGTGGCGAAAAATAAGACATTATATCGATATGTACGATATGCCAGAATTCATATCGAGTTTAAAAAATATCTCGATATATTTTAAATATCGAGATATCGCCCACCCCTATTTTAGCGTGAGAAATCGGAGGTGTGGCGTGAGAGATCACTCAAATGTGAGAGTCTTATGTTCAATGTCTGAGAAACGGCAGCTCTGCAGTTTCACTCGTGAGTATGGATGCGGAAACACTGCGGCATTGTGGGAAATGATTTTTTCTTTTTCATTTTTTTTTTTACACTCAAAACTTTTAAGCTCTCGTGGGCCACATTAGATTAGATCCCGCGGGCCTTGAGTTTGACACATGTGGTTTATAACAAAGAATTGAGATGAACTTTTGTTATTGACCAAATACTTATTTTCCACCATAGTTTGCAAATAAATTCTTTAAAAATCAAACAATGTGATTTTTCTTTTTCCTTTTGTCTCTCATAATTGAGGTCTATCTATGATGAACATTACGGGCGCTGCACAGTTGGTGGCTCACTAAATACGTTTTTACCCCACTGTGTATATAAATATGAGATCTTTAATCATCAGCGTCAGAACTACGAAACACTGAAGTATTTGATCGATTACCATCTGTGACGATGACCATGCTATGGTGGGCTACCGCTTCAAACCTTCCTAAAGAAAATCCAGCATCCCCACGTATTTCTGGTGCATCTTCATCTTCCGTCTTTCACTGCATGAAAGTGAAACGCATCGAAATGAACAGAAATGGAATTCTCCTGCTGCTAATCAGAGCAGGGGTCTTTTCAATGGATGGCAAACAGAAGGGATTTCATCAAACAGCGTCATACTTTACACCGGTTCTGCTTCTAGCTCTGCATTTCTGTTTGTTGCGAGGGTAAGTAAGGCTTCCACGAAAAATCAAGTTAAAGTGAATAACTGAAATCGTGAATGCTGCAGAGTGAACAAGCGGGGGTTCCCGGGAATGTTCATGTTGAATGTTCAAGAACACGTTTAACAGCAGAGCAGATAAATCGAGGCTGCACTCACTCTCTGGATGCCCTCCTCGTTCACAGACACGCTGCGAAAGAGTCTCTTGAAGGCTTTGCTGAGAGTGAAGGCGAAAAAGCGGACTGTGCTCAGCTGCAGACGGTGTGCCATCTCCTCCAGAATCCCCGAGGCAAGCTCCGTAACCCCCTCGGCACTGCCTCCGGTCTCTGCTGCAAGCTACACAAGAGAACACCCTCTTATCTCCTCTTAGTTTGCAGAGGAATCATTTCTAATGACCATGCTATATATATATATATATATACTTCACATTCGGCTTCTGTGGCTATTTCCAGGGCGAGAGCAAGTTTAGAGATTAAGATACGATTATTAAAACCAGCGTCTCATGAAGCTGTACTTTGATTTACTTACAGCTTATAAAGGTGTAGAAGAATAAAAGCATTTCCTGACCGTGGAGAAAACAGGCTAATCAAATAAAATATGCTGAACTATATTCCTGAATATAAGCAGCACACATTAGTTACTCCACACATGCACGTCTGCAGGAGCTGCTCTGGTACCTGTTTGATAACATACTGCACATGCTCTGACTGCAGAACCAGGGCTTTCAGTGCGCTGGCTTTGCAAGGCACCAGTCCTTTATAGACGCTTGGTGTGTAACACTTCAGAGCGTATCTCAGATCACTGGAGCGCCGTCTCTCCTCCAGAATATCTTCAAAATCATCTCGTTTCTTCAACAGCGGCTGCAATAATGACATGAACAAACAGAAAAGCAGACGTTAAAGTTCCTTCCAGGCGTGCAGCAAATTTTCAGTGCGCAACAAATGAACCCAGCATGCCTTTGTTGTTACAGAAACTCCTTTTCAGGAGAAATTATTGCCAGCACACATGAAAATGGTACCAAGAAATGTGTAAGAAGAACCTGTTTGTTTTACTTTTCTTATACTTCTACCTTACAGGTGTGACCAGTGAAGTGCTGCTAAGATGGTCCTAGAAGGTTCTTTCTTCACAGGGGAACACTGGAGCTGCCAGGCACGTCACCAGAGACTTTTTACCACTACATGTGCCCCTGTAAATATTGTCTGGTACATCTGTGCTACGCCTGACGTTCCAAGAGAGAACAACACAGGCACGAATGGAATGTGTGTGATGAAGGCAAGAAACCCATCAGACCAATTCAGGTAGTCATTATATTTCTGCTCTTCTTCGTTCAGTGATTTGGTTCATGTTGGCGGTTGTTATGCTCATAGAGGAGACACTTGGATATGTATGACGTCACTTCAGAAACACACTGCTAGCAAACCTAAATGTGGTTTGATAAAAGTGAGAGTCTATGTTAGCTTATTTCACATAGAACATGGTTAAAATTTCACACTTCATGTGATTTAAAATTACACTGTATTTGATTGCAAATACAGTGTTTCCCTTACCATTATATTAGTGGGGTGCCCCGCCCCCCCAACGGCACCCCCCGCCCCCCTTGAAGGTCAAGTTCATTTTATTTTATTTTCGTCGAAAAACAACAGCAGTAATTTATATATAACAGGTCTTTGCTTTTTTCTTTTATTAAACTAAATAGCATTATGTTATTTATACGATGGCATGTAATTTCTGTCTCAACGTTTGCGCGTTTACAATTGTCCTCCGTATCGCGCACGGCGGAGTTCCGCCCCGATGCGCGCACACACACACACACACCCATCAGCGGACAGAGACCGCGCTTTAAACGCTCCCAAGGTGGTGACGAGGACAACACGTGTTCTGCTGCGAGCAGCAGCCGGTGTAGCTTTCCTACTCCGAATCAAAGTACAGAAAAGAGCGCAAGTGCTGCATGTCTTGCCCCTGACAAGCAGCAAAAGTCTAGCCACCACAGAACGACAGGTTTTGACCCAGCTTGGCTGTCAGAGGCGAAATACTCCCCCTGGCTGTACAAGACTGATCTTGGTAAGTAAGTAAATACACACATGCATGAATGAACGAATTGATAAATAAATTGCTTAATTAATAGCTAGCTAGTTAGTTATACAATGGCATTTCCTGCTTTAAACTATCACTATGTTAAGTTGATTTTTACTGTTGTTACTATCAGTTATCACTTTTAAAGCCTAACAGTTAATGTATTTACAGGTCAAACAGACATTCGCAATAGGCTGCAAGGGGACCATCTTGCAGCCTGCATGCGGATCTCAATAAATGGGCCAGAAGTTTCAGACTATCCATACCAAGATGCTCTGGAAATGTTCTTTCAGAAGCCCAGAAAGATGCACTGCAGTGACAAAAGCTGCACACTTTGTGAATAATTAACATATTAAAATAAATCTGATGTTTAGTGTTTAGTTCAGTGTACAGTTGTTTAGTTATTGTACAGTAATTGTTCAGACATTATAATATATTGGTATACTGCAATTAAAATAAACATATAAACACTATTAAGTGTTTGTGTGAGTGTTTTGCCGCACCCCCCATAACACCCCCCCCCCCAGGCCATGATCCTAGGGGAAACACTGAAATACTATATCATTTATTATTTATTCTGAGAACACTTAAGCGTTTATTCATTCATTAAATCAGTCAGTGCGTCTGCTTAAATAAACCGATTTAAATCACACGCACACACACACACGCACACGCACACGCAGGCACACGCACGCACACACACAAAATATAGCAATAGTTACGAAGCTATGGGTATTTCTAGAAACGTTTTTCCATTATATTTATATGGAGAACGAAAGGCGCTGAATTTTGCTTTGGATAGCGCTCCGGAAACGACAAACTATCTTAAGCGTTTTATTAACGTGGTAAATTGAATTAGACAAGAGTTACCTTAGGTAGACCAGATGTTTTATTATGTTATGTACGTGTTAGGTTTGTAACGTTAAAGCATTTGGGGATGTTTCAGGAAGTGAGAAAATATATTAAGCTCACCGAATAAAGACCTTTAGACCCCATTTCGAAGACCAGGTTGTTACAGCATGCGTGAAAGACATCAGACGAGTTCTAGCAGAGGAAGTTTAGATGAAACTTGTCCAGCTTGTGATTCCTGTCAACACAAATGCAACGAGAGGGCGGGACTGGGCGGAAACTCCTTCTTCTGTTGGTTGTGGCAACTTGCATGCTTTGTGCATTATCGCCATCTGCTGGACGTGGATTTGAATTGCGAGAGCTGTGTGTCCCATCTACGTTTTATCGTCCTAGGCATTTAATACCTCCTGAATATGCTTTTTGCTCGGTTAGTGACACTGTATAGATAACTTTCGAATATTATTGATACCATTTGTGTATGTACTGTACTTTTTGAGGAAATAGTTTTGAAAGTTCAGCGTTCCTCCATAGACTTGTATTGAGTGGTAATCATTCTGCATGCAGTGCCATGGGGGCATTCACCTTGGTTTGGCTTCTCTCCACCGGCCATGTGGGACACACTTGGTTTACGCCCATTCCTCACAGAGTCATGCTTCAGCACGCCTCTTTTGGGACTTTAAGTATAAAAGTGATAGTAGAATCATGGGCAAGGTAGTGCATATGGCCATGAGTGAATAAGGTGACAGACTGGAGATCAAAATTTCACCAACTTGTTCCCCAGCTCCACTCTCCCTCCTGTGGCAACCATTACTGTGGTGCCCTTTAGCAAGTCACCAGTTCCCCACAGCTCCCAGGGCGCTGCAGCTATGGCTGCACACTGCTCCCGGTGTGTGTTCACAGTGTGTTTGTTCACTGCTGTGTGTGTGCACTTGCAAAAATTCCTTGAATGAGTCACTCCATACTTGGTCCTAATGTCACTTTCACTTCAGTCGCAAGTCAAATAGAACGACATGAAATTGTTCAAATGAGAATTAAAAGTTCTGTGTTACATTACTTCGAATCCACCGAACTATTGAATCCACCATAAATGTGTCGAAATAACAACACGCTTCACGCAGTTCAGTATGCGAAAGAAGCTCTAGCATGTATGCGTGAGATAAAGTTAATAAATTAAATTTGGACCTATTTCATGCAAATATTGTTGGTGTTTGAAAACAGGAATGTCTTTCTAATGGTGTTTTGTTTCACATTGGACATCGCCCAACACTAATGACTATTACATTACAATCGACAAACTTTCTCTGCATTGTTCTTTAGCACTTCAGGCAGTGCACCCAATCTGCATAAGCTGTACTAGATTATTCTGATTGAGGCATGTTTTTAATGTTAGGCATATCAGAAAACCTGATTTGGCATAATAAGGTCCTTTTAACAACACTCTGAAAACATCCTGACTCCCTAACCTTTATACATACAGATTACCTATTGCATTACTGTAAAGCGTTGGAGTGACATCATTGTGTTTCAGGGTTCCACATTAACCAGATCAACTCTTATTTTACAGACAGAAAATAAAACGGAATTATGTTTGGGTTTTGTTATTCTATTTTATTAGTAATAGTTGTTTATTTAGTATATATAGTGCTTTGTAAATATTTAAATGAAAAATAATTAAAGCACAACTTCTTGTGGAAACCAAGAAAACAAATGTCTGCTGCACCCGATGTGACGCCTTTTCCCGCTCTTTAGACAAATTTACAAATCAGCACGAGAAAACCAATGTAAGGTTGCTAAACCAGTCAGTCATTTCAAGTATATAATTTTTCAATGGAGGGCGGCATGGTGGCGCAGTGGGTAGCACTGTGGCCTTCCAGTTAGTAGGTTATCGGTTCGAGGCTCACCGGTTACCTTCCTGAAAGGAGTTTGCATGTTCTCCCTGTGCTTGCGTGGGTTTCCTCCGGGTACTCCAGTTTCCCCCACAATCCCAAAAACATGCGATTAGGTTAATTGAAAAATCTAAATTCCCCTTAGGTGTGCATGTGTGAATGAATGTTGGCCTGCGATGGACTGGCGACCTGTCCAGGGTGTACCCCTGCCTCTCGCCCAATGTGTGCTAGAGATAGGCACCGGCAGACCCCCGTGACCCCGAAAGGGAAGAAGCGGGTATGAAAATGAATGAATGAATAATCAGCTGAAATGCTGAATGAAAAGCTGAAACGCTGATTTTATGTAAAGAACATGCCTGACACCATATTTGGTGGCCCTGTAAATATTTTGATATCAGCAGCAGTAAGTCTACCCTGTCGTTCAAGTGGGGAGCGAGACAGTAATAATTTTCCATTTTAGGAAAGTGATGTGTCAGCACTGAAAGTCCCATTCTCAACCGAGGAAGATGCCTCATAATCAGAGTCCTCTTCAAGATTATCCTCTGTCTCATTCTCATCAATCACTTTCGCTGTCAAAAATCTATGACAAAATCTCACTGATAGAAAACCTTTGCATACGAGTCCAATTTCACCTGCGAGAGAGCCAGAGAACACAGAGAAATAGTTCTGAAAGTTACTCTGCAAGTGGTTATAGCTTTGCATCTCTCCTGTAAATTGTGATTTGTTTTGCCCTCCCACAATAAAAAAAAAAATTCTCTAAACAATTAGGACTCCACATCATTTCAGCTCACAGTGGTTCTCACAACACTACAGGTTTTAAAACAATGATACTTTATAGTACAAATTCATAGCACATTATAGTGACCAATGTTTTACAGCTAAAATAGCCTGGGTCAAACCGATGAGACAAAATGGCTCAAGTTTATTTTCGTGTGGTTCAGGATGGCTTAATTTCCCCCTAAATAACTAGGCAGGACCATGTGATCGACAGCTACACGGAACAAAGCAGACTTTATGCTGTTATCACGTCGTGAAAAAGATCATTTAAGCTGCCCACGATCAAATTCAAAGAAGTCACTTTCAAATTCTTCTTTAAAATTATGAAATAAATTGTATATAACAGGCTGCGTGTGTGAGCCAGACTTGAGGGGGAGCTCTGAAACCATGACGGTTCTACCCTTAACTGGAAGACGCTTGTGCAGCCTTCAATGGCCAGCTCTGAAGTGTCTTCATTGGAGCCCAACAGCCGTAGGCCATTTCCATATTTTTTACAGTCTATGAGCCCAGAGGATGACATCTGCATTGGCTTTTTAAATTGTAAACAAACAAAAAAACTACTACAAAGCTGGTCTGCAGGTGGTCCTGGGTTCAATTGGCTTAGAAGCAGCACACAGACTGTATTTATGTTCAGACTCAAAGAAGTCGTGCTTCCGTGAAAATTAATAATAATTGTATGATCCAGAGTTTTGACTCATTTATTTCTTGGTCTATTTCAACCTGTACAAGACACATTCATCTGCTCAGAATGAACATTAATGAACCAGACCAACTCCATGTAACAAAAAGCAAGCTGTATTAAATGGTTTGCTTTTGATAACCGTAGAGCCAGTATTCTCTACATTAGTGGCAGTAATCAATCAAAGATAGGCGCGCACAACCAACATTGACCATTTTAAAATGTACAGGGAAACAAGACCAAAACAGCTACAATTTTTACACAGCACTACATTATATCTGGATTCAGCTGGATAAAAAAACTGAAGTTTTAAAAAGTACAAGTCTATTCAATATTCATGAAAAAACTAAAACTATGAATCATCCCCATAGGCAACAGAAGAGTGCTGATAAGGGCATGCATGCTTTCTGAGGTATTTCTTCATCTACTACTGTAACTAGAACAAGCTTAACGTACACTCCGCTCTCCTCGTGTAGCACACTGGGGACAACTAAAGGGCCAGGGCACCCAGATTCAACAGTTCAGAGTGCATCCATGGTCCAGTAGATGGAGGCCTTTAACATTCACTGCCAATGTCCTTTAAAATAAGCCAAAGGAACATGTTCTTCAGAACATTCTATATCTTTTAGATTGTTGGGTCAAAAATCCTTCCTTTGAAAAAGCTTTTCTTTCAGGTTGAGGCGTCCCTTTAAGACTGTAGTGGGTCAAATACTCACTCGTCATAAAATATTCTTTCATCAACCTCTTAGAACTAGCTCCTTAAGAGTCTCTGGATTACTTCTTTTTCTGCAGAATCACGGCGGGTCTCATTTCATGAAGCTGCTTCAGAAGGGTCTCCAGCACACTGGAAAAAACTCTCTGCACCTCAAAGGTCACATTAGCCAGTGACTTTAGCTTCTGGGGGTTTTTAAACTCAACTAGATGCAAGGAGGCTTCTCTCAAGGGCAGCTCGGCATCCGCTCTTTTACACACCACTGTTGCAGTCTTCAAATTGTAGATAGACATTCGCTTAATTCCTTTCACTTTCAGAGGAACTTTGGGCTTCCTCTTTTTGGGAGCATTTGATTCTTGTAGAAACTGTAGGAAGGAGACTTCAAACCCCATGGGCTTGAAAGAACTGAGAGCTGTGTTACAACCAGATGTCTCTTGAGTAAAAGTGGTACTTGAAGAGGTTGAATCTGAGGTAAGATCAGCGTAGGAGATTGTGGGGCTCCGGACAGTACGTCGTCTGATCATTCGTTTGGGTGCTACAGGGAGCTTTTCACATTTTCTTGGACGTCCCCTTCGTCGTTTAACCACCACCGATGTCCCGGAGCAGGTATCCATTGGGGGTTTGCAAACGGACCGATCCTTGCCAGACATGCGCTTTGAAAGCTCCACCTCACTTGGGCCACGCTCAACAGCATCTTCGTTTTCAGTCGTCTCCATCGAGCTCTCTTCGGACTTATCCGTATCATCACTTCGGGAGTTGATGTGCTTGTATCTGGAGCGGGGGCGCTTCTTGCAGTATATGAAGTTGCTCCTCTGTTCCTCCAAGTATTGTTTTGGGAGTCCGTGCTGAAGATAATGCTTCATGATGTTTCGCTCTGAACCGGTCACCGTTTCACATCCCTTGATCATGCATGGATACTGCAGCTGTAGGGCTTTGGTGCACATGGCAGAAGCTTCATCTTGTGTTTTCAGAGTGGGTTTCCCATATTTAGTCCAGCAGTTTTTAGTGACCTTTTTCTTCTTAAGAGATACTTTCTTAACAGGTTTTCTGCAAGCTTCCTGGTTTTCTTTCTCAATGCGCTTACACTCGGTCTTCTTAGGCCTACCCAGTTTTGCCCCAAACCGCCTCAGTTTAACCCCAGGCTTTAGTCGCTTAGGGTTCATGAGCAGTTTCCGGTATGTATCTGGATGTTTGAGCATGGTGTGTCGCAGCAGGTTTGAGCGAGAGCTGTATTTACCTTCACACCCCTCTACAGGACACCTGAAAAACCCATCAACAATATCGACTTTTAAGGGTATGGTTTGTTTATGATCCTTGTCCAAGTGGCTCATGTATTTCCAGAATGCAGTGAAGGTCTCAGAGCAATTGGGCTGGTCACACTGAAATCTTCCCAACCTGATCTTGCACATCATAGCACCTGCTTCTTTAAGGGGTAGTTTGTGAAGCTGAATATAGTGCTGTAGCAAATCTGGAACTAGCTGAAATATACACGAGCAGTCTTTGACTTGGCACCTGAACTCATCCCTCTCAGTGTCCAGCTTGCCCTCGGTCTCCTCGTTTCTGTTCATGTCTTCCTCTGTCTCCACTTCTGTCTGATCATCCAGACTGTTCATTTGAAACTTGGACAGATCGGACTGGTGCACAGCTTTATAGTGGAGAATCAGATTCTGTTGGATGGTAAATGCTGCGACACAGCCTAGGTGAACACAGCGATAGGGTCTGTAAGGACTGTTTGGGTCATCCATGTCAGATTTCTTCTCTTTGGGCTTTTTAGAGGTTAGTTTCGCTGAGGTTAACTTCACTGCTTTAGATGCTTGTGGTTTTGGCTTCCTGTTTATGGGTTGGTTAAATGTCTGAGCAATTTCTGTGGCATTGTGGTTTAAAGTAGCCATGGGCGGAATCTCTTTTAATGCAGATGCATGGGTCTTGCCAGGACCAAAAACTTTATTTGGAAACAACCCTTTAGTGGCTTGAGCAAATGGAGAATGGTTGGGCACAATCACTGATTGCTGAATTGGTGTTTTCAGTGGAGGATACCCGTCTTGTGATGCTAAGTGGTGGACTAATGAAGGAAGGGTACATTTGGATTTTTTGTTTTGATTTTTACCCATTTGCAGTGGATTCATATAATTGCCTGGGGCTTTTTTTAATAAACTGGGCGTCTGTGGCTCTACGAAAGAAGATGCATTACTTTCCTGGAGACTTTTAATTTTCTTCAGATCTTCTCTTGAGATCTTATGAATCGTTACATAATGGGCTTTGAGATTGGAGTTGCGTGTAAAGGACTTGGAACATTTTACACAGATGAAGGGAGAAACATTAAACTGGTCTTTCATTTGTGCTAGCTGCTCTTCGGTGTAGTTGTGCAGCTTGACCAGGTGATTAAAAAGTCCTTCTTTTGTCATGGCACTGAAAGTACAATCATCTGCTTTGCACATAAATGGTTTTGGAGTTATTTGCTTAACGACAGCTGGAACACTGGGCTTCGGCATCCTTGGCTGGATGATATACGTTCCATGAGACTCAACGGTTATTTCACAGTTAACTTCATGGATTTCTCGGTTAAGATCAAGCTTCTCCAAAGCCTTCTGGATTTGTAGCACTTCATCATCTTTGATTGTGGGAACACCACAGGGCTGAACATGGACAGAATTTTGTGGCAGACCAGAACCACTGACAACCATGCTATCTTTTAGGCTCCCACCAACCATTTGGCTAACAGGGCTAATAGGGGTGTTTTTCAAAGGTTGTGGCTCACTTCCAGCTGTACACTGTACTAAATTGGGCGCGCACTGAGGTTCCCCACTGACAGAACTTGTGGCAGATGTTTGAGAGCAAGAACTGTCCATACTGGATCCATGAGGGAGGCTCCCTTTTTTCTGGAAATCTCCAGCCAGTATCTGTTCACGGAGTCTTTCCTTGACACTTTTTTCTGACATAATGTTTTGGGTGAGAGTTGCCATGGCTGCCAGAAGTCCTTCATTCGATAGCTCACTTGCATTGTAAAGTTCACTGCTCTCCCTGCTCTTGTTTGTTGGTTTGATCAAAGTTTCGTTCGGAGTAACCTGACTGTCATGATCTGATGAGCTGCTACTCAGGCTGGACGAAGATTGGTTATTCATCAGTAACTGAGAGAGCAGATGCTCACTGACCCCATCGCTTAACATTGGATTGGGCAGCTCAGGCTGACCTGGAGCCAGCTGTTTGAGACTGCCTGTGTGCTGAATGACACTCTGAGTGTATGGAGCATGATGGGCTGGATTGGTCTGCTGTTCTAGTGCTGAGCTCACACAAGAGGTGGCTTGGGTTTTCTTCACTATTCCAACCATTGCTTTGTCAGTGCTAGAGTTAGTTTCCCCATTGGCCTGGGGAAAAGAAACATTGGGGAACAGTTTTGGATCAAGCGGACCTTTGATATGTGGTAGGCCTACATTTGTTAAAGTTGTAGGGTGAGGTGAATTCAGAAGATCGAGAAAAGAGCTCGGAAGGTCAGCTGAGAGGTCTGCTTCCTCAACCTGTTTGCAAATAACCCGCTTTGACAGATGTCCTCCCAAAGATTTAGGACTTGCAAATTCTCTGTAACACCTGCAGCAGAGGAACTTGCCATCTCTCACAATAGCAGGCCATTTTGTCCTACTACTCCGTTTGACTTTTTTCTTCTCCACCTCTGGCTTGTCTCCAGAGTTTAAAAGGGAGCTTCGAGAACTACCATTTGATAGGGGAGCATCACTGTTTTCTACCGCTAAACCAGGAGCTTGTTCTGCATGATGGGCATTGAGTACCGCAGGATAAGAATCTGTCTTTGTTTGTGGTAGGAATGTTCTAGGAGAATCTTTGATGGTCACTGTTTTGCCTTTGCCAGAGTAACTGGACCACATGGGTAATTGCTCAGGGCCTAGTTTTGTCTTTGCTTCTGAATGTACGGGCACAGCCATATTAGGACCCAAACCTTGTGCAGCTGGACCGACAGCACAGCAAAGTCCCTTGTTAGAGGCATCACTGCCATTCTGCCCCATATTGGCTTGACTTGAAACTGGGTGAAATTTCCCCTCCCTATGGTGTGCTTCCTTTGCAGACGAAGTTGCTTTTATGTGCGTGAAATGGTCACCAGCTTGCATGTTCATGCTTTGTCTCCCGTTGTGAGAATGGTAACTCTGTTTCTCCAGTACTGCTTCGTTTCTGGAGTCCCATATGTGGTTGACTGACTCTTGGCTCTGATCCGCATCCTTTCTGAGTGGACAGTTTACTATAGGGTCCAAAATACTTTCCGTTTCACTGGCATGGTTATGGTTTGATTGAGGCATGTGAGAAGGACCAGGCAGATAATTCGGATTAGCACAGTTTGATTGGTGTGAAGGAGGCTGGTCATGGGAACCTGGTGTCAGAACACTGGGGAATCTGTGGCCCGTCTGTGGTCTTGGGCTAAAAGCTAAACTGTGACCTAGATTCATAGAAACATTTCTAAGTTTGGACTGCACTGCATTATTTTTTTTAACCAACATCCACTGTGTGTAAAAGTCAGGATGCACAGCCTTCATATGCTTGGTGACACTTCTATATGAGCTATAGTCCCGAGTACAGTTCTCATGGGGACATTTGTGCCTCTCCTTCACTTGGACCAGAGCTGTGTCTACCACTTTCCCACATTTGTCCTCAAACACTTGAGCATTGTTGGATATGGAAGTTATTTGCATGGGAAGCGACTGAGAAACAGGAGGAAGCATCTGACCTAATGAGATGAGTGGAGTACCTGAATCCTGCGCTGGAGGCCTTGTAGTAGAACTGCACATGCTCTGATATGGGGTTTGAGCTGGTCCTAATACAGCGGGATTAAACTGCGGAAATGCACCGTTTTGAGATGAAGAATTTGGATCATTGCTTGTTGAAACTGGTAGAGGATCATTGGTGGTTGGGGTTGGAAGGATGTCCTCACTCTGATACAAGGATGTTGAGGGAATGGGTCCCGAATCGCTCATCAGAGCCTCCAGAAGGGACTCCTCTGGTCTGTGTTGATTTGTGTGATGTGTTCGAGACGGAGACAACTGCTTTGGCTGGTCGTTTATTGAGGGCAATTGCTGGTGGCTGGGACTATGTTCGGTTTTAAGATTCTCAGAGTGGACATGCTCATCTGCTGATGTTGCAAAGGCGTCATTTAACATATTTTCTACAGAATGCTTGACTATAACCAAACCAGGGGGACGATCTGCTAGAAATTCTGTGCTGTTGTCAATTAAATCACTAGCTGTGGCAGACTGGTCCATTGTATTGATGTGATCTACAGGAGGTTCTTCCGATGGGGCTTCATTGACCTGGTTTTCCCTTTTTGCAACATGGGTTTCTACATGAAGGTCTAACTCAGACTGCGAATGAAAAACTTTACCACAGTCTGGAGCTCTGCAGGTAAATGTTTTGTAGTGCTGGGCCTCATGATCGTACAGTTTGTAAGCTTCGTGGAAAATCTTGCCACAACCTGGAAACATACACCTAGCCTTAAACATCAGGTGGGCTTTTTTATGTAGCATGAGCTCGCTATTGGAGTCGAAGCTAGCTTTGCAATTAAGCTGTATGCAAATGTAGGGTTTGATGCCACAGTGCATCTGAAGGTGATCGTTCAGGTGATCCACACTCACGAACTGACGGCGGCAATACTGGCAAACCACTTTGGTCCTTTGCATTTCTAGGAAGCGCTTTGCTTCTTCGTTGTCGCCATGATCTTTTACATGAGCAACAAGATTGCGAAAGTATTTGAATCCCTTCCTGCAGCCTTGAACTGGACAGATGTTCCCTTCGCTGCTTTCTGTAATGTCCAAGGATTCAGAGGGGTTGAGTTTAGATTGCCCAGCACGCCCGTTTTTAATTTTGGACTTTCGCAACTGACTTCCATTGCTTTGAGCTTTGATGGCAACCAAATGTGGTGCTGCAGTTTTCGGAGTTGCTAGTTGTCTACTAGTCTTCATGGCTGCTAAACGCTCCTTGCAAGAGAGCTTGACATGCGCTGTAACATGAGGTCTCAGAGTCTCTTTTGTTTCAAATGTCTCCATGCAAATGGGACACGTGAAGCAGCCATCTTTGCAGTGAGTCTGTGCATGCTTCACTATTCTGTGCCCGAGAAACTCTTTATCACACAGCACACAGTACTGCATGTACGCCTGCCAGTTTCGGAACCTTGTAGATACAAAGCCCTTCTCCCGCAGCTTCTTCAGCTCTCGGTTCTTCTGCTTCTGATCAGAGAGTTCAGACAGCTCAATAGACGCATCCAGAAACTGTTCCGAAGCATCCCTGAAACTTTCACTCAAAGTATCGTCTAGGTCTCCGTCATTCAGTTCATCAATTGAGGAGACGATAGACGCCTCCTCTCCCATCAGACCTAGACAATGTCTCTTCAATGCCTTCCAGTTCCAGAACTCTGGGTCGAAAGGCCACTGTGTCTTGAGCACCAGGAGCAGTTCGCAGCGTAGGGAGTTGGACACCGGTAACTCCTCAACATCCAATTTTTGATCCGGCTCATTGTAGAGCGCCTCCATGGCATAGTAGGCATCGACGTTTGGCTCGGATAGGAACTGAGTCAGCTGGCAGGCCCTCTTCACCTCCAGGTCTGAGGGCAGCAGGCAGGAGATGGTCTTGCAGACTGTGGCTTTGGTGCTTCCTTCACAGTTCAGACGCAGAGCTTGAACACAGATCTCCACACAGGTCGACAGGCCAGCCTTGTCCATCTGGAAACATACAAAGGTATTAAGGCAGGAGTAGGGATAACTTACTGCAAGTCAGTTCCTGAAGCCACATATTCAGTCTACTCTGTTCCATTAAAGCCTGCAGAGCTCACATTCAACCCTCAGAGAAAGCCTTAATTAGTGACATTAGGTTGGTTTGACCAATTTTCATACGAATGGGTCCTGTACCCTCATTCATAGTCATTTCTAAACCTAGTCTGAATGTTTAGCCTCTACACTGAAACCCAGAGAGCCGCAGAATAGCCCTTCACTCATGCTCACCTCTGACTGAATGACTTTGATGAAGAAGAGCAGGTGAAAGACAGTCTTGCAAAGCAGTGACATCTGATGACATTTCTCCAGAAAACTCGACTCGTTTGGCTCTAAACGCTTCAACAGCTTGCCCCAGAACAGAGTCAGCTCCCTGATGCACACAATCACCGCACAGCTTAGTGATTACATCCATTATTTGTTCCTCTCTGGACCAGACCCAGATCACGTACCATGAGCAGTAGGCTTCCTCCAGCAGTATCTGTCGAGTCAAGAAGCCTGAGCAGAGGGTGAAAGCGGACTCCTCGTCTCCATCCGCCTCCAGATTACAGATCATCTCCAGAGCATCCGCACAATCCACAGAGGAGAGCTGCAGAGACGGCCAGAGGTTTGAGGAATCACATCTAGAGCGTACTTATCGGGAGCAGCTAGTGTCGCTTTACCTGCTCCAGGATCTGTGCAGGAGTGGCGCCGCTGCACACACACACCAGCTGCATCTGTCTGAAACTCTCATTCTCCTGGAAGAAATTAGCGCAGGCCTGAGCCAAAGACGCACCCTCGCTCACTCGAGACTGCTTCAGCAGCTGCTTGATCCTCAAACGCAGCAGAGCTGGCCCTTCCAGTGACAGGAACTCACAAACTGATGACAGAGAGAGAACAAACAGACATGGTTTGTCTAGGTCGGTGTTCCGTAGATATGTATGTTATGTACAAACTGCGAAAACTGTACTGCACGAACTGTAACAAACTTATATGGTATGTTCAGGTAGGTATTATTCCCACTTTCCCCCTCGCCTACCTTTACCCCTTATCCACTCCCTACTTTCCTTTTAACACCCTCCTGTCCTGATGTAATTAATGCCAACTGGTCCATGGGAAAAATAACTAATAAATAAGTACATAAAATCACTGCTTCCATCCAGAAGAAAAAAAACAAACACCACACCAGGTGTTCACTCCCCTTGAGATAACAAAATTAAGTCTAACTCAAACAAAGAACCTACTCCCCCACGTGGTGGCTTTTGAACAGGGCAAAAAATAAAATAAATAAATAGAAAAATAAAATTTGTTCAGAGTAATCAATGCCTAAGTTACCAAGAGCACCATCTAACGGTCAAAAATCATAAAATGTGAAATGGTGCTCAATTCGATTAGTTTTTTTAATCAGTTTCCCTACCGCTCAACCATATGTCTCTGTTTTTCTGTTCATTGTTTATCGTTTATTCAACTAACGTTTTGCTTTCTGGATGCTTGACCCGTTGCATCATTGCTTGCAGTTATATTTTTAATTGGAGGGCAATCCTAAACAAGCTGAATAACAGTAAGAGCAAGAGAAAATTTTGTACATTAGTGACTGGTGATGAGGCTTATAAATGACTCATAATATCTGTTTTTTACTCCGCTAACAATACCAATAGCATAAAGGAAACTTTAGAATCACTGCAATAAACATTTTATATTCAATCATCATTACAGAAATCATACCGTTCACATGAGGAAAATGGTAAACACTTAAATTAATTAAACCATAAAAACAAACAGTAACTGCATAAATCGGTAAAATAACATACATTAAGGGTGTTCTGATCAATAGGCCTGCCATTGATTATGATGATCGACTGATAATATTCACAGTGTCAAGAGCGATAGGAGGTCCCCCAGAGCACTGATCAGAAGAGCCAATGTTTCATCCCACGAAAGATGCTTTTACGAGCAACCGAAAATGGCTTCACCGGTCTTGGCAACACTTGGTTCCTGGGTGCAAATGCTTCACTAATGAGTGCCGTCCGGACTTGTAGGGTGAAGAAAAGCAATGTTTTTATAGATCATGATGGTCGTCTGGCCCCAACTATACTGGATGTATATGTGCTAGACCAAGAGCGAAAAACCGAGGCACTCTAACATCAAAGTAAAGAAAGAGCAGAGCTACACTAAACTAGCGAGCGCCATCACCTGCTTCCTGTGTCGAGGGCTTCTGTGTGAGTATGTCCTGCAGTGTAGGGTGAGTCCAGACCCCTGGCCCCTGAGTGATTGAGGACAGGAGGGAGAGCGAGTCCAGTCCATGCTCCCGCACTAGTGCCACTGCTATCTGCGGATAGAAATCCAGAATCAGACAAAGAGAACGATGGAAGTGAGACCTTCTCAATGAAACAATTAACAACTCCCCTGAGTTTAGGATCGCTTGCTTTCTAAACATTCTTCTTTTGACTCCCCACACCATTAAAGCTTAAGTGGAGCAGCATGAAAAGCTCATTCCACAACAAAGCCAGAATCTTTAACAGATTTCTGATCAATTTCTAAGGTGTTTATGAGGTCATCTCCTCAACTAATAACTCAAGTTCTTCTGGATTTAAATGAAAGAGAGATTAGTTCTGGGTGCGATGGAACGGATGTGCTTCATGAGGGGCATTGAACCATCACTCTTTGCACATTACTTGGTTCCCATCTTTTAAATTTCTCAGCATCAGAGTTTGATAGAAGTTGAGAGGGCTTTGTTCCATTATCAGTGCTGAAGCTTGTAAAAAAAAAAAAAAAAAGACAAGGAAATGGCTGAGCAAACCTGGACAGTACAGTCAATCTGAGCGGTCACTAATGTAATGTCCTGCAGTTTAAAAAGCATCAAACATCTGTACTGCTGCTGTGCTTATGGTGCTTTCTGTGTAGATCGAGAGATGATCTGAAGAGATTTCAGACTCCATTCCCTGTGTCCTGTGAGTTTCACGTGGTCTGTTTGAGCATGCTCAGTGTGAGCGGACGAGTGGAGTCTGCTGGCAGCGCTGCTTCAACCGCGATGAGAGGCAACAAGAATTCTGGTTTGATTTTCTTACGACCGTCCGATTGCTGATCGAGAGGGTTTAATCATTTCTCACGACACACGATTAGCTGAAGATTCTGCCGTTCTCCAAAATAGGAACACAACTGAATAATCGGCTCAGAAATCACAGTATAAGCCCAGCTTTAGTTCAGTTGATAAATTCTTGCGTTTTGACTTAATTGACCTGTTATTTAGCTAAACCCTGATAGCGCCAGGAACCTTCCCTTGGAGCTTCAACTCATCTGCTCCATTTGAGAATTTATATCAATCAAAAGTTTTTCATGAGTTAAACCAAACATCCCTACAGGGTCAAACCAAACAGACCAACAGAGATTTTCACAGGGAGAACCTGACGGTCCAGTGTGAATTAACAGAATTTGTAATCAATAATGTGCTAAAATGAGATTTGGGTCATTAACAACTTGAGTCACTCTCTGCACCTGGGATCAGGTTCCTCTTCTGGTTCTCATATCAGCTGTGTTCTGAACGGTAAATCCTGAAGCTATGTCTCTGTTCAGTTCATAACACTCTTCTATGTAAAAAGAACATGACTGGATCTAGACGAACACATTGTGCCTAAACGGACCATTGTGACCTTGTGAACCACAAAAATAGTGACGATGAAACCTCTGGCCTGAGGGGTCACGTTGAACACCATTGGTGCTGCGTGCAGCCAGATGCCATCACAAATCATCACTGAAACTAATGAGATGCTGGTGCTAAAGCTGCATTTACCTGGACGGACGCCGTAAACCGATCCCATTGTGCATCTTCAATGTTCCCAGGAAGAGAGAGCAGCAGCTCCACACAACTCCTGCAGGAAGAAGACGAATACTTTTTACTTTGACACTCAAAGAGAAATAGGGAGAACAGTAGAGAGGAAGTAAAAGACAAGACTGGTTCCACACAGACTTTTTAAACGAAACAGGTTGTCCTGCCTGAGGGTTCCAAAGAGTTTCCCTGGTATCTTTACCATCTGTTTCAGAACCCACTCAACTCATAACCCACATCATATTCATATGCAGCGCTTCTGTTTAAATTGGGAACTGGTTAGGAACAATTCCCTCAGAATACGTGGTTCTTGGGTATATCTCCCAGTCACATTGAGCAACGGCTGTAACTGTGAAAAGTTTGCCTCTCTGACCTTAGGCTTGATATTGTTATGTTCTGGTTCCTCGGCTCTGGCACGACGAAACACGCTCCATAAAGACAAGGTCTCAGCAATCAGGGTCTCAATACTTTTCCACTTGGTGAGAGGGTTCAATGCAAGTCATGGCCTAGTGGATAAGGTGATTGACTGGAGACCAAAGGGTCGTCGGTTTGATTCCCAACTCCACTGGGAGATGAGGGTGGGATGAGTGTTGAACCTGGTGTGTGTTCACGGTGTGTTGGTTCACTGCTGTGTGTGTGTGTGCACTTGGATGGGTTAAATGCAGAGAACAAATTCCTTGTATAGTCACTCCTTACTTGGTCGTAATGTCACTTTTACTTTCAACCAGACCCAGGACCCAAAAGTGACATAAATACGGGCAGCATGGTGCATTACTAAAAGTCACAATAAAGACACTGTTTAATGCGAAAACCTTAAAAAAAGCTACTTCGGGTTCTTTATGCATTAGCATATTGTGTTTTTCATTGGGTAAATCAACTTTAAATTAATTTCGTTCATTAGTTGATCTCCGTTTATGATGGCGCAGTTAACAGATGAGCAGCAGATGCACAATTAAACAAAGAAGCCAACCATAGAGAACTACCTGTGCTCCCAGTGTTTCCCCTACCGTTAAATATGGAGGGGGGGGGGGGCATCTCATTTGTATGCTCAAAAGGGTCTTCATAAGAAAGATAAACTCTCAGTGATCTATAAACAAGATATTTCTAAAAGAGAACACAGTGTGTTCACCAGACCACTAAAATAAGCAGTGGATTTATTTACGGATTTGCTTTTTTCAACAAATAAAGCTTTTTGCTTGTTTCCTTTGATACACAGCCTAAACAGAGGTCTTGTTTGATTAAAAAAAATCGATTACATTTCAAATTGAGCTGGGAAAAGCAAAACTGTTGATTAATGTGTGAAATGTTATCCAGAAAATTGCTCACTCGTCCAAATTAAAGACCCCATATGGATACAGAGCCATATCACAGTTGATCTACCTCATGGGTCTATGGCTTGCCATTTATTTATATTACAATGTTAATTCTAAAGGTCATTAGCATGATGCCAGCATTGATCAGTACACCCAAAATCACTACGCTAGCAGCTCATTGGCATGGTACAAGCATGAATTAAGCAATATGAAGCTAACAGGAATTAAGATTACATTATAATGATGTCGTCTCATCATTCAAAGCCAATTTACAGCAATAACTCTTCTCTAAATTATTAGGAAATGGAGATAACATCTAGTCATGCACAGCAACACCGATATAAAGATTTTTTAATGTTATTGTCATGATAATTATTTTGAATAGTGCACGAATAACAGGAATAAAAAGTGTGTTCGTTATGTAAAACAATAAAAGGACTTCAGTTGTGTCTAAATGAATCTGAAATATATGAAAGTGTAATGTTTATCAATATATTACAGAAAATAATGAGCTTTATCACATAATGTTAATTTATTGAGAAGGACCTGTAAATTGAAAAATAGTACAAAACATTCAGTGCTTTTGGTTTGATTGAAATTATTGTTAAAAAAAAAACTTTCAGAATCTGGTTAAACAAAAAAACAGAAAATAAATGAATTAATCAATAGATTATTTTACTATGATTTGACTGGTCCGGCCTCCAGAAGCTCAAATTGTGCACCATGTGTTTGACAGCCCTGGTCTAATGTCTAAACTTTACATTAAAAAGCCCTAAGGATTTAAGAGTTTAAACAGCTTTTGAAACCATTGAACACATTGTAACTGTTGTACAGAGCACCAGTGTCGTGCTGAGAGCTCCAGACAAAAGCTAAATTAAAGGAAGTGTAACTAGGGTTAGCTTGGGTTCAATGTGAGCGGTGCAGATTGCAAGAAAGAGGAATAAAAGGTATAAATGTACTGTGTGCAGAGCAGAAATACGGTTCTGCTGAACTTAAGCAAACACCACCACAATCATTCCCCACAGAACTTTCCAGTGTTTATTAGCTTGTCGTATTCTAGTTATAACTGTTCAAGGAAAATCTCTACTATTTGGAGAATGGGAGTGTGTATGGAAAAATAGAACTCTACTCAGTTTTCTTGTCATTCTTCATTGGTTTCTAGTGAACAAAACTCTGCAGCCACTGTAACAGACTTTTTTAAATTTGTTATTTTATTGGCCTCATGATATCATTTGATGTAAATGCAACATTTTTAGCCAGAGCTAAAAAACAATGTTTGGGTTGAACTTTGTGTTAAATGTGTTGGAACTCTGAATCAATGACCGGATCAGAGGAAAGGTGGACATCTCTCAGTGGAGCTAACGATGAAACTACTGTAGTCACTCAGATATGAGGAAAGCGTTCACAACTCACAGTGAGAGTCTCTCCAGAAGCACCGGCGCCTCCGCTGATGGAGGTGAGAGCAGAGGCGATGATGATGATGATGAGGCTTTGGCGAAGCTCAGCAGGGCAGTGGTGTAACCCTCTAGCAGAGGGAGAGGGTCCTCCTCAACCCGAAAGAGCGAGGAGTAAGCCAGTAGCGCCTGCAACACAAACAGAGCAAACAGCTCAGCTGCAGCAGAGGTCTGCCATGGTTCTTTCAAGCAGTTTAGAACCGACAGATGCACAGATCAGTTCGATTTCCTGCAGACGGTCTTAGAAAAACATTTGACTGACAAGTTCATTACAAAGAGATCAAGAACAGACCGAATAGCTTTTGAGTGCACACTTTACACTTTATTGCATGACCCTAAACCTATTTTAGGGTTTTAACAGCAGACTATTACATGTAACTCTTGTTTAAAACAAGTATTTTGCAGAACGATGTCTTGTTCTGTTAAAGGCTGGTGCAGGCTCTAAATGTAACTCTAGAATAAAGGGAGCCGACGTCTCTTTTTTTCAGATTTTGGCTAAAGGATGGATAAGTGATAAAACACAAACTGCTTGAACCCGTGACCGAGAATATTTAAATATTAGGATTTAGGGCCAAGTGTTCGGTATACAGTGAGAATGAAGTTTATTTTTTGCTGGACAGCGAAACTGGTGCTTGAATGCAGCTGAGCTCTAGGGAAAGAGACCCTGCTGCAGACTGAGACAGTACTAAGAGCTACACCCTGCTGTTTCAGTTTCACGGTCCAAGACGAGCACTTCCCATTAAAAAAAAACACAATACTTCACATGTGCTAAAAGAACTGTGTTAAATACTGATACAGCTGATGAGCTAATGATCACACCGATCAAAATGACGAGTATCGTTAAGTGATGGTGAGAGCACAGAGAGATGTTAAATGACGATGGCGCGCAAGAGTCTCTTTGTAAGGTTCTAGGAGCCAGACCGAGCCGAACCCCATAGACGTAGTTCATCCTCTAGCTCTGTCTGATTTTGTTTTGCTTAGTGTTGAGTGCGGCTGACGCATTTTTTGTGAGTGTCTATGGCCGTGTTTACGCGACGCTGGCGTTCTGAGCTCACCTGACAAAACTCGTAGCAGTACTGCGCTGCTCGTTCTTCGGCGGCCTCCGGGCTGTTGTTAAACGCTTCCGTTAACGATTCGAGCCGCGTAGCGAGGGCGGTTAAAGCGCTGGACGAGTCAGTCGACTCGCTGCGCTCTTGTTCGGCCTCCTCGTCCGCCATCTTCACTAACAGTTCCGCCGCGTACGCACCGCACGTCACGTAACAGGAAAGCGCTGTGCGTCATGACGCTCTCTCTAGTCACGTGTTTAAATAGTGACTCAATGCCTGCGTCCCGATTGGTGATTTTTATGGGAGCTATTGTGCTTTGATCCAAATAATGACCAAAAGAAATTCTGCAAAAATAAAAATTTCTCAATTTTGACAAAATGAGTATTGTAGTAGGTTAAACAAGAGAACAGTTGTGTGTGACCTGATTTTGGTGGTAATAGAGCAATTGAGCTTTGATCCAAATAATCAAGAATAAAAATGATGCTCTAATAAATATATATAAAAAAAATTATTGAAACTGAATCGTGTAGTACAATATACAGGTGAGGAGTGGCGTGTTGCTTGATTTTGGTTGTAATAGAGCAATTTAGAATGAAGTTATGAAGCATATTCTGGGTAAAACATATTTTGGATCTGGTAATTTGCAGACGGTCCCTAAGCGATTCCATGTCAGCGGGTTGCTCATAGACGGTAATGTGTTTCTGCGAATGAAACTTGTTTTGATAAAAAAACGTATTGTAGTTTGTCCGCTACATAAGACAGATTAAAAATAGGTATTATTTGTTTACTAAGAACATTCTGGTCTCGAGCTATTGAGCAGAGAAAACCGAATCCGTGAATCTGCAGATAACTTCACTGAACTTAGCAGGTATATGGTATAGAAAACACAAAACCATATAAAGTCATATAATGTTCGGACTCGAGTTCAGCAATGCAGTCGTTTACATCAAGAAATAGACAGCATATAATTAATGAAACATGAAACAACTGGTTGGTTGCCACCCGACATAAAAAAAGACCAAGAAGACAGTCCTCAAGTCAGACACGAGAGGGCGCTAATGCTGTGTGTCAGACAGGGAGCAGCTGCGCAGAGAAGAAGAGTCGCTCCTGATCTGACCCGAACATGTTCACGCTCTGCCCGTCCCGCAACTGTAAGTCTTGAGTTTAACGTTATAATTACCGTGTAACGTAGAGATTCTGTATTGAGGGGTTTAGAATTGTTTTCGAATTATGTTAACGAAAATGTTACGAGGGCCATATTGAATTCAATCGCGATTGTAGACATAATATACTGAATTAAATATAAAAAATATACAAGTAATTATCCCATAAGAACAGCATGTTTGCACAGCTGAAGCGGTAAATGTTTTCATGTTACTGCTAAAATACATGGAGGACCAAAAATTATCCAACGTAAGCATAAATAATTGTGGAAATAAATAATTATAAATAAATTATTAAATAAATTATACATAAAATAATTAATTCTTTCATTTTCCAACCTGCTTATTCTTTTTCGGGGTCACGGGGGTCTGCTGGTGCCTATCTCCAGCGAGAGGCTGGGGAACACCCTGGACAGGACGCCAGTCCACCGCAGAGCAACACAGTGGTACCCCGAGATACGAAACTAATCCGTTCCAGGGTGACATCGTATCTCAAACATTTCGTATCTCGAAGCAAGCTTTACATGTAAAATGTCCAATCTGTGCAACGGCTCTCAGAAACAATAGAATAAGTTGATTTAAAAAAAGGAAAGCAGTAGGAAAATTAAGTAACGTTTCTTCAATCCTTAAATCTACACATTGTTAATGTAATAATTGAAAATAAAACAGAATAAACACATACAAAATACGTAATATGTGCACAAATGTGAAAACCTTACCTTGAGAGTGAGGCAATGTGTCTGAGGAGGTGGAACGGATGCAGAACTTTTCGAGATATTTCACGAATTACTGACACAAACACGGTTTCAAGTCCAAGCGTAGAGCGAATGAGAAGGGATGGAGAGCGAGGTTTGGAGAAGGCGTCACAGGGTTTCTCTAACTTGCGCTGTAACTTTCTTTAACTCTTGGAGTGAGTCACGATTTAATGAGCATCTGAGTGTCTTTCTATGAGTGTAAACTGTTTTTTTTTTATTTTTTATTTTATTTACACTGTTTAAAAGTCGGTGTGAGCGCTGTATGTATCCTCTGTATCTTTGCATGTGTTACAGTGCCGTTATGAGCGGAGCCCCAGAGAGCCACAGTGGGGGGAGCGGAGCTCCAGAGGCAGGCTTCAGAAGCCCAGGGCTGCGTGGAGCAAGAACCACCTCTCTGTTCCGAGCCATCAACCCAGAGCTCTTCATCAGACCTGTGAGTTCCCACCCCATTTGATCCAGAAACAGCCCTGCAGCGGCCACCGTTCAGACGGAGCTCCTCTCTTCAGTCGTAGCATCTGAGCTCAAGGCGTGAGGGAAAAAGCGTGGGGATGTTTCAGGAAGGAATGGTTCATGAATATTTTATTTTAGCTAATTAATGCAATTTCTCCACCAACCTTTTAATAACTGCTTGGCTCAACTCTGTGTGATTTTGGGGGCTTTTCCACCAGATTCTCTAACTCTTAGCTGTACTCTTCTCCTACTGTGTTATGTTAACTATGATCTCTGCTGAAAAACTGGTTAGGATTCAAATGGATACAGATAGAAATGTTAACTGCGTTGTATCGCTTACATGTGGATGCTCTTGCACAAACAATGAGGCAAATAGAAATTAAGGTAATTTTTTATTGCTATTACAGTCCTAATACAGATGTGGCTCCAGCAGCATTGAATAAATGCAAAGCGTTTACACTTCCCCAGTACAGTAACCAAGTGAAATCAATTTGTGCCGCTTTCTCCTTTTGGTCCTAAATATGATTTTTGCATTGTGACCTCGGGTCTGAAGTTCTGAACCGCGGCGATCTGAATTTTCAGTCAGGTGGGAGTGGGGACATAAACATCTGAGCAGACGATATTTAAATGTGTTTGCTCACAGTTAGTGGCTAGGGTAAGCCATTTATTGTGAAAGAACTGTGTTTACTATTTTAAAATCATAATGACAACAGAAAATGACCCTGATCAAAAGTTTACACACTTTATTATTTTGGATTCTGTATTTCTGAAATCATAAATTCTGTAAACTTATGAACACATCTATATAACAATTTTATTATCATTTTAACAATGTAAACTTTTTTTACTCGAACAAGTGTTTCACATTGTGTAAATTATATTTCACCTCAAGACAGACATGAGTCGTATATTATTTGTGAAAATACCATTTGACCAGAATGTGGTAATTGAGTATGAAGACTGGCACCCAAGCGTTGCCAATGAGTCTGCTAAATCTTACTCAGTGTTGCTTAAACTTACTTTGAATAAACCTTTCACAGTCTGTGGAATAAACTACTTCAGCGCAAGCAGCAAACTGAAATGTCCGCCTCTCTTACTGTGGACAGCAGTAACAACAGGGAGGAGAGGCGCTGTGTAGACTCCTGGTGAGAGCACTCTGCCGTACAGTACTGATACGGCACGGCACTGATCCCCTAAAGTCATCTTGGGACTCTGTGATGCTGCATTGTACTCTGGGGCAGAATGTTGAAATAATGTGAACAAACAAGGATTTGAAAGAGGGGAACTGCTTGAAGAAGTTCATTATTGCTCCTGACCATAGACTGTAAAAAATATGCACGATGTGGACACCGCCTGCTGCCATTAGGCTAAAATCAGGCTTTTTCTAGCTGGACAGGAGGCTATCATTGACAGGTGCACAAGCGTCTTCGTGTTAATGATGGGGCCGTCGTGGTTTCAGAGCTCCGCCTTGAGTGACTCGCGCACACATAATCCTCTCACACGCAGTCTGTTATATACGCCTTATTTTGTAATCATAAAGAAGAATTTGAGAATGACTTCTCATTGAATTTGATCGTTGTCAGCATAAATGATCTTTTTCACAATGTGATGACAGCGGTGAGTCAGCTCTGTTCAGTGCGGCTGTCAATCATAGCTGTCATAGCCTGGTTTTTTTAGGGGATAATTGAGCCATCGTGAACCTCGCAAAAAATAAATATGAGCCAGATAAAACTTGTTCACTTTTTTCACAGAAAAAAAAAACTTTTTCTTTAAATAACTTTAATTAAAAAAAAAACTTTTAAGAACACAAGCCATATCACAGGTTTTGTACTTCCAAGGGTTATCCCTTGGAAGTTATCCCTTTTTAATAACCCATTTAAATGGGTATTAAAAAGTAAAGCTAAAGGAAACACTCAGGTCTAAAGGCCCTCAAAACCATGGCGGGTCAAGCCGTGGCACTTTAAAACGTGTTTGTGGAGAAATGGCTTAATTGTCAGTGTGAGTAGGACCAGAAGAAGACCCGCTGTATGTATTATTGTTTGTTCACATATAAAAAGACAGATGTCAAGGAATGAAGTTCGCGAGCAAATATCCAATCAATGAACTGCTCCTTTGTGTAAATATCCAATCAGTGAGCGGTAAAGTTAGAGGAGGGCGGGACTTCTATTGTTTTCACTTGATCAGTGAAGGAATTGTCAGCGCTATGAGGAAACGCCAGTTTTTGTAGATGTGTCAATGTTTGATTCAGTAAAATAAAGTGAATTATATGAACAGCCAGTTATTTATCTGTTCATGTGATCCATTCAAAGAATGTTGTAAAAAAAATTTAACTGGCTAAGCCATCAGAACCGCACCGAAAACAATGCTTAAAAATGGAGGTACATTCCGAACCGTGAGCTTTGCATCATCATCAGTAGTAGCAGTGTTTTAGATTTCAGTTTAGATTGCTTCTGTTATGAAAATCATCTCTCTCTCTCTCTCTCTCTCTCTCTCTCAGAACAAGCCGGTGATGTTTCTGGGTGTCTTATCCCTCTCTCTCTGTGTGGGGTATCTCGGGTATCTTCACGCCACCTCTGATCCACAGCAGGAGCTCTACGAGGCTGTTCACAGTGATGGTGAAACCAGCATGAGGAGGCGCAGCTCCAGATGGGACTGAAGATCTCCTCTAATTCTCCTGCTTGGAGCTCTTCATCAGGAGTCTGGAAGAGCTCAAGAGCAATCCATCACTGGACCCCCACACCGGACATGTGTATCTTCAGACAGCTAAAAACTCCTGATGTTCACCTGGACAGAATAAAAACGGTCTTTAAATCACGCCGTGACCAAGACTGATCTGTGTTCAGTGCTGGTTGAGTTTGAGGATGTGATTCTTTCATTAGAGACTGAGAGAAAGAGCTAGAAGAGTTCTACTGCAGCTCACGCTCATCTCTGCAGGCTAGATTTCTCTGGTTTTCTGGGAGCATTCCTGATTTAAAAAGGGCAGTGGAGTCTGTAAGGACTGTGCCAATAATATCTGGCTGTGAAATTCAGATGGTTTCCTGGTTTCTAATACCAATGAAATCAAGGAAAAGTAAAACATTTGAGATCTTCAGATATTTAAAAACACGATTAATCAGCTGTGAAAAATGACTTTGAAATCAGAGAAGAGTGTTACTCTTTTCACTTCATCAATAAACAGCGGTTCTTTTATCTACACTTGCACACAGTTTCTGAAGGAACTCGGTTGATCCAAACATCTCTGAGAACCAAACACTGGTCTTCTGTTAATGCAGCTTTCTCTCATCCCTCCGTCTCTTCATGTAATCCCGTACACACTGGATGATGTTTAGATCGGGGCTCTGTGGTCGCCATCATCTCTTCTAGAACATCTTGTTCTTTACGCTGAAGACAGTCCTTGATAACCTTGGCTCTATGTTTGGGGTCATTTTCTGGGGCCCATCATACGCCTCCATGATGCTCTCATGAAGAGCACCTCTGCCCAGACTTCTCCAGACAGTAGATGGCTGATTACTTTCAGTTCTGAGCTGTTTCTTGCATGTGTTTCCTAGGCCATCCACTGTGTCTACAATCCTCAGAGTGGTCCATTTCTTTGTGCTTCTTCAAAAGATCTTGTTAAAGAAAATCATTATCTCTGTCATAGTTATGACTTGAGAGTTTCAGTTCATGACTGGGTTTGACATTGGTGATCATTAGCGGATGTTTGATGTCATCAGTAGATCAGGCCCCCGATTAAAATTCTACAGAATCCCTGCGAATGGTTCAGATTTGATGCTGGATTGAAGGCAAAAAGTAGTATTTATCCAAGTTAATTTTTTCTTTACTCTTACTTTGCATTTTGTGCATGTACAAAATATTTTTGAAAACAATCTTCGAATACAACATTTTCAGAACCCCCTTTGATGCCGACAATACAGGCCATTCCTATGAGGAAGATGGCTGTACTGTCTTTACAAAAACAAACGAGTCTTTACCTCTGCAGATACAGTTGCAGTTCAAGAAGAGGACAATACCATGCCCAGATATATTTTTAATAATTACCCTCTTAGAACTGCCGCATTACTGTAGCGGAGTGGTTTGAGTGATTGATCCTAGGACATAAGTTTTCAATAACCACATGCCCCTGGTATAGTGTCCTTAGGCAAACAGGTCCTAGGCGATGGTTCAGAAAAAGAGTGGTTCAAAAATCTCTTATGGAAAATAAAACATCAGTAGTTACGTTTATTTTACATTACATTGTTTTACATTTATAAGTTACATCTGGCCCTTTGAGAACAGCCATTATGCTAATGTGGCCCTCGGTGAAAATGAGTTTTACAACAAATTAATAAATATTCTGCGTGTCGCTTGTATTGAACCACGTGACCCCCTGGCGGCGAGATCTATTACGCTGCAGCTGCTGTGCCCCGCCCACCAGCTGTACTTAATAACCAAGCCCCGCCCTCGCCGAGGTCTTTTAACAGCTCCGGTGGCGGCAGCAGCCGGTTACCGTGTTCGCGCAGCCGTGTTGTCAGCTCTGTCTGCACGGTCTCAGCATGGCGGAGTCTCCCGTCGCTCCTCGGGTGCTTTGCGACTCTCGGTTCGGCCGCTCGGTATAAAGTTTCCAGCTTTAGGAGGCTAAGCGTTCCCCAGCGGAGATGCGCCGAGCGGAGGACAGGTGCAGCTCTCCCGGTGAGTGTCGCGGAGTTCACAGGTGTTGGTTTCTCCGGCGAGTGTTCGAATTGAAGCGGTCGGTGGACTGAACTCCACTCGGGTGTGAGGAGAGAGAGCGCACACGCTCCAGGAAAGTTTCTCAGCTCCTGAAGCGCGGTGCACTTCACTTTCCTAGTTCTTAGTTGAACCAAACCGGTACCGAGTGCCAAGGGAAACACTGTATCCTTGATTAACACCTTTATGTTTGGTTTTAATGAAGTCACATACAGTTTTGGCATTAATAATAATTTATTTTAATATAAAACATACCTGTAATCTTATAAAACCACAATAACTGATTTTAATACATTAACATTTCATTCATTGCATAATTTAAAATGTATTAACATGTTTGGGGTTTATTTTCAGCATATATATTTTGCGGAATAATTCAAGTCTTTATTGGTTTATTTGTTTCAATTTTAATAATTATAGATTAAAGATAAAAAAAGACGATGTCCAGTATTTCACAAAACAAAGGTTTCCCGTTGAATAAATCTCAATATGTATTAGAGAGCTTCAGAAATTGACAATGTTCGCTAACGCCAATTTAGCTAAAACTAAAGCTTTGTAGCCCTTTAGTTGATTTGCTGTTTTATGGCTGTTTTGTTTATTTATCGGGGATGCAGTAATATCACTTTGTGGACAAACCTGTCTGTACTGGCCTCTCTTGGTGGCATCGGTGGGACTCCATTTTAGGTCTAGAGAGTGCCATAACAGCTTGCAAAGTACAGTTCTATGCCTCCTAAACAAAATAAAAGGCTTGGATCAGTGTTTCATGGGGAGAGGGAGGACCTTAACATTCTGTTGCATTCATTCATGGCAAAACAGCAGAGAGTGGAGAGGCAAAATGTTAAATGGCATCATCTCCACCAAAATCTCTGCATCTCATCTCAGACCAAAGACCAGAGCGTGTGAAAGATTGTGCAGTTACGCAGAGCCAAGTGAAAACCTAACACATGCATGGAGATGAGGAGGTTGCCCCTGAGTTGAGTGCTGACATACACATAAAGGGTCAGCCGTGTCGATTAAATGTGGGGGTTGTGGAACATGAACCATACCCTGTTGTGTTTTGGACAGACGCGCCTATGTTGTCCGAGTTACTGCAGAAAGAACAGTTTAGCAAACGTTTTGCATGTTACAAGGACTCAGCGAGTGCTCCGGTCTGATTGACATGACTTTTGATGTGAGTCTACCAATCATTGATGTTCAATTTCAGAGAATCGCAATGGACATTGTGGACTCTCGAGAGCGTTCAAAATCCAGTTGTCTTTATATTTCAGTGATCGCCGATTAAACAACACGCTACCCTGAGGCATTCCCTTTGACATAGGAATTACCTATGCTTGAACGACATCAAACGAAACAGGTCTTCCACATCAGTTTTCTTCATCCCTGGTTCGACCATGGAGTGACTGTAGCAGAGGACATGAGCGATAAAGACTGAGGAGGCTTATTTCCCTGTAAACTAAGCACAGAGTCCAAGTTTGAGTCACTTGATGGTTGAATAGCGGCGGGAGTTTCTCCAACAGATACCCTGTGGATGGTTTTCAAACAAGCCCAGAAAGACCACCTTAATCCAGCACAATATCAGGCTGACCTAAACACATTTGTCAGTCACGCGTGAGAAGTCCAGCTCAACTAATACCTTTATTAAAAGAGGAAGTCCAAACTATGTTAGATCTTGAGATTCTCGAACCATCCAAGGGTCCCTGGTGTAGCCTGGTTGTGCTTATTCTGAAAAAGGAGGACACATTAAGTACCCCATGCCAATGGTGGATCATCACACCCATCAACACACCTGTACCCCATGCCAATGGTGGATCAACACACCTGTACCCCATGCCAATGGTGGATCAACACACCTGTACCCCATGCCAATGGTGGATGAGATGATGGAGAAGCTGGTGTTTTGCTTGAAGCCCTTTTGTTGATTTGCTATTTTATGTCTGTTCTGTTTAACCCTTGTATAAGCAAGTATACAAAGTTAAACAGAGATCTATAAAATATTTTGAATTTGCATCAAACCTTTTTCGGACTCGTCGAGGATTAAAAACCAGATACTACAGCAGACAAGATTTCTGAGAACCCCATCCTGTACTCTTGGGGAAATTAAAAAAAAACATGGAATTGGCAAATTACAGAACGAATGATGCACATCCCAACTTCTATAAACAGCTATTTTACAACTTCAGAACTTTATACTTTAACTATTCCCCAATATTCACAGATGGACCAAAATCAGAAACTCCAGCTACAGCCGCTGAAATCTTCCCTAAGGGGAATTTAGGTTATTCAATTTACCTAACTGCATGTTGTTGGGATTGTGGGGGAAACCAAATTGTACAGTCATTAGCCAAAGACATTGAGGTAATTGTAGACCAAGTACCTCCACATCTTTTTATTATGGAGATTTTAATGGACATAGCCCTTTGTGGAGAGGCAAATACTTGGATACCAGGGGATGAAGAATAGAAAATGTACTGAATGATTGATTTTAGGGATCAATGACCGTTCCTTCACTTATCTACACTCTGGGCATGGCACCCGATCTGCAATTGACCTTACTATTTGTTCACCAGAATTAATGATGGACTTCTCATGGACCGTCTGGGAAGACCAGTGTCGAAGCGATCATTTTCCCTCAGTGATGACATCAAATAAAAACAGTCACATTAATAAGAACAAAGAGTAGAAAATCTTTAAAGCAGACCCATGTCATGAATACCTAGTGGAAACCCCTCAAAGGCCGATTGCCCCCATAGAGCGACTCTCAGAGCAATTTATTACAATAGCAGAAGTAACAATTCCACAGATGTCAGGGAAACATTAAAAAATGCAGAACCTTTAGTTTGATTACTATTGTAATGAGATGTTCAAAGACATGAAGGTATTATGAGTGTTCTACAGCCACCCCACTGCTGAAAACCCATTAAAGGTAAAGTTCTTGAGAGCCAACGTCCGGAGACGTATTAATACAGCAAAGAGGAGAAGTTGGAGACGATATGGCTCAACATTGACAACTAAAACATTGTCTAAAAAGGTCTGGAGTCTTATTAGGAGAATGGGAGATAATGGAAAGGGATCTACAATTGCTCATCTATTAGAGAATGGGGTGTAACACAGTATAGCAAACATACTAGCCAAGGCATTTGAATTCACCTGTAGACAATCACCAGAATTTTAAAAAAAGTCCAATCAAGGAAGACACAAGATTATGTTTGTCCCTAAACAAAGAAACCTACAACATGCCTTTTACTGAAACTGAACTAACATGTGCTCTAAAAGGAACCAAGTGCATTACGAGTTCTTAAAGCTTTTGCCATGGAACTCCCTTTTTGGATCAGCTTAAATTTTACAATGACATCTGGGAAACTAGAAATACCCCTCAAGGCTGTCAAGAGGCAACTGCCAGGTTGAGAATGTTGCTCTGTGATGGACTTGCGACCTGTCCACAGTGTACCCCTGCCTCTCGCCCAAGGTGTGCTGGAGATAGGCACCGGCAGACCCCTAGGCAGAACCTAGGGCAAGTATATATTGTTCAGATTCCCCCCTGGAATATTAAAAGCAATCATCAATCTAGAACTCTGAGAGTTTAAAAAGAATAATCCAGACCATACTCTCATATAAACGGATAGATCTAAGAACTAAAGCCAAGTTACAGCTTTGAATACTTTTTATCCCACCCTCAGACTTAAAACTGGTGGTACGTGACTACACCCAGAAAATATGGCAACAAAGATGGTAGGGGCAGTTGAACAAGTTGTTTGAAACCCAACCAGTAATGGGATCAGGTCATAAGGAACGGACTGAAAGTTAGTTTCTTGATGTCAAAATGCTAAATAGGGCATATTAGATTGACCCACAGATTCCTACTAAAAGGAGGAGCACCAGAATGTAAAAATGTCAATGTAGAATCACTATAAAACGTATTCTAACAAGCTGCCTTAACTACGAAAACATGACTAAGAAATAGCTGAATGAACGGTCCTTTACAAGAACCTACAATGACTCCAAAAATACAAATACAATGAACCATCTGCCGTTATGTGTCATGTTCAATATCCCAGAGCAGAAGCAAGCACTCAGCTTATTCTATACAATGTCGCTCGTATATCAATCGTAGGTAGAGAGAAGAGGAAAGGCAGGAGTATAGATCTGAGATTAGGGACTCTTAACGTTGGTACAATGACAGGGAAGGGTAGGGAGCTGGTGGACATGATGGAGAGAAGGAAGGTAGATATTCTGTGTGTGCAGGAGACCAGGTGGAAGGGTAGCAAAGCGCGTAGTATTGGAGGGGGATACAAACTGTTTTACTATGGTGTGGATAGGAAGAGAAATGGGGTAGGAGTGATCCTGAAGGAGGAGTTTGTGAGGAATGTTTTAGAGGTGAAAAGAGTGTCAGACAGGGTGATCAGTTTGAAGTTAGAAATTGAAGGGGTGATGTTGAATGTAGTGAGTGGTTATGCTCCACCAGTAGGCTCTAAGTTGGAAGAGAAGGAGAGATTCTGGAGTAAGAGGAGAGAGTAGGTTTGTGAGTTGCATAGTGGTGCAGTTGGCAGCACTGTGGCCTTTAAATATAAGGTCACTGGTTCGGGGCCAGTGGATGGGTTCCTGTGAAGTGTTTACATGTTTTTCCTGTGGTTGCGTTGTTTTCCTCTGGGTGCTCTGGATTCTGGATAAGAATTATCTAAATTCCCCGTAGGAGTGAATGTATGTGTTGCTCTGTGATGGACTGGGGCTTTTCCAGGGTGTACCCCACCTTTCGCACCTCAAAGTGTGCTGCAGAACCCTGTGACCCTGTAAATGGAAGTGGCGGGTACAGAAAGTGAGTGAACTGTAAGTTTCTCTGATTGTTTTCTGAAAGCTGCAGAAACTAATGCTGCATCCGTGATTCTCTTCCTGTTGACTCATTCTGTTGACTTGTGTAAAATGTGGATTGAACGGGCAAAAGAAAATGCAGGATATGCCTACAGGTACATGTCTCTCAAAACCGAGTGACTGAGGGGACAATAAAAATGGGCAGCAACCAAAAGATGAACATAGATTGTCTAAAAGAAAGGAAAATCGCTTCAACTTCAGTGGTTTGGCATTCGCGCATGGTTTGAGCCAGAGCGCTGCAATATTTTCTATGAGCAGTTGCCAGCGAATGCGTGATTTGGGCAGCAATACTTGAGGGGACATAAACTAACTTTAAAAAGTGCAGAGGACATACCCCCCTTAAATTATGTCTGTGATGGCTATGAACCAAACCTGCAGGTTTATGACAACAAACAAATTCTCTGTAACACCAACACCAACTAAAAGAAAAACAAACTCTCCTCAAAATGCTGCTTGCTTCAAGCTGTCTATTGTGGCAGATGTAAAAATGTAGGAAAGCTCAGACGAAGCCTCAAACCAACCAAACAGTAGGGTGAAATTAAACCAAATACAGTATCAGTTGATCAATAACCCCTTATGTGCCACATGATCTTGGAGTTTCGCCCTCAAGTAACCCAGCCTTTGAGTTAAGAGTTTATTTATCAAACTGCTTTTTTTACTCCTGAATTGTAAGATGCTTTGGGTAAAAGCATCTGCTAAATAAGTGAATGTAGAGGATGGAGATTACTAGAAGTGTGGAACAGAGTTTTGGAAACTTCAATGGCCTTTTTCCAAAAGCTGATTCTCAATGTTGGATCATTTGGTCTTAACAGTATGCGGTTCGGACTGGTTCCTGTAACATGACCTGAAGCCATCTGGGTTTTAAAGAAAATGTACATGTAAAACATCAGTATGTGTTGCCAAAATGGGAACTATTGAGCACAAGCATCAGTGGAAACATTAGTAAATATGCATCTCCGATATTAATTGTGCTTTGAGCCCAACAAATGCCACAAACTTATCTGCTGGTGACGAAGCGTAAACCTCATAAAATGTTACTAATTCTGCTACTGTCCTTTTCAAAGTGTTCTTGAAATGTTTGCGATGGTATATTTAAAACGAAATGTATTAAATTGGTCAAACATTAATGATTTGGTTTTAAATAAATTGTATTTATTTTTATTTGATGTCTCTCACTCTCTATAATCAGAGCTTGGGAACGGTCCATCCTCATCTCCAGTGCCCACAGATCACATGTTCACCTCTGGAGCTGTGATATTTCCAGGTCAGTCAGAGAGTATTACACACATATGAAACTTTATTAGTTGATAAACATCAGGGTTTTTACCCAACTTCACGTGGCTTGCACTGAGGAAGGGCTTCTGGCAGACCACTCTCCCATAAAACCCTAACTGTGGAAGGGGTACAGTGATTTTTCAACAGCTTTCTCCATCCCTGGAGCTCAGTCACAGTGGTCTTTGTGTTCTTCACCTCTCCAGCAATGCTCTTCTCTCCCAATATCACAATTTGGCCAGACAGCCAGCTCTAGAAAACATCTTCCATTTAAGACCACTGTGCTCTTAAGAAGAATGTGTTTTGTTGAATTGTTTGTAACCATTGCCAGGTCTGTGCCTTGCCACAGTTGACCCTGAGCTCCTTTGACCTCTTGATTCTCATCTGCTCTTAGCATTGTGAGCTGTAAGGTCTTATAGGTGTGTGGCTTTCCTTGTCAAAGTTGCAAAAGAGTCAGCTTTTGGAATGTGGAAGTAATAGGGAACAAAAATGTGGGGGAGTTTGACAGTGTGAAGTAAAGCTAGTGTAGATGCTTCAAAGGTATGCATGGGTTACAGCTGTCCCACTCCCTGCCAAGCCACTCTTTAACAAGAGACTGCATCAGAAGCAACTCACCTCGGCTAAAGACAAAAAGTACTGGACTGCTGCTAAATGCAGTAAATTGTTCTCTGCCAAAAGTAAAGCTTGCTTTTCATTAAGAACTCAAGGTCCCTGGTGCTGGTCCACCGTGTTTTCTAAGTCCAAAGCCATGGCATCCATTTTCCAGGAAGTTTTAGATCGCGTCCTGCTGTTTACAAACTTTTTGAAGATCCACCGTTTCTTTGGTCAAGGGTTCCTCACCTGACAGCAACCACAAAGAAATCTCTGGGTTTGTGAAGAGGTAGATGCGATACAACAGACATAACACTGTAGGCCACAATCTGAGCAACCAGAACACCTGAGCAGTGCCACAGACCGATTTACTCAGTGTCATGCTGCATTGCTGCAGGAATTGAACCAAAAGGAGCCATGGCCAAGTATTGAGTGGTGCAAATGCTCATGTGAAGTCTTTATACTTTGCAGTTAGGCAAAATGTCTGTGTGACATGGGATGAAAACTGAAATCAACCTTTTGAATGATGTTCTAAAGCTGTAAATGTGGAGTACTCTGTTGGCTGTTAAATGTGGTTTCCTCTGGACTCTTTATAATTTCAGGTGCCTTCGATCAGGGTGGATCTCCACTGGTACTGTTTCCTGCTGAGACACAATGGAAGCTTGGCAATGAGCTGAATAAAGAGCAGGTGGTTTGCTTCATACACTACTGCCTGCGCCTACACAGGTAATTTGCCCACTCCACCAATTTCCACCAGTTTACACCAGGGTTGTTGGCAAATTTTGTAACTAATACTCTTTCAACAGTTTAAAGAAGCCATACAATGCAGTGGAAAAGGCCACCCATTAAGTTTTGCACATTAGTGATGTTTCCAGTCCATGTAACTCCTCTTGGTGGTTCATAAACGATTAAGAGAGATTTGTGTTACCCTTCAGTTGTACCCCTGTTTGTGTTTACAGTATTCGAGTAGAGGAAAGGCTGTTGTCGGTGGTTGTGGATTTGAGGAAAGCTGATCTCCATGTTGCCCGCTTCATCACTGAAACTCTTCTTCTACTTGAGGTATTCATTTGTTTAAATTGTTTTTATTAATGGTGCTTTAAATTCATTTTATAAGTTTTATTTTCTCCACTGTGTTCTGAAAATAGTGCCATGTGGTTTTCGTATGATATAACATAAAAAAAAACCTGGTTGTACTTTTTCTGTTTACACACAGTATTTCTCATTTCAGAATATGAAACCCTTATATTATATAGATTTCACAAATTGTGAAACATCAAAATGAAAAAATAAATTACTGTGCTCCATTTAATCTTTTTTCAATGCGTTTAGAAACAAAGTTGGATCTCTAGAGACTAGCACTTAACTTTCGAAATGCAATTTTTCTTTTAATCATTAACGTTTTTATCCACTTATATTACCAGTCTCCCTCAAACGTGCCGTTTACCCCTCTGCTGCCCACTGGTGTGCTTTGGCCAGTCCCTCTTCTCTGTGAACTCAGCCCGGTGGTCACCTATCTTTTAAAGCTGAGATGAGATTAAGTGGATGTATATTTTTTAAATATTGTAATGTTTCAAATTTGTAATTAAGATGTTACTTTGCTATATTTTAATTGCTAACCTTTTGGCCAGAACATTTGAATTTCAAAACAGAAGAAAACCTGAAATGGACCACATTCATTTTTCTTATCAGACTTTAATTTACCTTGCAATCTGATGGAACTAAAATTTACACTGAAATCCAGTATAAAATATTACTGTAGTATAATACTACACCAGTACCGGACAAAATCCATTTCCTCTTTCCCTTGAAATTCTGCTGAAGTTGTACAATAACATTTGGGAGGCAAGGAGAATTTCCCAAACATGGAGAGAAGCTATCCTTATACCAGTTCCAAAAGCAGGGTGTGATACCCCAACGATCAATTCCACCATCAGACCTGAAACTAAAAATAACTTCCCTTACTCAGACGGAATGGCAGTCAGAATGGGAGAAACAACAAAGAAATAAGTTAAATTATGAAATTCAACCTAAACTTGGAGCACAATATCATTAACCTGAGATCAGAAGAGAACAAGTCGTCTTTACTAGAAGCTGAATAGGTCACACTAGACTGACGCACAGCTTTTTATTCAAAGGAGAAACTGACCCAAAATGTAAACAGTGTAAATGCAGACTCTCTGTCAGACATCTGCTGATAGAATGCCCTGTATATGATTCCATCTGAAATCTGACCACTTAAAAGAAATCCTCTCAGTTCCTTTTACATTTTATTTTCAAAACTGACTTGCCATTCAGTCAATAACCTTTGCAGTTGTCTTGGCTATAAACAAACAAACAACCTTTGCTATATTGGGTAAGCCTGTAATTATAAGAATTTGCTAAATGTTGAGTGAAGAAGAAATGTTTGCTGTTAGGAGATGGTGCTCTACATGGAAATGAGAAGCATCTGCAGTTATTCTGATTGTTAGTATGTGGGAAGAAAATGGCCATTTCCTGGAGCCTCTTTTCCCAAATACAAATATAGGATTTCAAAAACATCCACAAAGACTGTGAATGCAGCTTCAGGCATATCTTTTGATGATGCAATATAAAACATGGTCGAAAGGTCTATGTAACTTATTAAGATAAAAACAGTTTTTAAAAAAGCCTGTGTAAAGTACGGTTTAAGTTTTTGTGGTAGCTCCTTTTGCATGAACTACTGTATCAGTAGGAGTGCATCGTCAAATCAATTTCAAATAAAGCTTTCATTCTTCCATCAGATGTGAAAATACTGTAACTGCACAACTTTGAATGGTTTAAAACTTAAAACTCTTTGTGCCTTTTGTGTACCAAGACCTGAAATGCTGCATTTTTTTGAATGTGAAGGATTCTTTTTGAAAGATCTGTAGTTTTTGCTTGAGGCAGAAGACGGTCACATGCTTTCTGTGCATCATATGCTGCTTGATTACATTATTTGCTGTTAAGTTTTCAGTGTGCGTTGAAGATCTACGATGATATTATGAAGCTGACTGAAAGACTAAATGAAGGAACAACATTTCTGTGCATTTCCTTTTTAATTTCCTAAAACACTTTCCCTCCCATTATTCTGTTTAAAATTACTCTTTTTAACTACAACCTCATTGTTTCTGTTTGGTGTAAGTAATCCTGCTTAGAAATATATATACACATGTATTTAAATTTCATCCTTTTTGGGGTGTTATATTTATGCATTCTTTGCATAACCGTTCATTTATGCTGCTGTTTTATTTTTATTCTGTAAGTGGTGATGTGTTGCAGAGTACGAAGAGGATGGTTTCTTCAGTATATGTAGTGCAGCCTAAAAAGAAAGCCGTGCAGAAGCAGCTGAAGAAAATCCTGAGTGGATTCAGAAAACACTCCCTTGTCGCTTTTAGAGTGAGTAATATGCAAACCAAACACTGCTTCCTTCAGAGGAACACTAAAGGCCAATAAACACCGTTCCCAATTATCATTTGGCCGCACCTTGATTGACAACCAGGGGCACCAATGGGACATCACACATCAGTCTGAACGACTGATGGCAACAAAAAGCCCCCTTCAGAGCGAACACTAATACAGCTTAACACCGCCCCCTTCAGACCAATACTTTAATACAGTTAAACACCGCTCACTTCAGACCAAACTATAATACAGCTAAACACCATCCCTAAAACTAATACAACTAGGCACATACCACTCCCCTCAGACAACAATTTTTAGAATATGCTTTTATTTTTAAATTCAGGTGCATTTCCTGAAAGAACTATGTGAACTTTTCAACCATGTGGACAAAAGCCAGTTGCCCAATGATTTGGGAGGTTTCCTGGTCTACAAACACCAGAGCTGGGTCACCTTCGTCCAGGTGAGTTCAAAGCTATAAAATTGTGTGGGTCCGGTTCTGGTTTCTGGGCCCCTTCTCGGGTGGCTCTTGGCCGTTTGTGGGACATGCTTTGGGGAGGAGCTTGCATCACACCTGGGCTGCAGAGAACTAGAGGTGGCACGTTTGTTTGCTGCTGGTTACTTGTGGATTGGGTTTTTGTTCTGCGTGCTTCCTGCTGCATTCAATTATTTATTTAGTGTCTGTCTCCGTTCAGTGCAGATTAAGTCATTATGCGAAGCATACGTTTCCAGTCCCCATCAGTGATCGATCATCTGTATTATCTCCCTTGCATTTTATATGTACACTCCCCATCTGTGATCTATAATTTGTATTATAACTGACCTCATTGTAATCCCGTATAGTTCATAAACTGTTTGTATGTATATTTATACAATTATGCATGTGTTTAGGTATGTACAAAACCGCACAAACTATAACAAAGAACATGGTTTTCTAGGTAGGGGTTCTGTATATATGTGTCTAGTTATGTACAAACCTGTACTGCACAAACTGTTACAAACTGCTATGTTCAGGTAGGCATTCTTCACACTTGTGAATCTTTCTCCCTCATCCACTTCCCCCTTTCTTTTTCACACCCTCCTGTCCTGACAGAATTAATGTAAACTGGTCCATGGGAAAAAATAAATACCGTATTTTTCGCCGTAAAAGGCGCACTTTTTCTTCCCCAAAACTGAGGGTGAAAAGTTGGTGCGTCTTATACGGCGAATGCAGGGTGCTGCGGAGTGTATATTTGTAGTTGTACACCTGGCGGTGCGTGCTTCGGCCTAGCTACTGAGGCGTCGGCCATATTTGGCGTGGAGAGGACTGCTCTTACGCACGGGGAGTGTTTCCATATTTGGTGACGTTGTGCGAGCGCAGAGCTACAGAAAAGAGCCAAAATGGAGTTTCTGCGAAGCTGTCGACCGGATATAACAAACGACTTTTATCGCGATGGACAAGATTTACATGCTTGCTTTGTTTTTGCTGGCGTTTTTTTCAGGGAACTTTCACTCCCTGCTCTGAAATACTTTTCACCATGTAAATGAGTTGCATATCGCTGGATTCAGTTGGTTGTTAGCTTTCATTTGATGCCATGGTTTTGGTGTTTCCGTTTATATTGTGGATACATATCGCACATAAACAAAAACGTGGTCATGAATTATACTCCGGATATGTTGTTGTTTATTTGCATGGCGTTAGAGCTGTGGTTCACGGATATGAAATTGAATTAGATACGTTTTTAGAGGAGTTTCCGCTAAACACAACAGTATTTAATATGTGTGGGTTATTCTCAGGGTTAGTGAGCTATGAGTGAAAATGTAACGCACAAGGGGGCAAGTCCCCGGTACCGGGGACTCTCGGGCTTAAGAGGTTAAACTGCTGTTAACTTTTACACAGTTGATATAAAATATTTTACTACAGTATTTGGTTCAGAATCTTTTTTTTTTTTCTAGATCTTCCTCATTTAAAATTTTATATGCCGGTGCGTCTTATACGGCGAAAATATGGTAACTACATAAATTCACTGCTTCCATCCAGAGGACGGAATACCACATCACATAGTAAACTATGGGAGAAAATTAATCCAGAAGATTATAGAATTTATGGTTTCCTCAGTTAAATAAGTATTTGGTTAAATACAGATTTCTGGCTCCCACAGATTTGTAACTTCTTTGAGCTATAACTATTACAGCTAACTCCTGTCCTCCAGAGCAGAATCAAGAATAGATACCTTTCCACAACCACACACATTGACACTTAAAAAACCACTGTGGCCAAGACCGAAGAACTGTGAATACACCAAAAACCAAAATGTGGACATGCACTGCAGCTCGGAAGATGGAAGACGTGTGCTGTGAAGAAATAACTCTGGGAGCAATTGTTAGAAAATGTTAGACATTCAAACCACTTATCTCCTTTGATCTTGGGCTCTCCCCCTTGGAGCTAAAATAACAAGAACTGTGAGCAAAAATTCCAGGTCCACTGGGAGTCAAGTGAATGACCAGAAAGCCAGGACTAAAGTAATAATGCTACCATCTGTAATGCACTGCACCACCAGTGAGCACCTGAGCAAACAGAGTGTCTTAGAACGTTTCAAGGACCTGGAGTGGTCTAACCTTTCTCCAGATCTCATCACCACAAATCTTTAAAGCGAGATGAAAGTCTGTGTTTCCCAGTGACTGCCTCAAAACATAACTGCTCTAGACCAGGGGTCACTAACAGGCGGACCAGACCTGCAGACCAAACTGACCGTTTTGATTCAAGATTTATTTATTCATTTTTTTATCTGCTATTGTGAACTTTCTGGTAGTTATTTAGGGGATGCAAGAATACATTTTCCAGTTAAATATGAGTTAAGTAAGCCCATCTAACTTCTCAAGCCAAACGTTTGTGCTAACTGGCAGAATATCTTGCTTCTCAGAAGTACCGGCAGATGAGCGGACGCTTGAGTAAGGAATTAAGAAACAATATGGCTACTGTTCGTTAAGCTTCTTAATACAATTACATTTTTCTCATAATATAACATTTTCTCGTCATTAAGGAAATGGAGGGGGGTGGGGTAAGTTTTGCTCTTAATAGTCAAACTGCATTATGAGACACAAAGGTTTTTAACATGCCCATCAGCACAAATCTATTTGAACATTTGTATTGTTTATTATTGCATGAATTCGATAACACACATGTTTTTGCAGTTCGATGTTTCTAAACAATACATTTGTCAAATGTTTCTAATTCAAATGTACTGAATTAATTTCTCAGGTGTTGATTAAATGCAGGTTACTTAATAATTTATTACAGTAAATAGCTAAACGTTATGATCTTCTTGACCTTTGCTTCCAAAATAATTATGAAAACGGACCGCCTTCAATTTTATTACCCCTGCCTGCAGGGTGAATGCTGAAAATACCATCAGCACTGGGTGGAAACCTTGTGAAGACTTACTGAAAAGCTTGAGACCCTGGTCACTGCCAACATGGACTATTTAAAAAACAAATATATAACTAATAAATGTTGTTGACCCAATATGTATTTTATAATTTGCAAATATATTCCTTAAATCCCACAATATATTTTTTTTTAATTGCGGCATACTTCAAATTACAGGCATCCCTCATCTTTTTATGTAGTAGAGCAATAGGGCTGCCCTAAACACTGTTTTGACAACTGTGTAAGGATTGTGATCAGCCCTTCATAAATGCATTTTTAAGTAATTTTTCAAATTGGGCCAGACAAAGGTGATGCCTCACACACCTCAATCTCTCTGAAAAAAGAAGACATAAGAGGCCTGTGAGCTGGGAATATATAAATATATTGTTATTACGATTAAGAAGACCGAGAAGAACACAAAGAAACTCACCTGATGTAAAGTATGCCCTGTAGACATTATAATTTTTAATGTTCTCAGTCCAATCAGTCTTTTGTGTTCTAGAAAGAGACGATGCATTCCTACAAGTGAGCTAAAAGTAGAATCAGTGAGTGGTGCTTCTGAGTCGTGGATTGCATTTAGTCAAATGCAGTCATTAAGTTTGTTAAAATGTCAGTGGAAATATTTCTTTTTTCAGGGATGTTGTTTGACAGTTATGAAACTGAAACAGAAAGTGGGCCTTTGTGAAAATTCTAAAGAAAGAAAGGAACCTGTTTAGCTGTGTAAATACATTGTCCCACCAAAAACCTCAACACACAGCCTTAAGAGGAAATGTCCAAATGGGGCCATCTTTATCTTCCAGCTCTGCCTCAAACCTCTTGGACACGAATTTCATCCGGGCTTCACAGGTTGCTTCTGGAATTTTTTCACTCCTTGACAACTGCACAGAGCTGTTGGATGTTTGAGCCCTTGTTCTCCACTTTCAGTTGGATGATGTGCAGATGCTAAATTTGACTTTGGTCTAGAGCTTAGTCCAGCACCATTACCATGGATAATTTAGCATATCCGTGGTCATCTCAGAGGTGTGTTTGTGGTCATCGTGTTGGAATACTGCCCTCGTGTTGTTCAGCCTGATAAGGGGGGGGGGGGGTTTGGCTCTGCTTAAGTATGTTTCCTCTGTGGGCTGTACCCCCCCAGTGCAATCATAATTCTTGCAGCCCCACTTCATTACTCTACCATCACCATTCAGGAGCATTGGCCTGTCTTTGTATGTGTCACCTAATTCGATGAAGTATAAGAGCTGTTTTCCATGAGGCACAATGTTGAACGTCCATTGATCACTCTATTTAATTCACCTACTCCCCATTCACACCTAAGGCTGAGCTACATCACATCAATTGACATTTTGTTTAAAGGGTTTACTGACTTTTGTTAGTGATTCACACATTAATGTGTTATGGTTGATGGTACGTTTCATTTACCGGTGTATGAGCTATACCAGGGTTCACCACCTTTTTGAAGAGCTACTTCCTGGGTACTGATTAATGCAACGGGCTACCACTTTAAAACCCTCTTCTGAATTTATTAATAATTAAGGATATTCATCTCTGCAAAGACACTGATTATGTTAATTATTTCTCACAATAAAAATCAACAATGATTTACAAGGTAAGAAACACTTTATATTTATATTTTGTCTTAGTGCAAGTGTTTTGTAAATTTAAAAAATAAAACACTTCAAAATGATCACTTTTGCAACAGTCCAAGGATTTTACAATGTCCAATGTACAAATAATAAATCATAAATACAAAAAGTGAACTAAGATTAAATATTGTTAACATTTCAACAAACAATTTTTACATTTTACAAATGCATTGAACTAAACATGAACTGGAAACCAAATCTGGTATCGGTTTCTTTCAGTTACTGGGAGCCTGGCATTGCGTGCGGTTTACCAGTATGTTGTACTCTGAGTGAGTCTTGCAGATGTGCATGTAAGGCTGGTCCTCGGGTTGATCCAAAAATGTGATTCAGCCATGGATGAAGGTTTTCATCTGTGTTCTGTCTTTCAGAGCTTGCGGAACTTTAATAATTGAATTTAACTTTTATCTGACTCCATATTTTAATAAGAAGGTTATTGTTTACCTTTATCATTAGCTTTATCATTAATCTATGTATTAATACTTGTTAATAATTATAGATATATACTTTCCTGTTATCATTAACCCTTTAAACACATAATTTGACATATAATGTGATACTTTAGTTCTTAGCATTAAACATTATTGTAGAAAAGAATATTTGAGTGACAAGATTGAATATCTCATTTATTAACAAACACGGAGTTACACAGCATAAAGGTCAAACAATACCAAGAGGCTAGTGATCTGAACAGGCTCTAAGCCTTCCAGATTATGGGCATATTCAAAGAACAGCCCTGAGCTCCTCTTGCGATCTTGCTAAAGTACCATCCCGATCCAAGTCCACTCCCACGGGAGGATCTAGTTGAAATGTAAATCAGACAGCATGTTCGAGAGACCACGTGACCATATGACCTGGTGTTTCTCCGAAACAAAGTGATCAAATCTGGTGCATCTTTCAGAGGCAGACGCCATTGTTAAAGTAAGGTAATCACAGATGAGGATGGTAATCGGTTTAGCACCTTTGCGACACAAAGCTGATTCAAGGAGTGGTTGAGAATCTCAACCCCCCTGGTTTGAACTCCTTGCAACACTGTTAGATTTCTGTTATTTACACATTCACAAATGTTTTTGTAGATAAATGTAAATAAATGTATACATAATTATTCACAATCTTACACGCATCTTCACAACTCGCTGCTTTTTCTGCATTCAGTGCACTGCTCTGTGGATAGTTGGTAGCTTGTGTGGCTCATCATGAAATGTCTCTCCACATTGTGCCACTTGGCCACAGCCACCACAGTCGTCACGAAATGAGACAAACACACGCTCCTTCCACAGAGTTAAAAAAAGATTCATGTGGTCCTCAAGGGTGACGAGGTGCCCGCGGGTACGGTGTTGGTGACCCCTGAGCTATACACTGTTTTATATTGTAGTTTCCATATTACGTTACATAAAAATAATCAAAAAATATGGGATTAGTGGGATTTGTCAGATAAGGTATTTTACTGAATAAGACTGAAAAAGCCTTGTGGTTCAAGGAAAAAGGTTGCTCAGAAAAAGGAACATTTCTTCAGATCAGCACTAATGTTGTGGAAGGATGCAGCCTCATATTTTGAACTTTATATATTTTTGAACAGTATAATTAACACATAATTTTAACCAATAACATGAATTTCTAAAAAAAATGCTTGTCTGTCTGATGCTCATTTTGTTTTGCTGGCCTGAAATCTTCAGATGCTCTCTATGGAATGTAAATTCTGGAGTTGTATAATTGTGTTAAGGGTCTTTCTCCGTGTGCTTATCAGTCACAGCAAAGTCTCATGATCAGCTGCAGCAGCCTTAGATAACTCCTGCCTGCACTCATGCTTTATTTCTCATGCTTTTATGTGCGTCGCCCTGGAGATGTTTCAGAGGCTCGAGGACGACCGTTGGCATCATTAGCAAGTCAATGGTACATGCTCACTCACGCTATTGCTGTGTGCATGCAATCTACTAAGCGGAGTTTGCTCAATAGAATATGTTTAGTTTGTCAAACCGATTTCTCTTCTTTTTGTCCTTTTTCTTTTCCAAATAACCCAATTCACCTCGCACTAGTCTTCCAGTAGTTCATTCATGTGCTTATGTCCAAATGTGCATTTGAAAACGTGTTGCATGTGGAAGTACAAGCAGGAAAAATCCAATCAGTATTCACCCAAGTCCCTACTACGACCGTTATGAGCGATCACTCTCGACAGGGCTAGTGATGGTGTTTTGACTTAAAATGTCATGGCATGGATTCTCACTGTTGATTTTATACTTTTCAAAACTTAAAATTGCTACTTTGTAATTTTGGTAGTGGGAGCAGCATCTGAAAAGTACTCTGCAGCCGTCATGATAATGTTTTGACGATCGCCAATGAGAATCTCTCAAAACCTAAAAGCATTACTGTTTTTCTAATGGACCAATTTTCCCAGTAAACGGTTTATTTTGTTTATGTAAACTAACTCAATTTGGTTGGTAGCCAAGTAAGGACTAATTATGTGTGTGCGCATGTGCGTGTGTGTGTACACAGGAGATAAGTGCATTTGTACAGAAGTTCCTGACTGTGGTGAAACGACTCCCATTCTGCATCTCTAACCTGAACTTGCTGGCTACACGCACAAATCCAAACATGGAGGCCCTCCGGGAGCTCAGGAGGTACAAATGTCACATTGAACTGTCTGTGTTCAGGTGCCAAGTGCATGACAATGTTAAAAATCTCTGTATCGGCATCAATTAAGAGCTGCGTCTCTGCTGAAAATCTCTAAAAGTGGCATTTCTCCAGCACAGTGAATGTAGATAGTCGCTTTAACGAACATGAAACAAAATACAGAGACTTTGTGTGGAAAACCAATTAGAATTCAGCCTTTCCCACACTGAATGAAACATTGTTTAATGTGATGGATGTTCTAGAGACACAAAGCTTTTCTGAGTCATTAAGGGAAATGGTCTTCGTTCTCCCACACACTGAATCTGTGACGTGCTGTCTCACTTAAAAGCACACAACCTGATGAGGTGCACCTGCCAATGCTGATCTCCTCTTTGCACCAGTCACACAACCAAAGAACTATTTTTCTCCTGGAAGAGAACTATATAATTTTCTAATGTCTGTGCAGAAATGAGTAGCATTGTGTGTGTTTGCAGGGAGCTGGGTTTGGACGAGTTGCTGTGCCACTGTGAGTGTGTGTTGCAGAAGCTACGTTTTCCAGAGGGTCATGAGTGTTTCAGAACCATGGCAGGAACGCTGCTGTTCACTCATACCACCCGCCAGATGTTACTCAACCATCACCGGTAATGGCGAGCAAACGCTTCTATACATGGGTACTGTGTGGCCTTGTTAATGTTGTGATCGTTTGAATCAGGCTGGTGTCGGCTGTTCAGAAGGTGGATCTTCTGTGGCACCAAGTTTCCTCCAGAGCTCATGTTCTACTGCTCATCCACAAACTACAGGCAGATGCCCAGCAGGTCTTACTCTCTTACCTCATCTCCCTATCTCTGAACACTTTGAATAATTACAATGAGGACCGGAAGAACCATAATGATCTAAGCCCTGATGGAGCTTTGTGATCTTGACCTTTTTAGTGAATCTGTGAATGTTTCAGATCTGTCAGCAGATCTGTGAGCTAATGAGGCTGAAGGTGTATCCCTGCAGACCTGAATTTTCTGTAGATCTAACCAGAGCAGAGAAGTCCCTGCTGCACTTCCACAAATCTGTCTACGTTCCTGCCATGGTGAGCTGGATACATGTTGCTTTACATACGTGCAAACACAAGTGTTTGGTTCTCAGGTCTCCACTTTTGCAATCTCGGAGGCACAAAAATCCAGAATGTCATAGATGTGTGTCTGTACATTTAGAAATACAGTAGTGCTACCCACTGCACCTGCTGACTGACAGGCAGCCACGCTACCCAGTGCATTTCTTTACTGAGGCAGCCTCATTACCTAGTGCCAGGGTTCACAGTTAATCAAAGTGAAAGAAGAAAAGCTCGAAAGTTTATGCGGTGAAAATAAGAGATTATGAATGCCACTGATAGAAAATTGTATTGTTTAATTAACAGTGCATGAAAATCACTCAGAAAGTGCAATACTCAAAACAAACTATACTGTTATAAACTGATTTAATGTAACTATACATCCAAGATAGAATACTGTAACCCACAAACCGTTTCCAGCCTCATACCCCTTTACACTTCAACCTCAGTCAATAATCTAAATCTGAGGATGCTTGTCGTGTCTCAATCAATAAGAGGATTCCTCTCTGCTGTTTTTCTTTCTAGCGCAGTAGCTGTTTTAGGCACAAGCACTTCCTAAAGCACAGGGATCACAACTGTCAAGTGTCTCTCCTAACTGAGAGGCACAGCAATGTTACTCACTGGGCCTCCTTACAGAGGCACCCACGCTACCCACCATGCCTACCTCGTGAGGTAGCAGCCACTGTACCTCCTAATTGAACACTATCCACTGTGCCTTCTCAGAGCCAGCTGTGCTTGCCACTGCACATCCTAACTGAGGCAGCCACACTACCTGATGTAACTTCTAATTGAGAGGCAGCCGCGCTACCCACTGCGCCTCTTAACTGACAGGTGACTGTGCTACCCATAGTGCCTCCTACCTGAGACACAGCAGTGTTTCTCACTTCACCTTCTGACAGAGGGGTCTGCGCTACCCACCATGCCTACTGAATGAGGCACAGCAGGGCTACCCACTGCACCTACTAAATGAGGCACAGCCGTGCTACCCATTATGCCCCCTGACTAAGAGGCATCTGCCCTATGAGAGGCCCGGGTACGGCGCAGGACCCATCCTTGTGATGGCAGCCTGTGAAAGGAACGCTCCTTCCCTCCGTAGTGCTAGGGTCTTCTACTTGGGAAAGAGAGATTAACCCTTAAGGCCTCCCTTACGAGGGTTACGCCTCCCGTGGGGTCCAGGGATAGAATAGGACCTCAGCACCCCCTTGCTATTTGTAAGAGGTGATAAATGGGGCGACTCGTTTGGCTTGAGTTGCGACCTGTGTCAGTGGAAGAAGAGATCCTGGTGATTGAGGATATTGTTATACTGCGGTTTTCACTCATCCAACACATCACTTTGGATTTCACTTGTGGTTGAGTTGGTCCGACTCAATCAATCGGCTGGTCAGGCCTGCCTATAGAATGAGGATCCCCGAACTCTTTAGACACTGGCTACAGATCAATCAAGGATAGAACTCGTATTATTATAGTTTTCTACACTTGAGTATATCTTGCCTATATCCTTGATATGCAGCCACTGGATGTCCGTGGCTCTGCTTATCCCCTTGTTGGGCTGAGGGTGAGGAGTAGGTTTGATGAACCTTATACCAATAAAACATGGATTCCCACACAAACAAAAAACGCATGCTGGATCAAGACGTGAATTCGGAACTTAGAAAATTTATGAACTCTTTTGACAAAAGTGACAACTGGCAAAGATTTATGGTTCTGGAATCAACATCACCAGACTTTCCTTTGAGCAAGCCTTCACGTTTTGCTGTCCAGAAAGGAGTATTGGGGTTAGCCGGTACAGTGAAGGATATCAAAAAACTAAGATCAGGACAAATTCGTGTAGAATGTGCCAAAGTTAAATGGAAAATCTACTTAAATCCGAATCAATGGCAAATGTAGACATAAGTTTTCAACACCAATAATTAAATTGCAATAGAGGGGTTTTTCGCACAAGAGAGTTGGATGACGTAGAAGAAGAAGAGATAAAAATGAAAGTCAAGCCAAGAATCAAACCAGGATAAAACTGGTCATCCAAAACACTTCGAAGGCAGACAATTCGAAGGCTCTTAGTCGAAGTCCGTCTCCAAGGCACAGAAACAAAGGACCGATTCTAATCTTACCAACCTAAATCCCAATGAACAGTCTGATTCAATGGAACTGCAGAGGCTTCAAAGCAAATTTGTCAGAATTACAATTACTAGTACATGAAATCAACCCAGTAGCTAACATCAAAATGCTAAACCAGTATGGCCCAAGCTGCAAGCGAGCATCTGGAGGAGTTGGAATAGCTGTAAGGAAAGATGTATCGCACAGTCAAATTCAAATAAACACCAATCTCCAAGCAGTAGCAATTCATATAACTCTTCAAAGGGTTATCACTATTTGCTCCATGTACTCACCCCCTGATAGTAATGTATCTTCTTTAGAACTAGACAATCTAATGGAACAGCTACCTCATCCTGTTCTTATCATGGGAGACTTAAATGGACATAGAAGGATTTGATTTCAAGAGGAAGGATCATAGAAAAATTCATCAGTGATAATGACCTCAATCTACTGAATGATGGAGCACATACCGAGTTACACCCTGGACACTGTTCCTTTTTAATTTGACCACTTGTTCACAGAACTATAGTTGATTTTGTATGGCAAGTCTGGAAAGATCAGTGTTGGAGTGATCACTTCCCACTAATAATCTCATCAAAGATGGAAGAAGTGGAGCAGAAACCTGCTAGATGGAAGATCTACAAAGCAAACTGGCCCCTTTTTAAAATTTATGTTGTAAAGAGTTAAATGATGTCCCACAAGACATGGAAAAAATGTCCTGGTTCTCTGATAAATTAATCCAAATTGCAGACAAATCCATCCCCAAAACTACTGGAAAGATAAAAAAGAATTCTCTGGTTCGACAGATGTAAAGAACTTGTAGTAGAAAGGAAAAAAGCCTTACGAAATTAACAGATGTCCTACATCAGAAAACCTCATCAAACTGAAAATACGTAGAGCTCAAGCCAGGAAATACATGAATGATGCTAAAAAAACGAAGTTGGAAGAATTATGTATCAAACACTTCTCCAAAAAGAATATGAAGTCTAATCCGGATAATGGAAGGAAAAAGAGAAAGAAATCTGATTTGTCATCTTTCTGAAAATAACTCACTAGTCACACAGAAACAAGAAACTGCTGACCTTTTGAAGAAAACTCTTCATCCAAAAAAATTCAAGGGGAATTCCGAAACAGAAGAAAACTTGAAATGGAGCGCAGTAATTTTAACTCTCAGAATCTTGAAGATTACAATTTACCTTTCACCTTGATGGAACTAAAATTTCACTGAAATCCAGTCATAATACTACACCAGTACCGGAAAAAATCCATTATGAATTTTTAAAACAATTACCGGTACCTCCTTTTTCCCTTGAAATTCTGCTGAAGCTGTACAATAACATTTGGGGGGCAAGGAGAATTCCCCAAACATGGAGAGAATCTATCCTTATACCAGTTCCAAAAGCAGGGAAAGATCATTTAAATCCCAACAATTTCAGACCTTTTGCCTTAAAAGCTTCAGAAAAGTAAGACACAATAGATCAACTGATCAGAATGGAACATTACATCAGAGGATGCTATTATTAATAAAGAACATGTGCTAGCTGTTCTGTTTGATCTGGAAAAGGTATTTGATACCACCTGGAGATATGTAATCTTGCAATACCTTCACCAATTGGGATTTAGAGGAAATTTGCCCAGGTTTATTGCAGTATTCTTATCAAAGAGGAATTTTCAGGTCCAACACTGGAACCCAAGAACAAGGAGTACAACAGGGGATCATACTGTCTGTGGCCCTCATTCTAATCTTCTAACATCTTCTGTAGTTTATATGTAGACGACATCTGCATTGCTTATAAAGGGAAAGACCTCGAGGAGAAACTCCAAACATGCATAAATAAAATCAACCACTGGCCAACTTCGATCTCTTCACCCAGACCCAAAACTATTCCTTGATGACATAATCATTCAAGTAGAAAAAGAAGTCAAATTCCTAGGCGTCCTATGGGACCACAAGATGAATTTCATTCCTCATATTAAGGCAGTTCGAAGCAAATGTATGAAAACTCTAAATATTATAAAAATTCTGGCCAGAACAAAATGGAGCGCCGACTTCACAGTTCTCATAAGATTGTACAGAATGATTGTTAGATCAAAACTGGAGAATGGAAGCATCATTTTTGGTGCTGCAAGGAAATCTTACCTTAAACTCATGGATGTCGTTCACCACACTGGCCTAAGGCTTTGATTCGGAGCATTTAGAACCTCTCCCATAGAAAGCCTTTACAAATGAACCTCCATTACACATCAGAAGAACTAAACTGGCCCTCCAATACGCTACCAAACTGAAAGCAGACAACTCAAATCCAGCCTATATCCCTACCTTTTTCCAACTATACAAAGTTAAAAAGAGATCTATAAAACCATTTGGAATTCTCATCAAATCTTTTTTGACTCGTTGAGGATTAAAAACATCCACATCACTAACTTCCATATCTTCTGCTGGGTCCCTGGTCATATTGGTCAAGTAGGAAATGAGGGGCAGACTCTGCTACCAAGAATGGGAGAAACAACAAAGGAATAAGTTAAATTATGAAATTCAACCTAAACTTGGAGCACAATATCATTAACCTGAGATCAGAAGAGAACAAGTCGTCTTTACTAGAAGCCGAATAGGTCACACTAGACTGACGCACAGCTTTTTATTCAAAGGAGAAACTGCCCCAAAATGTAAACAGTGTAAATGCAGACTCTCTGTCAGACATCTGCTGATAGAATGCCCTGTATATGATTCCATCTGAAATCTGACAACTTAAAAGAAATCCTCTCAGTTCCTAGCAGACATTACATTGTATTTTCAAAACTGACTATTATACTTGTTTTAATAGAATATATATATTTTTAAATAAGTTTTATACCAAATACAACATAAACAATAACCTTTGCCATGACTTGGCTATAAACAAACAAATAAAAGCAAACTAAATGAGAGGCTCAGTTGAGAAATCTATTTGTTGAGAAAATATATTTTTTTAAGTAGGCTTTTTTTTTTTTTAAATACCAAACACAACATCCAGTCATGAAATAAACAAAGTACATTTGCTATAAACAAACTAAGTACAAGACAGTAGTCCTACTCACTGCACCTACTAAATGAGAGGCACAGCCGTGCTATGCATTGTGCCTCTTCACTGAGAGGCAGCTGTGCTACCCCTGCACCTCCTGATTGAGAGGCAGCTTTTCTTAAGTTACATACAATAATGCTTATCTAAACATCACTTTCATGGTTTCGCTGATGTTAGGACATGAAAACAGAAATGTTTGTCAGTAAGACATCACATTCAAAACCAATTGACCGATCTGTGCAACCCCAGCCTCATATGTGGACATGTGTGACCCTTAAGGGCCATCTATGTTTATATATCTATGGTGGCGAGCTAAAGGAATTTAGCTACTGGCACCTCTGTTCAACACTGAGTTGCCGAGGCTGCTACTGCACAAAGTCAATATTACTGCACAATGTGCTTTGGTCAAATTTACTACCTTTTGTTTTGCAACAAACAGGGACTGGTGCGCCAAGCTGACAAGTTGTCAAAGAGTTTGAACGAAATGCTTCCTGCTAGTGCTCTGAGACTAGCAGCACCCTGGCTGGATCGTCTGAATGTGCTGAAGGAGGAGTTGAACTCTGCTGTGCTTCACCTGGATTTAACATTTCGTAGAGTCAAATGCTTCCACCTCTGCTCTAACATGGTACTGACATGACACATCTCCACCACTCTACATACCAGAAGAGAAATTTTAATATTTAATGGGTAAATGTTTACAATGTAGCCTATTCTTCCCCCTCAATAAACAACTCAAACTTCATGTAGCATGTCTGCACTGACAGCCAACTCTGAATTGGGGTGGAAACGTTCATCATGTGAAATTCTTCATGATTTTAAAAGCTAAAATCAAAATACCTCAAGAGAAATCTCACTTTACACCCGCTCTGGGGTCATAGATTGTCGGGAAAGACTTTTTTTTTTTTTTCTCTTCCTGGAGACTTTTTTGAGGGGTACTTTGCATGTTCTTACCAAGTCGCCTCACACAAGCACAGCATTCTGGGTTTTGTAGTGTTTCAGATGTTTGCCTGGCAGAGTGACCCAAATCGAGCTCAAATTTGAACTGCTCTCACTGGCCACCACAAGAGCTAAGGAACCCCCAAAAAAAGTTAATCCAATTATTCAATTTAATCAAGTAGTACGATGATTGATTAAAATTCAGTCAGTGGTCCCAGTAAAAACAGCAAGAGGTAATTGTTTCGAGTCAAGCCAAGTTCCTGTCTATTGTCTTTTAAGATCAGTTGAGCTCAAATGTGCCCTTAGTTCCCAATCAGTCATAACCTGTGCTTCACATGACATTTCATTAGGGTGGTTTAACAAGATGGCAAAGACATAACAAAATGCTAATTTTCAAGACACATTAAATCTGTCATCGGTCCTACTGTTGTACACTTTTTAATCTTCGTATCTTTGTATCGTCAGTGCCAGCACTGGTACGAGGCAGTGCTGAGCGAAGGGCTGCTGTATGATCTGTTCTGGCGCTGCTGTGATGCTGAGCACAGAGTGGACACTGTAATGAAGATGAAAAAGAGCATGCAGTGCCGGGATCGAGTGCAGAGTTTCCTGAAGCACAAACCCTGTCCAGAAGAGGAGGATATGCTCCGATTGGCACAGCTGGCAGAGAACATGGCAGAGTCCAGCTGGAGGAGCAGAGGGACCTGCTTGGCACACAGGTACATGGAGCCTTCCCCAACAGCTAGCAGAGTTTGGAACCTGCCCAAGTAGACTAGGGACCTACCCATCATTATTGGCACAGGGTCACACACATCTTTTCATAAACCAGTGATAGAAATACACAGCAAATAGTTGCATTCTGCTACTCTAACCCCAAAGAATGGGTTCATCAGAACAAGGCCCTGGAGTCGAGTCTCCAAGATCACAGTAGCTTTAGCCTTTGCTGAGCACATGCAACCCTAACCTTTATTTAAATACAGCAGCAATAGCCTTTTGATCTCACTTTTGGAGCCGGGAGTCTTCTTTGGGAACGCAGACGGTCTGAGCTGATAACAAATATTTCAGATGTTTTGCTATGAAGTCACTCCAGTTCTGACAGCAAAACGCATTGCCATTATATTGGGATGTATTTGGTAAATTCGTTTAAATCTGTTATCCACATTTCTTTAACCTACCCATTTTTGTGCATTATCAAAATGTATATGTATCTTGCCATTTCCATCCAGGCTCTTTTATGTGATATTCCAAAATGAGCATAAAAATGGGTGAATGGAAACATGGCTAATGTAGTTCACCAAGAGAAGCTTTGAAAATCGACTCCGAACCACCTCTACTTTTGTGAAACTATGGACACGCCTTCCCAACACAGAGAACCAAATCTAGAGACAAGGCTAAACTACTGCTATCTGCACACGACCACATTGAAGGGACCCTAAAGTACTGAACTGAAAAGTTCTAAACTGAATGGAAAAGTGTCATTAGGGACAGGACAAAGCCAGGTATTGTTTCCGCTCTTATTTGTGTTATTTGTCCTCAGATGTCTTATTCTAAGGAGGATTCTGCTCTCAAGTGGCCCCGTTTCTCTTCTCGATCTTCAGAGGATTCTTCAGTGGCAGAACGAACATAATAAAGCCCACCCTATACCCTCTCCAGAACGGAGCCAGCCCTCCAGCCCCTTAGCCTCGTGTTTGAGATCTGTACCTCCCCAATCCCTGCCAGAAAGCAATAACCAGAGGGTTTTACCCTCACACTCAAACCATGAACTTGCCCAAACCCAGGTAGGTTCTTGTTGGAAACCAGAAGCATCAAGAGCTAACTCAGAACATGAAGATGTAGTTCCACAGCAGATTCGAGAAGCATCCCATTCCTGCTCAGAGCAACAGGATCTACCCATAAATTCTGTTCCTAGAAAAATAAACTATGCTCCCTCACTCTGTTCATTCGACTCAGGCTTTGGAGGGGTGCCTGGGAGCCTTCTAGAGATCCCCAAATACCCTAGTGGATACCCAGAGCATCTCTCTCCTTGCAATAAGATCCAGATTTTTCCCAGAGTCAACAGTGGCTCTGTGAATCTGGAAATCAGTGTTAGGCGCTCGGCTACAATCCCACAAAACCCTTGGCTCAGTTTGCCCATAAATGACCTGGAGGACTCCTACACGGTCTCTATTCAACCCAGAACTGCTGAACCCCCTGAAATTGCCCGTGCAAGTCTGTCTGGGAATGTGGGACAACACGGATGGGATCTAGGCACACAGGAAAGGGAATTGAGCACCAGCACAATGACTGATGGCTCTGTGGAGGGAATCCTTCTCTCTAGCACAAAAACAGAGACGGAGAGTCCGCGCACCAGTTCAGTTCTGGCCCACGCTCTGTCCAGCACCCGAACAGAGAGTGGACACAGCAGTTACAATCTCTCCAGCACCCTAACAGACACAGAGTGTCTGGACGACAGTTCGATGCCGGCCGATTCTCTGTCCAGTACACTAACTGAAGTTGATCATACCAACAGCCTGGCAGAGGGGTGCCAGTCACTCCTGTGGGATTCTTTTGACCTGCACAACCTCCAGACAGACCACACACTACGGTGAGATTATTTTAATCTCAGATGTTTCTCTTATCTTGTTTTTAAATATTTATAGAGCAAACATTTGCATCCATTATATTTTCATTAGGAATCTTTTCAGTTTGCGCACTAGTGATTCACTGGGCATCTCTTAACCTGTGGACCCCGCAGTTGGAGCGGGTGGAGAAATTCACTATTTGCGGGCTGGGGCATTAAACACAATCAAATAAAAATAATCTATGTACCGGTATATTGTGTACAATTTTCTGATTGCGAAGACATTGCTGAGAGAGACGGGGTTCTTCTGGGGTTCTTCTGGGACGGAGAGGACATTCTAAGCTTCTGCCAGTTGCAGTCAATCGGCTTTCCTGTGTCAAAAATGATTCTCTGTATCCCAGCCACAAGTGCATCAAGCGAGCGCACATTCCGCTGCTGGAGTCAAGGAGAAATGGATTAAATCTCTATTATTCGGATTCCATTCTTTTTTTTGCACAGCGACCGTAGAACCGCTACAGTGTGATAAATGATAAAAAAAAGTTTAGCATAGATTAAAAATGCTGTTTTGTAAATGTTTAAAATGTGCATCGTTATCTTGTTCTTAATATCACATGATTTATCGTTTAATCAGAATCATATGTTGTCTGTTTACGATGTTTCTAATGCTGTTTTCGTTTGAATTACGATGCTTTGTATGTTTATTTAATTGTCGCGTATCACTACCGCGCACTGCTTCAGGCAGATTGTTTTTAAGAAGACTGTGATCTTTGCAGGCTGGATCAGTCTCTGGGTGATTGGCTCGAGCAGGAACATCAGCATTTGGAGCATCTTGAGGAGACGTTGTATCGAACAGAGAGTATAATACAGGTGCAAACTTTTTCCCTTGTGTGTGTAATTCAAAGGCTACTAGTTCATGGAGTAATGTAAAATTATTTCAGTTTCAATCAAAATCCCTCACATCTCTATTTCTGTCAGGAGGAAGAGGCGGTGCTTGAGCAGGAAGTAGTTCTTGATCTTCTTCTGGATTCTTACTGCTCCGAAAGTTCAATAGAGCACCAGCGAAACCAGGTCAGTTTCATGGCGGTCCTGATCTCCCGATGCATTCGCAGCTCAAGCCAATGCTTCCAAAATTTCCCAAATTGCTTCCAGCAATCCCCAAAATTTTTCAAGGAATGAACGGCTAGGAATAACCCTTTGTGGTTGCTTTGTTTCTTTAGAATTAGATTTCCTACACTACATTCATCTGCTGTTAAATATGTACGGCATAATCAGGAGACAGGCTTGGTTTTGGCTGTATTAGCGAATGAGGTGGAGGCAAAGTAAATCTTGTTGAAAGGACAGTAGATGCGTTAAAACAGCCGAAAGCACGTCATTGTTACGTGGTCGTTTTAATCGTTGACAAATTGCACACATTCGCTGGTCAAAGTGCATTTGGGTTTGACACAAAGCAACCGAGTCATCCTCATCAGCTAGGTGAAATATATAAGAAATTTCTATTTGGAGTTTATCTACCGAATGTGCTGATGGATGTAAATTACATGATGTAGTTTATTAACATTTCATCACATCACTATACTCAAGTACAGACAGTGAGATTGAAGTATCAGTACCAGTGTCTGGCAACTGTGGAAAAATGTAAGCTAGTAGTAGAGTAAATAAATAACTTAGTTGTTCACCCAATCACAGATTCACACAAAGTTGGTGAATACATTTTTTTTTTTTTTTTTCAAACTTTGCTTTCGCAAAGAATCCACCATCTGCAGCAATTACTGTGCTGGCCACTCCATTACAGATAGAAGACCAGCTGCTGCTGCTTCCTCTCTAATCTTTTTCTTTTCTTTGCTTTTTCTTTGCTACTCTACCCTGAAGGCCAGCATTACAGAGTCACTTTAGATGTGGATGCTGGCGTTTTGCGGGTACCATTAAATGAAGCTGCAAGTTGAGGACCTGTGAGGCGTCTATTTCTCGAGTTAGAGACTCTAATGTAGATAACATCTTGCACAGATGTGCAGCGGAGCTCCCACTTCTGTCTACTCTGGTTAGAGGCTGTTTGTGCTGGTCTCTGAAGGGAGTAGTACATGCTGTTGTAGGAAATCTTCAGTTTTTGCCAATTTCACGCAAACAATAGCCTTCATTTCTAAGAAGAAGAAAAGACTGTCGAGTTTCACATGACAGTTCTCTTTTTCTGGCCATTTTGAGCATTTTTATTGACTCCACAAATATGATGCTCGAAGGAAGTTCTGTTTTACATGTACAATTATATTTATGCATTTGAGACGCTTTTATCCAAAACAACTTAGGCTCAGCATCTGCCAGCCAATCAGAATCCAGTTCTGTGACAGACCAGGTCATAAAACGTATTACGTTATGCCTCACGTCACTTCATGTGTTCTTGCAGGTGGAGTTTCTCTGTTTAGAGCTATCTTGGAGAAAAGATTATTAGCATGGCTTGTATTTGAAAACATTTTTCCACAATCATGGGAGTAAGTTACAATCTTTCATTCAAGCCGTTTAATGAAATGAAATAATACTCAAATGATAAAGAAAATTGTTCGTAAAGATATGAATGAAATACTGATGACCCCTTCGGGAACAAACTGCTGGATGATTGCATTGGATGATGCTTTAAACACCTTTATTTCCAGTGAAACTTAATGTGGCTGTGAACTCTGCAGGCATTTCCATAACTTGCTTTAGCACATGCTGCTAAAGTCTGGTTTGCTTCATAGCATCCTCCTCATCAGATCTATGGGTTTGTTTTTAAATCCGGCTCATCAGATTTTTGGATGTCCATCTGCAATAGAGAAATACTTATAATCCAGTTCTTGGTTGATTTTGAAATGGAAGGATGTAATGTCTAACGTAAGATTAAGGGAATTAAGTATTAAAAATTATTTTCTATTACATGTCCCAAATGTCCTCATTAGATCAAATTTCTGCATTTGGTCAGATCTCATGTAACCACTTTATTCTGCATATCTCTGGCATTTTAATCATCCTCCTCCTCCTGAGGTCTGTCTGATTTTGACCACTCACCACAGATCTATTAATCTGAATTCCAACTGCCTTCCTCTTCTGATCTTTTGGTGGATTTCTTCTGATCATGTCGTCACTAGTGTCTTTAATCTGAAGTTTTTATTGTCCATTTTGGTTTTTCAGGCGAGTGTTACACTTCCATCCAACTTTGGGCAGATTATTGAGGAACCAGTTCATGTCTCTTTAGACTCTGAGACTTTGTCCAGCATTGTTTCTGGTGCCCTGGTGTTGCCCGGAGAAAGATCTGCTAACCTAGACACAAGCGAGATGCCGGAATACCTAGAGGATCTGGAGCAGGTTCTTATGGAGGAGTGTGGGATACTTCAAGAATTCAGTGAAAAATCAAGAGATTTTCCGGAAGTGTCTGAGGACCATCTCCTGCACGCCACAGAGCTGGCAGAGCGTGAAAGGAAGCAGGGAAAATCAAAAGTTAAATGTGGAAATGTAGAGGAACTGGATAAACCAAACAAGGCTGAAAAGGTTGAAGAGCACACGCCGCGTCTCATCCAGGGTCTCATTGACTCTGAAGATCACCTTGTGGATAAAATCAAAGGATCGTCACCTCTGAGAGGTTCCATCATGACGGAAGAACTGAAGATTCTGGAGTCTGACCCTAATCTCATGAAATGCACTGAAAGCATGTTTCTGAACAATGTGAAGAGTGAGCTGGAGCTTTGTGACCCTGCTGAGAATGAAGCTCCTCTCCTCCAGTTTCTCAGAGAGCATGAAAGTCTCAAGCATGGAAGAGAAAATGAGAAGAGTTGTGAGATGAGGAAGGGGGAGAACAGGACTGAGGAATATGGGTGTAGGACCAGCGGAGGTCTGCAATTGGCAAGCTGTTCAATCCTGGAGAAGAGTTTAGAGCTGAGGGATCTAGAGTATGGACTGACGGACTACACAGTCCTGAGACACCCTTCTGATGAAGCTTCACAACTACCAGACAATGAGGGATCTCCACACTCTGACTCTGAAGTGAACATGAGCTCAGACAAACTTCTCAAGTCATTTCCACACGAGGAGCTGTGTGATCAAGGTGTAGACAATTCCATCATGAGAAACTATGAAGCTGACATCATGGTTCCTCAAGCTACTGACTCCTCCATCTCAACATCTATCTTCCAGGATCAGCTTGATCACACAGAGCCTTTGGTAGCACCTGGATTCCACTCGGATGAGCTTCAGTCTGCAGGTTGTGCAGCAAAAGAGCGGTCTCCTGAAGCTCCGACTAACACAGAGATGCTCATGACTCTTCTGCCCTGTGAGTTTGACCCAGGAGGTGTCACTCCTGTAACTGAGCCATGGGGTAAGGGAACATCCATAGACTTGACGCATCCTCTGGAAGACTGCTCCGTATCCTTGATCCCAGATTTAGAGGAACCAGAGACTCCGGGGATTGACTTTAAGCTCAGAGTAGAGAAGAGCCCAGACCTAGAAATAGACTCTCAGAGGAGCAACACTGTGCCGGAGAGAAGTGTCAAAGAGGAGACACTAGATGAAGAGGGCACTCAAATCATACAGAGTAATAATAATAATAATAATAATAATTGTAACAACTCACTAGAGCAGAGTTTGATTGAGGCCCTCAAAACTCCAGAGATCCTGAGTTTGCAGACCAACAGTGTAGTCATGGAGAGCGTATTGGATTCCCAGGAGAAACCAAAGACGATCGAGCGGAGCTTGGACCACGAGGCATCACTGGAGCCGGATATGACTCCAGAGACCCATGGTTTGCACACAAGGAACAGAGATTCTGTCCTGTTTGACTCTCTGAAACACGGTCAGAAGGAGCATTGGGACAGAGACTGCCGAGCGCAGATGAGATCTTCATGGAGACACAGGCTCCAGCCCTCCAGCCACACACAGGTGATCACAACACCTTCCCTCATGTTGACCATCCTGCTGTAGTATTCTAGTGTGACTAATACCTCGAGCATGCTTTCATGACATTCCCGATGCCTCTCAATTTGCAAACTCTTCATTTAATTTCAATCAAGATTAGGATGTAGATGAGCACCTGGTTGGAGGCTGTGGGATTCTAGGAGAAGATGGTATTTATTTAACAAGACAATGATCTCTCAATAATCGTCTCTTGTAGATGCTGGCAAGTGAGTACAAGACCCCTGTGGTTCTGGACTCGGGCTCAGGGATGATTAAGGCTGGTTTTGCTGATCAGGAGTTTCCAGCTGCAGTGTTCCCATCGATCATCGGAAGGCCCAAATATGAGGTGCCCTCACACAACATACTCGTTTATCTACACATATCTTCTTTCAGCTGATTTCTGATCTCCCAGGTTTGCGTGCATTTGCATCCCTCGTGCAGAACTAGAAAAAGCTACTCAAGTCTCCCATTAAAGGGGTGTGGTCAGCTGTGAATTAATGAAGCACATTAGGTTGCTCAGACGATTCTAGCTTTTAAATACAGTTTCTGGTGATCATTGTTAACAGTGGAAGTACAGTCCAACAGATTTTGGTTCCAAAATAAGGTGCAAATGATTTGAATAATTTTATTCTGTTTACTAGTGCTATTGTGCTCTATCTCCCAAGAGAGTGACCCAGAAAAGAAACTAATGCAAACAGAAATGAGTTATGAGACCAGTGTTAATCTGTAGTAATCAGTAGTTCCCCAAACTTTATCCAGAAATGAATCAAAATTATGTCTGGGAGCTCGTTCTCAATGAGAGAATTCCTCTTGACTGTTGCTCCCTCCAGAGGTTTTGCAGCTTTGTGTTATTTTGCAGTGAGCCCTCTGCGTTTGTTCAGCAGCTCCTGAATGAAAAGTTTCCAACCCTGCCAAGTCTTTCGTTGTTTAACTGTTTGTTTTTGGAAAATTATCAATGGATTCCTATCAATGGATATTTTAAAAAAGAATCACTGCTTGGACCTGTTACAAGCCAGGAGGTTATGGATGCAGAGAAGCCATGTGATTGTATCCAAGTATTCTAGCTTCTATTCCTTCTGGAAAAATGTAATCTCTGGGAAATCATGGAGTGGATCAGAGTGCTGTTTCCAGATCTATGCAGAGACACTAGGAAGGATGCCTTTATTACTTATGTACAATGGCTTTTTGGATATAATTTAAATTCAAAATGTGTTTATTGAAATTTTGTTTAACTTGTAACACCGATTTTAAACATTGTAAACAACATACCAGTAACAATCAATATCCTCCAAATTAACTACTGGCTTAAAAGCCATTATTATTAGTTTATTGATCACAAAAACAAGTAATATTAACATAAATACGAAACATAAGACCCTTAGGGAATACTGGAATAACATAAGACTTCACCAAAGTAGGAGGAATAAACTAAACTAAAAGAAATAATGACCATGCTTTGTTCACAAATTTACTATAATATATTACCATAAAATATAAAACCTGGGCAGTTATGAAACTAAATAGCATAGCCATCACCACCAGGGGAGTTCCCATGTCGGTAATTAAACTGACTGTAGTAACATCATTTAAAAGTACTGTAACTTTCAAATTTTATCAACAGATCCAGCACTTTGTGGCTTCTCACTTCATGATCACGCTTTTCTTTTTTACTACAAAATGTGAATCCTTTTTTTTCCTCACTTTAAGCAGTTCTATACTAGCAAAGGCATACTGCTGTAGCTTTCTGTAAGGCTGCATCAGAAAGAACTGGAACAGCTGTATGAGGGTTTTTTTTCTTTGTATGAGTTTGTGTTGCAGTTCTCTTCACACACACTTTATGATCACATCTCTGCCTCGTATGTGTTCAGAAGTTTACTTGCATCATATCATTGCTGTTTGGAAGGGTTTTTGAGCTGAAATGACTGCTTTAAATGATGCTTTATATGTTTCCTCCAGGCTGGATTACTGCAGTGCACTTTTCATCAGGATCCTTGGAAAGAGCATGAGAAACTACAAAATGCTCGTCAGGATCCTGATGAGAGTTCACAAAAATGAATTCTGAAATCTTTTCCCTGGCTTCCAGTTCATCATTGCATCGAAAACAAATTTTTTTTTTCATCAATTCATTTGGGGGGGAAGGGAATGGTTGTGATTTCTCTCAGCCCTAGTTGTGCAACACTTTAATTCTTGAAGCTATGCATTATATATACAAACTATTGTTGGAGTTATATCCTATAATCTAGTGCCAGTGTCATCTGCAGTATCTTATTGGTTTCTTTGTGCTTCACATTGTTTTTGCAGGAAGTGATGTGTGGAGGAGAGGAACGCTCCCTTTTCATTGGGAAGGAGGCTCAACAGATGAGAGGAGTGCTGAGGCTCCAGCGCCCCATCAGACAGGGCTCGGTCACTCACTGGGATGAGCTGGAGATGGTAAGGAGCATCTTTGACCATGTCTCAAATGCCACACTGCTGCTTTTATTCTCTCTCTCTCTCTCCCTACAGCTGTGGCGGCATGCCTTTGAGCAGCTCTCTCTCTCCCCGGACTCTGTGGATCGGCCTCTGCTTCTGACTGAGCCGGTGCTGACTCCGGTGGAGAGCCGACAGAGAGCTGTGCAGATGCTGTTCGACTGCTTCGGTGTCTCGCAGCTGTGTGTCGGTGTTCAACCTGTGCTCGCCCTGCTGTCGTCTGGGTGCACCACCGGTCTGTGTTCCCTTTGCTTCCGAAGAATGCTTAGATATTTTGGAACAAGGGTGTCAAACTCATGTGCACAATGGCCAAAACCCCAATGCAACACAAAGTCTATGGCCTCCAAAAATATTTAGAGGGTAGAGGGTGTCGTTTCTTATTTCTGGTTGCTCAGACCTTATATCAGGCTTGACGTCCACTGCACGTTTGCCCCAAAAATGTTTTTATGAGTCTGAATGCATTCGCTTTGAACATAATCCAATTCCCGGATCCTCTCCAATTCCTCTCCCTCCTGTGCCATGCAGCTCTATGCAGCGAGTGGTGTGTTCTCCTCCTCCAATGGGCTCTTGTGCTGCCTTGCCTGGGCCCGAAGCTCCTTTCGAAGTCTTCCAGAACAGACCTCTCTGACTGTAGCCATGGTCTGCAGGTGATGCGGATATTCTGGGAACATCCTCGTCGAATTGACACGATGCTGCAGCTCACAGTAGATGGATGTTGGGATTCTAATCATTCCTGCACTGCTCGCTGTATTTCCAGGCTGTCAATGGTTCTTCCGGTTGCCTCCCAGTCTGTTCTGACTTAAAGCTACATTTTTTGATGCACTGGGACTCTTCAGTTTGGTTAGTTAGTTAGTTATAACTTGACATGGCCTCACACAGTTATCTGGCTGTTCAAGCCTTTACCCACATTCCAAAAGTTTCTGTCTCACTGCCCTTCAGCAGTTTCCATTTAAAAAAATACATCCTTGATAAAATGGAGATGAAAAACCGATGTGTTCTTCTAAACGCTCCCAGTTTTGTTGATTCTGACCCCACAACATCTCCAGGTGGCTCTGCGGTGTACCAAGTGTGTGTGGTTCAACCATTCAATGTGTCTCTGATTGTGTGCAGGTATAACTCCAGATTTATGTGCAAGATTTGCATGCAAAGACTGAGATTCTTTTAAGTCTCTTTCATTTAAAAGTGTGGAGTTATGCAGATTATTCTGTTGTCCTTTAAATAATCGTGATTTTGAAGTGACATGATGCACTGTTGTAACGTGTAACAAGAATCAGTGGGAATCCATCTCAAGTAGAGGGAAAGTTGCTTGGCGTTGGTTAAGGGTGGTGTATGTTTGTGTAGGTGTGGTTCTGGACTCAGGTGATGGGCTCACACACTCCGTTCCAGTGTTCGAAGGCTATGCTCTGCCTCATGCTGTGGAGCGCTTCAGCCTCGCCGGGGCAGATGTCACGCAGCAGCTGCAAAAGGTAACTTCACATATGGGTCCGTCTGGGTTCTTGCCTGCCCTGTTATTACTCTCAGAACTCTGCAATGCCGTGTGTGTTTCAGCTTCTGCTGGAGCGAGGTCTTTGTCTGCGCTCCTCTGCTGAGAGGGAGATAGTCCGAGAAATGAAGGAGAGCTGCTGTTTTGTGGCTCTGGATTATGATGCTCAGCTGAGGCGCAGAGGTTCTGAAGTTGAATTCTCACTGCCCGACGGAAGAACAGTCTCACTTGCCCAAGAACGTTTCCAGTGAGTAGATGGAGCATCTGTGTTCAGTTAATCAGCTGATTGGCTGGTTTGCCTGGTTCAGCATGTTGAAACGGGATTGGGCTTGCTGTAGCGATCGGTGAAAGAGGGCACTCTGGTTGGCTCTTAAGATTTCGAAGACTTGTAATGGAACACAGGTGTTTGGATTGAAGCTATGAGCAGATGCATTTACTCAAGAGAGGTCAGCGATGTAGGACGTAACAGAAAAATGCTTTCCAAACAATAGCAGCACATTTCCAGGTTCTGTTCTTGTAATGGAAATCTAGATTACTGCCGTCTCTGCACATACTCAAAGCAGCATCTAGTTTGTGGTCAGGGGATGTCTGCTCAGTTCAAGCTCTGATGTGCTTGTCTGGTGTTGGGTCGGTCGTCCAGTATGATGCCTCTCTCACTCTCTCTCAGGGCAACAGAAATCCTTTTCTCTCCGGAGCTGATTGGTCGAGATCATTGTGGGTTGCACAAGAGTCTCTTTAGGTCTATCCAGAAGTCTGATATCGACCTGCGCCGGAGCTTCCTGGAGAACATCCTGCTCGCAGGTAACAAATACTTGTGCTGCGCTTGTTTGATTGATTCCTAAATAATAATCCACTTCAGCACTAGCTCCTGACGCCAGTGATGTTCTCTCCTTTAACCCATGACTCGGGTGGTGGACCAAACCTTCTGAATGAGCATTCTTCTCTGCAGGGGGGAACTCTCTGCTCCCTGGCCTTCCGCAGCGCCTCCACCGGGAACTGAGCCTCCTGAGTCCAGTGGATCAACTCTCTTGTGTCCGGGTCAAGAACGTTCCGGATCCTTTCTTCTCTGTCTGGCAGGGTGGGGCAGCTCTGGCCTCCCACCTGACACCAATGGACGAGGTCTGGATCAGTGCTCAAGAGTTCCAGGAGTATGGCCCCAGTATCTTGCACAGGAAGTGCTTCTAGAAAGCCCCTCCCTCTGGTCCATCCTCTAGAATCTGTTCCACTGGTCAGAGATTGGTTCCTTGCTCTCCACTGACTCCAGAGGGAGACCATCAATCCATTTGATGCTAGTGGGTTTATTTTTGATTTCAAAAAGCAGCACTTTGTAAGAGACTCGAGCACTTTCTTGGCTCTAGTTTAGTTTTCTGGACTCGAGTTGATATGAGATGATTGGTTTGATGGTTACACGGCTGTTGGTTAAGTGAATCTTCAGCCGTGTGCTTTGCTCGAACACTGAGCGGAATCTGTCCTGGAACTCTGTCGATCTGAACCTTCTCTGCAGTATTCCTCTTGAATCTGTATTTGCCCTCTGCTCAGAGTTGAGATGGACTGATGGGCCTCAGGAGGTTCCCTGGAGAAGATCCCTTGAGATTATGAAACTCTCTGCTTCATGCTGAAGCCTCTTTCCTTTTTTCAAAAGCAGAAGCTTGGCGTTCCACTGTAAGAAAATGAACCAATACCCTCAAAGAACCAATGCCTGGATTATCAGCTGATCTCTCTCCAAGAAGATTGGTGGATCTCTCCCTGCTCTTCCTTGACGGATCTGGTCAGACCAGGGTTTTGATTTAATCAGAGCAGTTCCTGTTTGGGAATCGGATTGGCCTTCACGTGAAGATTTTAACCTCAGCTCTGGGACTGTTTTTATTCCTTTAGTTTATAATCAAATTTTAATATGCAGATCTTTATCTTACTTATATTTATGTGTGTGTGCGTCAATGCTGAGATTTCAATGTTGGTGGCTGATGCTTCTCATGAGTGATCATGGGTGTGAGGATTTGTTTCTCTTTTCCATCCTGCACCTCCTCCTCCTCTCCTCCTCACCATGTGTGCTGTGTCTGTGTCACCTCTCTGCTTTGGGTGTTAAGTTTTGTGAGTGCAGTGTTTTTGTACGAGGAGGATGTGCTTCTCGGTTCTACAGCTGATCCTCACACCTCACGTCGACCTCAGATGTTTACGGTAATGGATTTTGCTCGGATTCCTGAGTTCTGGGATTAGATTGAGTCACTGGGATCATGCTGAGCATCAGTGTCTGTGTCAATGTATTTACAATAAATATCACTTTTATTTCACCTGTAGCAGATGTTCTGTGTGTTTTAGAGAACTCTATTTACTGCCCACAGGATCATTTTCTCATCTTCAAATTCCGTAGGTGTGACTAGATGCCGCTATACTCGTAAAAGATGGAGAGAATGCAAGTCTTGTAAATAATGTTACTGTAAAGTCAAGGAGTTATGTTGTAACTTCTGGTATTTATCATTATTTCATCAAAATTATATTTCTGCACCAGGCCTGCGCTTTGCCATAGTCCTTGCTTACACCATAAGCTGATGTGAATCTCCCAAAAAGGTGAAGATGCAAACCGTAAGCTCTGTGATTGGTCGGTTTGGTAGCAGAGCGTTTGAGTGGTCATCTCTACGTGTATTTCCCATGAGCAACACACAAACCATATCACTGACCATGTTCTTTCAGCAGACACAAACATGGAATGATTCTTAATATCTTCTACAGGAAATAAAAACAAGTGGAAGTCCACACAGTGAAACACTGCTCCCTAGTGTTCATGAAAATATTACAGGCAGTCTCTGCACATAGTCTTAAATCAGACGTACAGGATGGGCTTTTGTCTGCACTGGTGATGTGTGGTGAGGTTTGTGTCTGAGACTCTTTTAGAGTAAAATGGTTTCATCTGGATCAAAAAGCAGTAAAGTTCTACTGGGTTTTTCTGTTTGTGAGCTAAATATTTTGGCAGCTTGAGAGGAGTCGGGTACAAGGGGTAATTGGGTGTGGGAGTAATGTTATTGTACCCTGTCAAAACAAAAAAAACCCACTGAGCTCATAAACAAGCTGAACAAGACCTAACAATAAGGTTATTGCAAAATCCCAGTTCTCTGAAACATTGAGTGGAGAGATCCACTTATGGGAGGTATGGTTAGCTCCCGGTTGCCCAATAAATTGAAGTAAATTACAGAATGAGGCCCTGTAAGCCAAAGGCCGTCACCCAATAGTGTACCACCTTGAACAGCATAGTATACGTGCGGAGAAAATGTGCCAGGGGAGGGTCATGACGACTTGACCTGAACAAGTGGAGTTGAGTGATCCATGCTTCAGGGGGATGTATTCTCCAAGGTTGTTTGGTTAAGACGAGGGGGGGGGGGGGCAGGAGTGTTTGTTTGGCGGGTGCTAGAGGGCACTTTCAGACATATCTAGCAGGCAGCCAATGTCTTCTTTGTGGCTGGAGCTTGATGGCCAATGTGCTGACGCCCCCTAAGATGTCCTCCAGGGAATAGCAGAAAAAGAGTTTGGGAAGCTCTGGATGTTGAAGAGTCAATGCATCTAAACACAGTGATTTGGTAATAAAAAGATTTTTCCAGCAGTAAAGTTTGTTAAATGTTGTGCACCTTACAATTAAAACATCTGGGGGGCATTATTGTAGGAGGGGATGTAGTTTACAGTGGGGTTTAGTGGCAGACTCTAAGGTGGAGGAGCACACCTTTATTTTGTATGAGCGGAAAGTCATTCTAAGCTTAAATTACCGGTACTTTATTTTTTTTTATCTAAATAAACAGGAAAACAAGACGAGGTCCACCTGCAAAAAAAAAAAAAACTATCTGTAGAAAACAGGAACCAGACGTGAGGACGGGATATTTGGAAAAGTAAACAAACAGCATGTTCACAGAGTAGAGGTAAATTTTGATTATGAAAAGAATTAAAAAGGGGACAGTGTAACATGACCCCCCCTCTTTTTTCTAGTGTGACTACATGACCTAAACAAAAGGTAGAACAGAGGAGGGATATAAAAAATGATAATGACCAACATGATGAAGCCAAATGGACAGAACTATGATTACACTAAAGGATGGAGGGCTGGGTCCTCCTCAATGAGATCAGAAGCGCAGGCTGAAATAATCCCTGAACAAGGCAGCTTAGGCGAAAGCAACCTGTCCTCCTTCCAGCACATGTTGCCTAAAACAAAAGAGACTGGCTGCTCTGGACCGTTCTATGGGCTCTCTGATGAGTCACATGTCAGCTCCTGAATTGATTATGAAGCAGAACGGGGTTCATCTATAGATAGCCACTCGTTTTAACAAATTATTTAGAAGAGAACTCTGCTTGTATTCTAACGATTCTTATTTGAGCTGAGCATTTCTTTGTTCCCAAAAAAGGGCTGCTCCCTCCGTCTCATTTTGAATGTGTTTTTGAGGAATTTGAGGAAAATGAAATTCTTCCAGAGATTTAGTAGCCTGGTGCTGTCTGTCCAAAGGGGTCTCCTTCCAAGACATCTGTGCTCCTGACCACATACTTTTGTCTGGTAGCACTTTCTGTTATGGGTCTGGGCTCCTCCTAGGTGCCCAGCTTAAAGGAGAACATACGTGTATAGGAAGATTATGCCTAATTAATTTATTAATCTGATTCAGGATCAGATCTGTAATCATTTTTTACAACTAATCAATAATCCTAGGGTAATTAGCATTTGAGCTAGATGGCAAGATCATGAGCGTGGGGCAATGATTTGCAAATCAAGAGTTCAAGAATCTAGCAAAATGTAGTCAATAAGAATTTATTAAAAATTTATTAAGAATTACAAAAAAAACTGTTGGAAAATAAACCTTATTTTTCCTCCCGGGTACACACTCTCAGGTGGCGGCATCCAGGTTTACCATTTATTGAGAACACATGAACTAAAGATACACGAGATGTATCAGCATGCTGGATGGAACAATGAGAAAACACAAGAATTCTTCTTCCCCTCGCAGTCCCACACCCTCCTGGAAGGCTCCACTCTTTATTAGGGGTCAGGTCTCCGTCCCGCCCTTGATCCTGGTCCTGAGAGGAGCTTCCATTGAGGAGTAAGGATTCTAGAAGCATGTGTTCTGCTGAGGCATTCAACAGTCTCTCCTGAGAGACCTGCAGGAGAGAGTGAAACTACTGTCTGCTCCAAAGCTGTTCCGACCTGCTCCCCCCGGCCACTGGCAATCCCCGGAATTCAAGGCTTCACGAAAGCCTCTTTTACTCTTTGCCATCAGTCAGTATTGTGTGATTTGGAACCTGATGATCATTCACATGCTTCTCCCTGCAGGCTCTCAGTGTTAAAGGATACAGTGTGTATGGTCGTCCTGAGGGAAAGATGGTTAAACAGGCATTATCACATACACAGCGGTGCCTTGAGATACGACGTTCGTATCTCGAACATTTCGTATGTTGAAGTAAGTTTTAAATGTAAAACGTCTAATCCGTGCAACACCTCTCAGAAACCACAGAATAAATAGATGAAAAAAATGGAAAACCAGAGAAAATCAAGTAATGTTTCTTCAATCCTTAAATGTACACATTGTTAATGTAATAAATGATAATAAAACAGAATAAAACACAAACAAAATACGTAATACGTACACAAATGTGAAACCTTACCTTGAGAGTGAAGTGATGTGTCAGAGGAGGTGGAACGGATGCAGAAAACATTACAGCACCACGTATGAAAGTTGAAAGCATTAAACTTATAATATTTAATTATGATGCTTATATGAGTATGATTCAAATTATTGAGCATCTTCCACAAAGAGTAAATATAGTTAAATATAGTGCTATAGTTCAATGATTTAATGATTATTATAATTAATGATTATCCCTTGATATATACCCAGTTGCAAGGAATGCTCCATTTCACATTGTGACATTGTAAAAAAAATACAATGATGCATTTAAATGATCTACTATGGATTATACAAAATAAAGTGTGAACACAATGGAATTGATTTCCCTTGCAAAAGCCTAGAACAAAAACATTCTGAACTGTGGCTTTATTGTTTGTTTTATTTAATTACCTAAAGCAAAATAAACGTATGTATACCGTAAAATAAGAGCATGTAGAAAGAACATGTACTTATTTATTATACATGTAATATTTAAGCATGGGTTGCTCAGCTTTTTTTTATGTCAATGAGTTACCCTCCCCTGATGCATTCCTGTGATTATATACTAGTGCATATATACAAATATCGAGTGCATACGGCTCCACTTTACATGCTGGTATGGTTCGACATTTGGCAACGTATCTGCTTTGCCTTTATAGTGACCATCTTCTGGCTTACAGGGCCTCACCTTGAGCTCATTGGGAAAGTGGAGAACTGTGCATATGTCCTTCAGGTGGATCTCTCCACAAGATCGTGAAAGAGAACAGAGCCACCAAAACATAGAAATAAACTAAATAATAAAAATAAATAAAAAAGGGTTACAAATAACACTCTATGTATTATTACACACGTGAACAAAATTGTTGGTACCCCTCAGTTAAAGAACAAAAAACCCACAAATCTCACTGAAATCAGTTGAAACTTACAAAAGTAACAATAAATAAAAATTTATTGAAAATTAAATAATCAAAGTCAGCCATTACTTTTGAATTGTTGGTTAACATAATCATTTAAAAAAAAAAAAAAAAGAAATGTGCTGCACAAAAATGATGTTACCCAAAACTCAGTATTTTGTTGCACAACCTTTTGAGGCTATCACTGCAACTAAACGATTTCTGTGTTTGTCGATGAGCAAACTGCTCCAGTTGTCTCAGGTTTGATGGGTGTCTTCCTCAAATGGCGGGTTTCAGCTCCTTCCACAGATGTTCAATGGGATTCAGATCTGGGCTCATGAAGGCCACTTTAGAACAGTTCAGCGCTTTTCTCTCAGCCATTGTCGGGTGTTTTTGTGTGTTTTGAATCATTGTCCTGTTGGAAGACCCATGACCTGCGACTGAGACCAAGCTTTCTGACACTACGCAGCACATTTCTCTCCAGAATGCCTTGATAGTCTTCAGATTTCATTCTACCTTGCACACATTCAAGACACCCTGTGCCCTGTGGCCCCAAAACATTACTGAGCCTCCTCCATGTTTCACCGTAGGGACAGTGTTCTTTTCTTTGTATGCTTGGTTTTTGAGTCTATGAACATAGAGTTGATGTGCCTTACCACAAAGCTCCAGTTTGGTCTCATCTGTCCAAAGGACATTCTCCCAGAAGCTTTGTGGCTTGTCAACATGCATTTTTGCAAATTCCAGTCTCGCTTTTTTATGATCTTTTTTCAGCATTGGTGTCCTTCTTGGTCATATCCACTTTGGCTCAAACAACAACGAATGATGCGATCTGACACTGATGTACCTTGGCATTGGAGTTCACCTTTAATTTCTATAAAAGTTGTTCTGGGCTCTTTGGATACAATTCAAACGATCCGTATCTGTCATCAATTTTCATCTTGCGGCCACATCCAGGGAGATTGGCTGCTGTCCCGTGGGTCTTGAACTTCTGAATAATATGAGCCACTGTTGTCACAGGAACTTGAAGCTGTTTATAGATGAATTAATAATCCTTCTTAATATCTGGTAGGTATTAACTGCTCTTTGTTCTTTTTACAATTATTTCATCACTCAAAGAAATGTTTTAACTCATACCAAGAGGCTATAAAGTTTAGTTTGGAGTCTGTATGCAAGCCCACGCTTTTCACTGTTTATATAGTCAGATTTAATTAGTCACAAATTAAAAATATTCCGATTTCTTATAATTCACTAATGTGAGTTACGCCCGCGAGAGACTTGTATTTTGGCATTTTCGCCCTCTGGCGGAAGTAGCCTAAAATGACGTAACATCCGCATTGTTGTGAGCTTCACGTGTTTCATCAAAGTGGCAACATGGCCCACACAGACGGAATAGTGTGAGTAAAGCATTTATTCATTTATTTACATCTGTTTTTGTTTTGTTTTGTTGTGGCTCTGCTTGTAGATCCTCTGCAGTTCTCCCGATGATTTACAGAACATTTGAGACCACGATGTGAAGAGAGAAACCAGCAAACTCCAGCTGAAAGATGGTTCATTTTGATAGTATTTTTCCGTCTCGTCATTAATTTAGGGAGAGAAACTGATGATTACCTGATTTAATTAAACAGATTGTAAGCATTATATCGTCTTAGGATCAGAAAATTAATTTCCTTGTCAGTTTTAACAGAAAGCTTGTGAATGGTCGTTTAACGTGCCAGCAGACTCCATTAACCTTTACAAGAGTATAAAAGAGTCCACTAGTCATCACTGAGTTATACTGTTCCTGTTGCTGCAGTGGAAGCTTTGTCACAAACCCTGATCAGTCTGTGTGGCTGGATGGAGCCCTGTTCGTAGGGGGTTATGTCTCTTCATTAGACCTTCAAGCAGGCAGACAGCGCATGAGTGTAACTTAGTTCTTAAAAGAAGCAACACAAACTGTGACTCCTCTTCTGCAAACATGAGGAGGACTAGTTCCAGCTAAGACTGGCTGAAGGCGTGTTCACACTGTTCTAGAGCATTGGAACCAGGCGTGTGGGGAGTGGAGTGCTCCTTCAGTTTCCTCTCCCAGGTCTGTGCTCTTCTGATTCAGAATGACTGTATTTACAGGAGACCCAAGTCACGTCGCTCCAAGCGCTTTTTGGAAAACAGAAGCCCGAAGCTGATCGAGAACCCCAAGAACACCATGCTGGTCCGAGGAGGTAATGCTAACCTGACGGTTAGCCTCGCGCTCAAGAACTTGGTGAGCTCAAACACAAACAGCATTGTTTTGTTTTGTCTCCCATTCTTTTACATTCTTGATGTCAAGCTTAAAAAATTTGTTTGTACAGTATCCATTCCTCTAGCTGCACAAGGGATTTCGTAGGATTATAGTCAGGCGTTTGATTCGCCAACTAGAACAAACTGCACTTGATGTAAAAAAAATTGCCGTAGGAGTCTGGACTGATGAGTCAATATGTGAACATTCTGTCTGTAGCAGAAGACAGTTTACAGTGATACAATTAAGGACGCATCGAAATTTCGGCTGCTGAACATTTTCGTCCGAAATAGAAGTATCGTTTGGGTCATGTTAATTATTAAACATAAGAGTCTCTGTGATTAAGAACATCCATCACATTAACCAGAGAGATTATCATTTTACTTCTGAAAGAAGACAGAGGAAGATGCTAACTATTGCAGAAAACGTCAAACCTTTGGACGTGCTGAAGGAAGGTAAAAGCTCTGTGGCTTTAAGAAGCCTGTACGGAATAAACGAACCTTCCATTCGTTCCATAACAATGTTCTTCGCAGTATAAAGACACCAGCGCCACAGTCTTCAGTAGAAAAGGATGCTACAGAGGTCAGAGGGACTGAAATGCGCCTAAAACAGATTGATATTTTGGTTTAATTCTGAAGAATAGTTCTTTTTGAAAATTAATCTTGGCTGGAACAAGTGGATTGCATGACCAGAAGCAAAATCCAAGCACACCCTCAAACTACGCTGTAATTTGTTTAATTAGGTCAAATCATTTTTACGTTTATTCTGTATACTGAGGTAAAATGGAGAGGAAGTTTGACGGTATCAAATTTGGATATCGCACAAGACTAATGTGGAGTGACTGTATCTGATTGGCTGAAGATGATGAACAGATTTCCTCAGCTGTGATCGCTCCATGCCGCACCTCCTGAATGCTGGTCTTACTACTAAAGGACTCAACACAGAAGTTTAACCCACTTTTCAGAAGTTCACTGTGTGTTTAAGATCCTTTTATTATTATTTTTTCCCCATAATGATTGAAATCGAAACAAATAAAACTTGAAATGTTTCCCTGTGTGCAGAGGGCTGATGTCGTACGTGTATAACATACAGTTTTGCAAGCACTGGTTTGATAAAGGTTATATTGTACTAGCTTCAGAGATTCTCATGAAGTTAATCTTATATGTAGTTCTCGTTCTGTTCAAGCGTGGCAGCTTCACACTCCTGCGTACAGCAAGCTTCCAGATCACAGTCAAGAAGAAATCTCTTGTTCCAGAAGCTTGTAATTAGCAATTTTCACTTTGATTACAGATCAAACTTGTGATCAAACTCTTCATTTTGTTGTTTCAATATAGTGTCATTATTTTATATTCATCTTGATTTTTCTATCTTTACATTGCTTTATGAATGGAAGCCAAACATGTGTGAGATTGATCTGGGATCAGTGGGTGGTGATGTGTGGTGCTCCTGGAGCCGGGCTCCAGGCTGTAACGCTGTTCTTTGTCTCTCTGTGTTTCAGTACTCTCTGAAAAAACCCAACGCCGTGCTCTACAAGCGGTGAGTGAAACCATGTTTAACACAAATCACTTTTTCACACAAGGCTATGTTGGTTTTAATTTTTTTCTCACTAAATAATAAAAACATTCATTTAAAAATGGCATTTTATGTTTACTTGTTATATCTTTGACTAATATTATAATGTGTTTGATGATCAGAAACATTTTGTGTGACAAACATGCAAAAGAATAAAACGTCAGGAAGGGGGCAAATAGTTTTTCACACCCCTGTAGTTTCTATTTTTTAAGTCCTTGCTCATTATGTGGAGTAGATAAATTACATTGTTTGTGTACTTAAGCACTGAACCTCTGGAAAGTGTTCACAACTGATTATTGCTTGAATGTGATGTGTGCAGGAAGAATTTGGTGCGACCTTTCGAGGACCCAACATCACTGGTAAGAAAACGAGTCTGTTCAGTCTGTCTGATATTACACCTGAACTTACAGAGTTTTCCTTTCCAAAATAAAGCCTTTTGAACATGCAAAGCTATATGGAAATATGTACCAGCTTTCACCATATCACACAATCTACTCGGGTTGGGTGGAAGTAAACTGAAACACTTCAGTGTAGATCTGGAAGTTTGGACAGTGAAACTGAAACAATTTACTTTATTTTTAACAAGATGGTTCATTTTCAAAATTTTAATGAATCATTTCCTGTTTTAAAAGAAAATGCTGACCCCAAAAGGAGCTGGTGTCTCCAGAACCATCCACTGGTTTTGTGAATGTATTAAAATGGCATAAATATGCATAAGATTGGAGTTTACCTCTGCAGCCATTACCGGTTTCCTCCTCGTGTTCTGTAAAGTTAGTTTGACACTGCAGATTTCACATTACTGATAAAACTACCCTCTGTCTAAAGAATGAGGCTCCGATGCCACATGGCTGCGCAGAAGAGGAGACGTCGTCATGATGGAAATTTATCTTGAATTAAAGAAGAAGATTGAGATGAATGAGATCAAGGCAAATGGAATATTTACATATTATGGAGTTATTTTAACAACACAATATTCATTGTATTCTTCAATACTTCCTTCAGATTGTCGTGAATAAATCGGATACAGGTCTCAAAATCTGATCTGAACTTGCCACAGTTGCTACCAATCGTGACTCGTAACTGTTCTTTATAAAGGGAAGTATTGCTTTCGTGCGCATGCACGGCTAGGCCTGTGCAATTAATTGCCACAAAATTTATCGTGGTTATATTTTTATTATTATTTTATTATGCAAGTTAAGTTTAATGCACTGGTTTTGGAAGATTTGTTTTTATTTAAAAACAATTAAATAAAATTGGTTCTCAGTCCCTGTTAATAGAAAATAAATTTGTATAAAAACCACCTCACCCTACACAATCAGCATATTCACAGTTTACCTGTCCCACGTGATGTCGCAATGGAAATGCTTTATGGCAAGTAATGTGTTAAAAAGTAGTAAATGAGGTTTATAATATTGTGAATTTTGAAAAAATGCTTTACTGTCGATCTGTTTAATAAATAAATAAATAAATATATATATATATATATGTGAATGAACGGGTCTGTTTTAATGTTTTAAAAAGTATTAAATGTGGCTTTAAATATTGTGACAACTTAAAAAAAACTGCTAAAAGCATATTTTAAAAAAATGCATGGTGTAAACACAAGAATCATGAGATTCTTATTACTGTTAAGGTTTTCATTACTGTTGGCATTCACTCGCTGATAAACGTTCAATGGTTTGTTATAATATGACTTTCATAGCCAAGATCACGTCTTCTTCTCCTTTCGGCTGTTCCCAGTTTAGGGGTCGCCACAGCGAATCATCCTTTTCCACCTAACTCTGTCCTCAGTATCCTCTACTCTTGCACCAACTACCTTCATGTCCTCTTTCAGTACATCCATATATCTCATCTTTGGCCTTCCTCTTGACCTCTTGTCTGTCATCTCCATCTCCAACATCCTTCTACCAATATAACCACTATCCCTCCTCTGCACATGTCCAAACCATCTCAACCTGGCCTCTCTGACTTTGTCTCCAAAACAACCAACCTGAGCTGTCCCTCTGATGTGCTCGTTCCTAATCTTGTCCATCCTCGTCACTCCTAAACTGAACCTCAACATCCTCATCTCTGCTACTTCCAGCTCTGCCTCTTGTCTCTTCCTCACTGCCACAGTCTCCAACCCATACATCATAGCTGCTCTCACTACTGTTCTGTACACTTTTCCTTTGATTCTAGCTGACACTCTTCTGTCACACAACACCCCTGACACTTTTCTCCACCCACTCCAACCTGCCTGCACTCGTCTCTTCACCTCTTTTCCACACTCCCCGTCACACTGGACTGTTGACCCCAAATACCTAAACTCCTGCACCTTCTTGACCTCAGCCCCCTGTAACCTCACTGTTCTATTTCCCTCTCTCTCGTTCAAACACATGTATTCTGTCTTACTGCGACTGACTTTCATTCCTCTTCTTTCTAGAGCTGACCTCCAACTTTCCAGGTTTTCCTCCACCTGCTCTCTGCTCTCACTACAGATCACAATGTCATCTGCAAACATCATTGTCCATGGAGATTCCTGCCTGACCTCATCTGTCAACCTGTCCATCACCATAGCAAATAAGAAGGGACTCAAAGCTGATCCTTGATGTAGCCCCACCTCCACCTTGAACTCCTTTGTCTGACCTACAGCACATCTCACTGCTGTCTTACTTCTCTCATACATATCCTGAACTACTCTGACGTACTTCTCTGCCACTCCTGACATCCTCTTACAGGACCATAGCTCGTCTCTCGGCACCCTGTCATACGGTTTTTCTAAATCCACAAAGACGCAGTGCAGCTCCTTTTGAGCATCTCTGTACTTCTCCATTAACATTCTCAGAGCAAAAATTGCATCAGTAGTGCCACGATCACGTAACGTACCTCTTACAAGTAAAATGTGCTTTAATGCCACATCCACCAGCACAATAGTCAAATACTGCCGGATGTCTGCTTAAAAAGAGAACTTTCTTTCTCATACTCCATTTATCTGTGATATGGTGTTTTGCTGTAAAGCAATCATCGCAACATTACCCAGTAGGGAAACCGTGACGTAATCAGTTAAGTTTTACAATGCATGCAAATTTGCGGATTGCAGACACAACTGTCTCACCAAGCCATATATATTTTTAAATTTCTTCATTTAGCAGATCCAAAGTAAACACAACAAGGTCTGTTAATCACAATAACCACAAGACGTGAACACAGAAGAGGTTTCAGCTGATTTTGAATTAATTGAGTGCTTTAGATGTTTTTTTCTTATGGTCGTAAGTAGTTTGGAGTTTTTAGTTGCTTTTTAAAGGTTGTGAGTGACTCTGCAAGAGAATTCCACCAGCCAGGAACTGTGAAGGAGAAGGAAAGTTTTCTGCTGCAGGCATCTGTAGGGGGTGTAGGACTGTAAGAGCTTGTGAACCCTGTAATGCAAGAATCTGTGTTTTGATCCTGATGGAGGCCTCAATGGGGAGCCAGTGGAGAGAGAGGAGTTATGTGAGCTCCTCTAGGTTCCATGAAGATCAGTTGAGCTGCTGATTTCTGAATCATTTGAAGGGGTCTGACAGCACAGGAAGTCCACAGAGAAGAGCATTGCAGTAGTCGAGACTTGATTTCACCAGTGCTTGAACTAGAAGATGAGTTGAACGTTCTGTAAGGAGGTGTCTGATCTTTCTAATGTTAAACTGAGCAAATCTATACTCCAGCCATTTTAGCGATGTGCTACATGAATGTTAGCTACTCTCTGAAAAATCAGGTGGATGGAGAGATTGTCGATGACTCTAGTTGTTTGGTGAAGTCATGCTGGACAGTTTGGTTAATGAGAAGCAGTCTTTTCCATGTGGTTTACACAGTCAGGATGGTAAGGCAGGTGGAGTCGCGTGCCGTCCGCGTTCTAGGGCCAGGAAGGTAGTACAGACTGAAACGAGCTTTCCTTGATCAGGGGCAGGGGAGCTCTGAACAGGACTCCAATGCATTCCTTGAGAAGATCAGCTGACCGCACGGAAGCGGACGCTGCACTGGGAGCTGAGGCTAATCGTGTGTTTCATGTTTCTTTCAGGAGTTTTTCTCGAAGAAATCTGACTGCTCTTTGTTCGTGTTTGCTTCTCACAACAAGAAGAGGCCAAACAACCTGATCTTCGGTACGTTCCTCTGTTCGAAACATTCGAGAGCTTGCTGTAATCTGATTGAAAGAAGATTTGGAAGTACAAGTGGTTTTATTACATAGAATCATCTCTGATCATTAGTAAAAACAAATGTACACACCGTATCATTTATCATGACAGATCCCAATTAATGCGATCACAAATAAACGTGTTGCTCTCACTGGCTGAACTTCTTTTTATTATTATTTTTGTCCATTTTGCCTTTATTTGGAAGCGATTGGCCAGTATTAAGAAAGGATAGGGGAGATGTGTGTTGAAACCATATGTCCGGCGCACCGTCCACTATACCACGGGGCCGGACGTCTAGAATAAGTTTGTAAAGAGGTTTTTCACAGGAGAAATCTCGTTCAGTCTGCAGCATTAACCTTCATCAGCTGTGTCTGCAGGTCGCATGTTTGACTATCACTTGCTGGACATGTTTGAGATGGGAATGGAGAGCTTCAGGCTCCTCGGGGACCTAAAGGTATTGTACACGCGCGAACACGCCTCCTGTCAAGCGCTGGGCTGGAAGCTGAAGCTGTGTGTTTGTAGGTGGAGGGCTGCCCCGAGGGAACAAAGCCGCTGCTGGTGTTTGCTGGAGAGCTGTTCGACACACAGCTGGAGTTCCAGCGGCTGAAGAGCCTGCTCACCGGTACAGACGCAGTCACTCGCCCTCACTGTACACGACCGTTTCCCGTGTAAACGCATGTATTTCTCTGTGATTTCAGATTTCTTCTGCGGCCCCAGAGTGCCAGCGGTACGACTGGCTGGACTGGAGCTCGTGATTCACTTCACTGCTCTCGAGGGGAAGCTCTACATGCGCACATACAAGTAACGGACGCACAACAAGCAGTTCATGAGCATCAGTGATTCCCAGCCTCGTTCCACACAAGAAATCAGGAATTACTTCAGTTGTAATTGTTGTCTGAGTTTGAATTATCTTTCGGATAATTAGATCTCTGTAAGTTACCCTACAAGCTATAGCAAAGCGAGTAATAAACACGTGTCTTCGGAAAGTTTTGGAAAGAAAAAGGCAATAATTTTAACAGAAAATATCAGGAGTTGTGCTTTAAATATGGATTTATCACTTCCGGTGATTCACATACCACACATGATCTTTGACGACCGGGCAGCAGGAGTCCATGAAAAGAAAAACCTGTTTGTGGTGCGAAAAAGATTGGGGAACATTGATGTAGATCACCATTGGCCTTTAGTTTCGTACAGATCAGTCAATAAAATCAAATCTAATAACAACATAGATTTCCTGCTTCTAAGATATATTTTCTTAAATCAGAAATCAGAGTTTATATCATGTATTTTTCTTGATTTCTCACAAGAGAAAGACAGAATTGTGAGTCTCTGATACAATGTTTGTAAACGTTTTTAGTGACTAGAACGAATTTTTGAATTTCGTCGACTAAAATCATTTTTGTCAAAGAGACCAAGACAAAAACTTAGACGGCTACAAAAACAACACTGCAAAGAACACCTCCTGGATGTCGAGCGGTTTATTCTGTTGGAGGCTTATTACAGGGAGCTGTTTGAGTGTGGAGAAGGATTTGTTTCCTGTGCAAAGTCGCTATGAATATGTTTGATGAGTGCCTCCAAGCGGCTCTTTTTTTATCCTTCTCACATCTTCATAAGAGCCAGCATTGATTGGTCGTTCTCTTTGCGAAAAACTGATCTCTTTTTTTCCGTTTGCACCACTCGTTTGCACCGATGTAGGAGCTCTCGATGGCGCACACTCTCGCTTCGTCATTGTTAAACAACCGTTGACCAGCAAGCACCTAATCCGCAGTTGGACACGTGTTCCAGCACGTGTTCTCCTCTAGCAGAACTAATGTCTAAAGCAATGCGTGAGCGGTTAACCTTTCAACCTCTCGTCTTCCATTTGTTCTTCAACTTTTCCATTATTATTAAATATATCAATAATCAACATGGGTCACTTGCTGATAATCACTCCAGATCTCTGCAGCTCACTGAATGTTCCTGTCAATCAGTCGCTTTAGGTCATTTTGTCCCACCACCATGTATGCTTACAAGTACTCTCTCTCTCTCTTTCTCTCCAGGGTACTTCTGAAGAAGTCTGGGTGTCGCACGCCCCGGGTGGAACTGCAGGAGATGGGCCCTTCGTTCGACTTTAGTTTGAGGAGGAACCACATGGCCTCTGACGACCTTTACAAGCTGGCTCATAAACAACCCAAAGGACTCATGGTAACACAGTAGTCAAGCTGAAGCAGGTGAACAGGGAGGAGTAAATATTGACTGATCTGTTCTCTCTTCCTCTCTCAGCCCAAGACGAAAAAGAATATTTCCCATAATGCCTTTGGCTCCAAACTTGGCCGTATTCACATGCAGAGGCAAGACCTGAACAAGATGCAGACTAGGAAGATGAAAGGACTGAGGAAGAGAAGGAGGGGTGGAATGGAGGCGCCAGAGACAGAAGAGACTAGCAGCAATGGAAAGATGGAGACCACAAAGACGAACCCAAGGAAGAGAAGCAGAGAAGCACAGGGGATGAGAACTTCAGGGAAGAAGATGAAGAGGAGGAGGAAGAACCAGACTGTTTGAGGTGATGAAGAGAGAGAGTGAGAGTTTGTGTGCGTCTGGTATTTTTTGTGCGTGCGTGCGTGCGTGTTTCTGAGGGCAATGATCTTAGTCACAGTGACAACAGACTCTTCATGGATCTGATCATCTGTATCAAATAAAGCTCTGTACCTTCACTGATCTTTGTGTTCTTGTTCTGGGGAGCCTCTATCCATCTCGATGAACACTGACAAATCCAGATGGCAGCAGCGGTGGCTTGTTGTAAGGGTGATTGCTGGTGCCAGTGTTCATGGCAGTATTTGTCTTCCCTGCAGTTGGTTTGTGCAGTTTTAGGGCTCGAGCACCAAAGGTGGGTAAGGTTGTAAGACCTGTAATGTAATTTCTCAGAACAATATTGTGAGTGTGGAAAAATGCCTTAATAGCACCACAACGTGTTTGTTGTACTTCTATGAAACTTGTCGCACGTGTGTTCCTTCCAAAACCCATAGGAAGTTTGCCATTTTACAAAAACCTCTAAAAATGGCCAATTTTGCGCGTCAATTATATTTTAACTAGACCTAATTCATTTAGAGGTAACTAATGATATCTTAGATCTCTTTGAAAGACACTTACCTCCCAGGGTACATGGTCATGAGTGGTCTGTGAAGTGATAAAAATAAGATAGTTTATGCAAACTGCAAATAAAGTGTGTTGGGAAATACGCCCCCCCCCCATTGATGATCTAACAAAGTGGTGAATAAGATATCAGCGCACTGGTTTGCAAGATGAGAACAAAACACATTCTTGAGGTCCTTATGCAGCAACTGTCCCTGTGAGTTGCGAGGTCCCCTAATTTAAAGAGGGATGATGGAGTTTGGTCACTGTCCTTGATCCTCGACAACCTATCAGAGGGTACCTGTGATGAGCTGTTGCTCTCAGGTTGTCACAGGCCAATTAAATTGTGTAGTTAAAAAAGCAGGGCCTGAGTACAGTTTCAGTTTTGTCTTAAGATTATCCCAGGCCCACAGATAAATGCTAACATTTCCACCATGACATCTTTCTGTTATCTGCTTTGAATGACCACCATGTTCTTCAGCTCTAGTCAATGATACATTTTCAATAGCATTAATGCAGTGCCATGGCTTTCACACACAGCACGTAGAGAACTGTGTGCAACGTTCTTCTTACCCACAACACTGAAGTGCTGGACTCCTGGACCTGAAAGTACAACGAAACAGAGAGCAATTTCCTCTTACACATCTCTCAGAGCACTGATTCACACTTTATTATTCACAACTTTTTTTTATTTGCTTAATTTCTTATATCAGTATGAATGTTACAAGTATCATCAATCATGAACAATTGAGAAGAGTTTTAGGTCATTGTTTCCAACATTACACTTGTTCTCACATAATGACTTCTACTCTCTGAGCTCATGCCGATTCTTTAAATAATTATATGATCATGACCTTTTCTGCTATAACTAATGAAACTCAAAGGTTAATGCTGAGGCCACACTGCTAAAGGAATGAGAAGGGTCTGGCCGCGCCTGACTTCTAAGCACGTGACTTCTAGCGTGTCACTCGACTGGCACTCTCTGACTATTGGATAGCACACTACACGTGACATTGAACTCTTATTTTTAACAATTTTTTTTTTTACTTTCACTCTGTCATATGTTCTTTCACTAACGCAAATTCGTTAATAATAAAATAGGGGTAAATTATCCTAAATTGTGCAGTTTGGTTTTTGTGTAAACTTAAAACTAATTTGACATAAGATTCATAACAGGTGTTATTGCGTCTTTTAATAAACGTCGCTTTTGACACTTTGCATAAGTTAACGGTATTTCTGGGAAAAACACGTTCTCAATAATTATTTACTCTGAGCAGTTTTATATTTTAATATTTAGAACCACACTTTAAATCACCAGGAAAACATTCATATTATTGAAGTCAACCACATGATAGATTAAGGGAAAAGACTACACGCAATATTTTGAATATTTATTTTAATCTGTACATTGACAGTACACTTTAAAAGTCTGGTGTCCACAGTGTGTTTTGGGAACGGATGAAGTCACGTGTCGTGTGTAATCCAATAGAGAGGCAGTCAGGACTGGTCCAATAGTAGGAGAGTGGCAGTCGAAGTGTGCAAGTGAAAGTCTGTATGAATCTTCAAAAGTCAAACTCTGCCTTTTTAACAAAATAATAATTCTCTTTGCCTTGTGTTCTTAGTTGTTATCTGAAAGCTACTTCAGATGAACTCAGAATGGGGAATTTTGAACACTTGTTTCTCACACTGTGACCAGTAAGCTTTATTGCAGATCCAGATTGTTTAGAACCTTGTCAAATACCAATGGTAGTTATATAACTGTATGAAAAGCACATCAAAATGAATCATGATCTAATGGCTATACATTAAGATCTAAATGAAATATAATTGCATATAAAAACTATAAAATAATTAATACTGAATCAACAAATTACAGCTGAAGAATAAATAATATTCATCAAGTGCTATCTAGGTCTACAGATGCTTGACCTCTTGGATGCGTGTCAATAGTCTCTCTAAAAGCATCCTCGACACTGCCTGTGCCTTGTTTAAAAAAAAAAAGTAACATCAATAAAGATTACTCAGCCCAATCCAGGTTCTAAATGCCTTTGGAGGATGCTTCTACCCATGCTTGAGAGGATCCACTGGAAGCTGCATAACCTCTTGGTAAAAGGGACGGTCAAACCCATAAACTGCACAAAATACGGAGGGCTTAACGCCGCCTACTGCCAATGGGCTAATATGAAGCCATTTACGAGCTGTAGAGGAGGCTGTCATTGATGGCTTCACATGTGCAAACATGACTTCCTGTTAAGGATGGAACTGTTGTGGTTTCAGAGCTCCGCCTCGAGTCTAACTCACACACGGCCCTTTCACATGCAACAATTCATATTCTGTGTGTGCAGGAGACCAGGTGGAAGGGTAGCAAAGCATGTAGTATGGGAGGGGGATACAAACTGATTAACCATGGTGTGGATAGGAAGAGAAATGGGTAGGACGTAGGAGTGATCCTGAAGGAGGAGTTTGTGTTGTGAGAAATGTTTTAGAGGTGAAAAGAGTGTCAGACAGGGTGATCAGTTTGAGGTTAGAGATTGAAGGGGTGATGTTGAATGTAGTGAGTGGTTATGCTCCACCAGTAGGCTGTAAGTTGGAAGAGAAGGAGAGATTCTGGGGTGAGTTGGATGAGGTGATTGAGAGTGTTCCCAGAGGAGAGAGAGTAGTGGTGGGAGCAGATTTCAACGGGCATGTTGGCTAGGGCAACAGAGGTGATGAGGAGGTGATGGGCAGGTTTGAGACAGGCTTTGGGTGGCCAGGAAGAGCTTCCAGATGACTGGGAAATTGCAGCAGAAGTGATCAGGGAGACAGGAAGAAAGGTGCTTGGTGTGTCAGCTGCAAGGAGGAAAGAAGATAAAGAAACATGGTGGTGGAATGAGGAAGTACAGGACATCATCCAGAGGAAGAGGCTAGCTAAAAAGAAGTGGGACATCGAAAGGACTGAAGGAAGTAGACAGGACTACAAGGAATCGCAGTGCAGAGTGAAGAGGGAGGTGGTAAAGGCCATACAGAAAGCCGAATTGTATAGATTAGCTAGACAGAGAGACAGAGATGGAAAGGATGTACAATGTTCCTTTCTAGGATGTTCCTTTCTAGGTTATTCAACAGGATTTTAAAGAGTGAGAAGATGCCGGAGGAGAAGTGTCCTAGTGCCAATCTTTAAGAACAAGGGTGATGTGCAGAGTTGTAACAACTACAGAGGCATAAAGTTGATTAGCCACACAATGAAACTTTGGGAAAGCGTAGTGGAAGCTAGGCTAAGAAGGGAAGTGGATACTTGTGAACAGCAGTATGGCTTTATGCCCAGGAAGAGCACTACTGATGCAATTTTTGCTCTGAGAATGTTAATGGAAAAGTACAGAGATGATCAGAAGGAGCTGCACTGCGTCTTTGTGGCTTTAGAAAAAGCGTATGACAGGGTGCCAAGAGAGGAGCTATGGATCTGTATGAGGATGTCAGGAGTGGCAGAGAAGTACGTC